>OY292353.1:13425184-14025761 GCA_958496195.1 Timandra comae
CTTAGACGGACTAAATAATAGTCCAAGTCAGATAATCCCAACAACGCAGTACCATGGGCGAGCACGTCGAGTACTCCGCGCAATACGAGACGATTTTCTTGGCTAAGGATCATATTCAAACCATCGTAACTTTAGAACTATCATACATAAGGCTATATGATGTATGATTCTTTTTTAAGTAAATATTCTGTACTATCAAAAAACAAGATGAAAAACGTAGGTTAATGGGTCAAATTTTAACAAAAATTAAAAAAATGCAGAAAAAATCTGTAAAAAATATAGATTTTTATTTTTGTAATGATTTTTTTGTTATTTTATAATTAAGATATGGAATAAAATCTTACATTCAATAATACCCTACATTATTTACTTTCAAATGAGACATCTTTCATCTTCCCAAGACGTTTACATGGATAGCAATGACTAAATCAGTACAAGCACCCGCGCGTCGAGTTGAAAAAAACAAAATGGCTGCCATTTTGTAATGGAGGTAGCTAGAGAAAATTGGAATCGTGATTTGTCGATAAAAAATACCATATTTTACTCCCTTAAAGTATCCGACATCGATGCCCGGACACCCTGTATATTTAGAAGAAGATATAAATTATATATACACGTAAACTAAAATAGGCTTTTCATTTAAGACTAAAAATATGCAATAGAATATTTTTAGTTTGAGTTTGACTACGAGGCGTAGGTCTACGAGCTACGAATAATGAAAATGTCTGTCGTAGTAAGGTATGAAGCAAAAGGTTTCATTATATTAATATCCTACTAATATTATACAGCCGAATGTTTAGATGTATGGATGTTTGTTACTCTTTCACGCAAAAACTACTGCATGGATTTTAATGAAATTTGGTACAGATGTTCCTCATACCTAGGACAAACACATATGATACTTTTTATCCCAAAATTCCCGCGAGATAAGGTTCCACGCGGGTAAAACCGTGGGGCTCAGCTAGTATAATATAAAGCTGTTAGAATATTTTAAAATTATTGAAATTTTGAATAACGCACAGTACACACTATATCTAAAATTAGTCACTCCATTCATGCCTAAACTAAGTTTATTTTGAGATAATTAGAGTTTAATTTTAGTAATTAATTAAAAGGTCAAAGTTGAAAGTTGAGTTTATGTTAAATGTTCAATTTTACGGTTAACTTGTCAAATCGGTCAAATGGCTCGCAAGGGCGAGGCCAATCGCTATTTATGGTTAAACCGAGATTAACCTATACATACCAATGTTATATACAAGTGATACATGAATAGAATACAATAACATATGCCATGATATTTAAATATTCAGTATACCTATACATATCTATTTGACGACCTAGATGACAGAGTGATCACCATGTCGAACTGCTATCCGTAAGGTTGCGGGTTCGATTCCCGTGCGGGGTGAACTGACTGTGAAATATTTGTGTGAACCATAAATGTTTATCTCGGTCTGGGTGTGTGTGAATGAGTGTGTGCGTAGTTTCTGATACCCTAGATACAAGTTTCGAACTTAGTTAGGGGTCAGTTACTATAATGAGATGATGTAGTGAATGATTATGTTATGTTATTGCAAAACAATGTTGTTCTCTGCCACGCTTAGATACAATAGAACCTACGACAGACAGACAGACTTAGTAATTCCTTGTGCCCTTAGGTTATGGAACTCATAACCCATAACTCAAAAGAGAAGTACCTAGATTTAAATTCGGTATACTCATTATGATATAACTGTTATACAAGTTTACTCATTAATATTCTTTGAGCTAAAGTACTTACGACTACGCCGAACACTTGAAATAAAACTACTTCAACGGATCGTCTATGATCATTAAACCGCGACAAAAATCCGTTAAATTAGTTTTCTTTTACTACTTCTTTAATTAGTTTGTAGTTAGTTTAAGGCCCGAAATGTGTCTGTAAAACTGTGTACTCTAACTTCACTTGTACTATTGAATCCTGAATCTTAAACTAAGCTCGGCCATACTCATCCCGTCTGTCTTATAAGATTCGCCTCATTGGTCTCGACGTTTTCCCACTTAGAATACGGGACAGAGAGAGAAAGTAATTCGTGTAAAGAATTTGTTTGCACCAAACCTTAGACCCCATACATATTTATATAAAAGGAAATTCTTGGTCGGACAAATTTTTGCCTGTAACAGTCAGCTTACGAGGTTTCGTTGAGGTTCTGAGAATTTAATACTCGATTTGTTCCTTTATTTTCGATTTTTACTTTTGCAGTTGGTCTTGAAATGGCTGTTCTTTTACCTTTTTAACCCCCGACGCAAAAATTGATATAATTTTGACGTGTCTGTGTGTGTATCTGTCTGTCCGTGACATCATAGCTCCCGAACGGATGAACCTATTTCAATTTAGTTTTTTGTATTAAAGGGGACTTACGTGCGAGTGTTCTTAGACGTTGTTTGATGAAAATCGGTTGACCCGTTTAAAAGTTATGGAGGTTTGAAAGTAATTGTGTTGGGGTTTTTTAAATTTTCATTTTATTAGTTTCTGTGCTAGTTTAGCAAGATATGTCTGTTTTTTTTTAATACTTATGCGAACTGAATCTATAGTTTATTCAAACACCAGTCTTGAGTGCTTTATACAATCATTATCATATAAAAACATTGGCTTGTTCCAATCTGTCCGACAATTAGTTCGATCATCGAACTACTTGGACAAAAATATTCCAAATAGTCCGACAGTGAATTTTACGGTACATTCAAGTGGGAAAAAGATCTGCCCAGTATTCACGTCATGGTACTTCACATACATATAAAAACCTATAATATTATTATCAATCCTCTTTTAAGAACCACTTAAAATAAAAGATCGAAATGAAGTAATTATTTAAGATTTTTGCAATGAAAGTACCAGAGAAGCATCAAGGTGAAGGAGATATACTTAGAATTATATTAAATCCTATATGAATAATAAACATAAATACGTTTTTATTTAAAAATTAACGCTTTAGGTTATGCTCTCCTGGTACTTCTAATAATAATTTTCCACAGAAATACCAATAACTATATTTAATTTGGTGAATTAATTTATCTAACAAGATATGCATATGTTGTTTTCACCATAGTAGGGATGGGCCACTTTTATCACCTAAAGATATAAAATAGTTAACGACCTATCCTTAGACCAAACCACACAAAAAATAACATAAAAATCTGTCAATCCGGTTCGGTGAAATTTCAAGGTGGCCATTATGGAGTCAGTTAAACTGATCAGTCCAGACATAAAACTATGACGTCATTACAAATTTAATTACGTGTTAATTTTATTAATACAGTTTCTGATTTGGTTTTGTTCGGCCAAGTTCTCGGTCAGAGCCTGATACCAAAATGATTAAAGACCAGACAGACAGCCATAATTCAAAATGAAAACAGATTTGTCTGTTGAATATCTCTGCAATGTATTCTGCGTCTAAGATTTATTCGAAATTGGCTTAATTTATAACACGGACGGGCTTAATATTAATAACTAGTATGTTCATCTGTTTTACATGCTCTTACTGAAACAAAATGATATGAAATACAAACTCTATCATTCAAGGATACTTTTAACCATTGTCTGCATATCTTAACATGAATTGAAATAACTATGTCAAATATCTGATATGCAGGTAGGTGTTATAGTTTTTCCGTAAAATGTACCACAAAACTGAAAAAAATAGTTATTTATGGTACAAGCGAGGTAAGTCGGTGATTACTTCCGAGGCGCTATTGAGGCCCGAGCCGTCAGGCGAGGGTCTGTAGATAGCCGAGGATAGTAATCATCAATACACGCGCGTACCATACAACGTTTTTCAACACATTTGCGAAGAAATTATAATTTTTCGTTAAAAAATAAACAGTTTTTCTATTCGCGCGCATCCAACACAACAATGGTGATCGGCCAAAGATTAAAAGAATATACTTATTAGAAAAAAATAACGAATGAATGAATGAATGGAATCGACCATAGACCTACCGAAAGTAAGGCAACATAGTTGAAGTTTGTTTTTAAAATGTATGGACACAATTTTTTATGGATTGAAACTTTTTTAAAAACAAAGCAATTTAAAAAAAACAATCTATAACTCACTAGTGAATAAAACGTGTCATTATTCAACTGTTTTTGCACAAATAAGAGCCCCTTTATGAGCAAGTGTGTTGAAAATTATATTTATTCTATTTCAGAGATTAGCAGGAACAAACAGACAGTATTTTTTTTAATGTTATTTCAGTGTACGAGTATGTACCGTATATACATATTCATATGCATTCATATGTAGTAAAAAGCGGTTATTTCAATATTACAAACAGACACTCCAATTTTATTTATATGTATAGTTCTTCTTTGTGCGTTATCAATACATCGACACACTCGTACTGTACCATACGCCGCTCATAATTTGTCTAAAACAGATTTTTCTCATAACATGTGCCAATAAATTCTTATTGGCTGTTAAAATATTAAGATCGAACAATTTATGAACGCGTCCAAATATTTTAAAATTTTTGTTTGTTTTCAAATCATGTGTTAAAACGTTTTATTGTGTTTTGTTTTCTTTTACCATTGATGTTTATGTTATACTTTATTTATGTGTTATATTTTAATAACTACATAGTCCAAAGATAAGTGCAGATTATGCGATGGTTTTCGAATACTTAATTATTAAATTAGTATGAATGATTGAATCCTAACTCTTGCATAAAAACCAATAACGTTTTTCAAGCCATCAGAAAAAATGGATGGTGGACCATTTTTGGTTTTTGTCCACCAAGTATATTGTTAAAAACTAAAACCCACGTATTTTTTCTTTTTCCTATAAATAAAAATTACCGGGAAACAATAAGTTTAAACACATGACGTCACGCCGTGGTAGATTTTATATCAATTTGTGACATAATTACCTCCCACACTCCAATTTTAATGCGTTTGGAACTAAGTTATTTTTGTCTATTTGATTTAAAAGAAATACGGGTCGTATTTTTCTTATTATATATAAGAATTATATTACTACCTGGAAAATTAATGTTCTTTAAGCAGTATCTCTTTTCGACATCAATGTGCATATTGCGAGTTTTATTTTCGAAAAGTTAACTTTACGATAACGTAGATTTGTATGGGATCAGAATCAGCGCCGTCTTCTGGTGGCGTGGTCGATCCCATACAAATCTGCGTTATCGAAAAGTTAACTTTTCGAAAATAAAACTCGCAATTGACGGCTCTAATTACTTGTGACTGTCGACATATACCTAAGTACAAACCAAAATAAAATCGTATCATAATAAATTTTAATTAACTATTATTATCGCCCGCTGGGCTGTTTCTACTATAAGTGTTGATTAATAAATAACTCGAAATTATCCTTTTTATTTATTCCATTATAGGAGGGATCTCAAGTATACTTTATGTAATGAGGATAGGATAGTTAAGATATACCCTCTTTGGATAGTAAAATTTTAGAGACATTTTCCTTTTGTCAAACGTACTCGTATAATTTATAAAATACATATATGTAATTAGCTTAAGTTCTCGTTTTGGCAATAAATGATTTTTTTATTTTATTTTATTTTATTTTTTAAAATAGTCTAATTTATAGACAATCGGTATTTGAAGTGTTGTAAATATTTATAAAAAGGCGTTCAATAAATACGCAAGCCACTGTTTCAATCATGAACCTTAGGACTTAAAACAGATCAGCGAGTCACCTTAGGACTTCCGTAGAAAGAGATGCCTAGTTCTCTTTTCCATGGGTTTCAATCACACATGTAGTGCTACAGTTCGCACTTCAGGAATAATTAATCCAATTATAAACATTTAGTTTGTTAATGATGAAAGATGTGATGACTAATTTTGGAGAGACAAGTGGAAGATCAGGATTTCTGACAAAACCTTAGTTTTTCGCTCTGTGTCGAGGAAAAAAGGAAATTAATAAAATCCAATACAATTTGATGACAGAGTACAGTTAGTTCCAAGAAAACATACTATCCCTAATAGTACCTGTACTAATTGACGTAATCTACAAGTATAGGTACCTACTAATATTATAAAGAGGAAAAAATTGATTGATTGTTTGCATTTATCCCTGTATTCCCACGAGAATGGGAACTACGCGAGTGAAACCGTAATATTGTAAATAAGAAAATTTTGTTTGTTTGTATTTATCCCTGTTATTTGAATGGGAACTACGCGAGAGAAACCGCGGGCTAGTAAATTAATCTTATACTCGTATATAAAATTCTCGTGTCACAGTTTTCGTTGCCATACTCTTCCGAAACGGCTTGACCGATTCTCATGAAATTTTGTGAGCATATTCAGTAGGTCTGAGAATCGGCCAACATCTATTTTTCATCCCGAAATTCCTACGGGAACGGGAACTACGCGTGTGAAACCGCGGGGCGCAGCTAGTAAAGACATATGGATTGTGATTATAATGAGTTATAGTCTACGACTTTTCCACATAAGTATTTGTTGTTATATACTTTAGAAACTGGTTGCGTAAATGTGCGAACAAAACAACATTTTATCAATATCGCCATCTTAATCACAACAATAGTAACGACCAAAATATTTCCCGCCATTAGGGATGTTGACAATTGACAACTAGAACAAATTAGATGTTGACAGTATTTTCTGTAACACGACAAATGTTTGATTCAAGCAAAAACATTATTCACAAGTCCCTTTTATATTTTCAGATTTGATCTATCTACCTTGCCATGGAAAAGAGAACTAGGCATCTCTTTCTTTTTTCTAATTACCGTTAACTTAGGGTCTATTTCACGACCTTCAAGTACTACTCTTACTCTTACTCACCAAGTAAAGTTAGTTTAGTCTCTTTCTTACTTTATATCAAGTGGCAAAGACAAAACTTGTCAGTATCTACTCGGAACGTTCCTTGAAGATGGTTAAATAGGCCTTTAGACTAAATAACCCAACAAATGTTATTTTGCTTATGGGACAACTGTAAAGTAGATTCACCCGCGTAGTTCCCGTTTCCGTGAGGATGCGGGGATAAAATTATACTGAAAATCTTACCCTGTAATTCCAAATACATATAACAAAAAACAATTAACCAAATGGATTCGTTCCGAAGTTACAAACAATTACGAAAAAACTTATTTCTTGCCTTTACAATGCAGGGAAGAGATCTTTTTTCAGTGCTGATAACAGTGAAGTAAGATGGAATAAATAGAGGTTTGATTAAAAATCAGTTTTATTTTTCTGTTTGTATCGATCACATTATTTGAATTTATCTAATACTTTTTCCTAATTTATGGCACACTTTTTTACTTGCAAGTAAGAAGAGTGAAACTCAAATTATTATAAATAATTAACGGGATATTTACCATATATGTATATTATTGGTTTCGAGTTTCCGATGTGTTCATCCGTGATCATGGCGCAATAATATACATGGTAACGGTAAATATCCCGTTAATTATAATAATTTGAGTGCTTATAACCATGATTACTATAAAAAATATAGTGAAACTGTAACACAAAACTAGTACTTAATATAATGAGCTGTTAAATTAAAGGCCTTTCATTAGGTATTTAGAAACTTTTGCAAATACAAAAGTTTGTTCAAATTGACGATTTGAGTAATTATGCCCTTCCTTGCTATGTTGTTGCGCAGTTTACTTGATTATATTAAATTAGCTGTGCCCCGCGGTTTTACCCTCGTGGAACCTTATCCCATGGGAATTTGGGGATAAAAAGTATCCTATGTGTTATTCCTAGGTATGAGAAACATGTGTATCAAATTTCATTAAAATCCATTCAATAGTTTTTGCGTGAAAGAGGAACAAACATCCATACATCCACACTCACAAACATTCGGCTTTATACTATTAGTAGGAAGTAGGATTAGAAAAACGGATCTTTGCTATAACTTTAAATATATAGTAAATATTAAGTTATTGATGTATTGAATAAATGATTCGGACAGTAAAATAATTTGTATGCTGTCGAAATCGCTGCTTATAATATAATATAGTGTTTATTACTATTAATTACTATCTACACAGATTTTAATTATTGTACTTACATATTTAGTTCAATTTATTTAAGTATTAAATTAAGAAAAATCTTTGAATTTCATTTCTTTCTATATAAGTAGATTCCTTGAGGAATCGCGCCTACGAAAACGAAAACGTTCCTAAATTATTTGTAAGTTCAGAGGTCAAGTTGAATTAATACCACATACTCTATGTGTAGAAACAGCCTTTGGGATCCTATTGTAGAGCTAAGGTATATTTCTGACTGAAAACAGTACAGTCTCACAGTACGGAGTTGGATATAAAATAATAGTTATTTATGGTACAAGCGAGTAAAGTTGATGAATACTTCCGAG
Source organism: Timandra comae (assembly GCA_958496195.1). NCBI lineage: Eukaryota > Metazoa > Arthropoda > Insecta > Lepidoptera > Geometridae > Timandra > Timandra comae. The sequence continues at coordinate 13,433,539 of OY292353.1, forward strand.
GCGCTATTGATATAACTCATTAGGGAATAAAACGTGTCATTATTCAACTGTTTTTGCACAAATAAGAGCCCCTTTATGAGCAAGTGTGTTGAAAAAAGTTTAACTATCGAATGAAAAAACAAATAAAATAACAACCTTGTTATATATCTGATTTAAAACTAAAAATCCATCTATACCTTTTGAAATGTTCTGAAATGTTTTTCTAACACAACAGTGACAACCAATTTTGTGTATTGTTTGGGTACGTTTTGTTATTTTGCGATCAGAGTTCACCGAAATAAACAAATTGACATCCACGATTGAGTACCACGAGATGTTTTGTGGTCTCTACTTTTTATACAATAAAAATATTGGTACCTAACTTTGCTTTCCTGTGAGCACACCGAGCATAAAATATTTTATGTTTGTCTCGGTCTGGGTGTGTGTGTGTGAATGAGTCTGGGCGTAATTTCTGACACCCTAGATACAAGCTTCGAGTTTAGTTAGGGGTCAGTTACTATAATGAGATGATGTAGTGAATGATTATGTTATGTTACCCAGGTAGCTTTCTAAATGGTGAAGGAATTAGTTTTATTAATTACAAACATACACACAAAAATACAAATCCTCTTATAATATTAGTGTTAATAAAACCGGAATATTGATAACATTTTCAAGTTTATTTTTTATTTGTTTCATAAGTATTTAATGTTTCCGCAGGTCCGTCTTCGTTCGTTTCAGTTTCACAATATAATTAAAGATTTTTCTTAATAAAATTTAATTAATAAGAGAGAAGAAAAAGTAAAAAAGTGATACAAGTAAGCGACCTAATTCGAAAGAACTTCGTTTACAATGTCACATAGAATGGTTCATTTTCAATATGTGCAAACACTCGTCAACGGTCAATCTGTGTGTAAAGGGACCTTTGGCAAAATATTTAAGAGGGACAAGCACCCTCTCGATACAGATAAAGAGTTTATTTAATGTTTATCAACCTCAAATTGATTTAGACCGAGATTCTAATAGAAATATTCGAAGAAAGAACACAGACCCTTGAACGTTTTCGGCAAAGGATTATTTTTTATTTCACAAGGCAAGGACTTAAAGCACATTATTAATTAGTCCTTGGTTTTGTTTAGTTAGATTCGTTTATTTAGTAGACGTTTTATTGAAGTATTCTACAAAAGGAACTTTATTAAAAAAATTGTATAAGTTAAAAAAATGTCCGGGAATAAAATTATATCAGCTAATTTCCGTAAAAAATTACAGAGTATGTGTGTTTATTAATACTTCGTAAAGAATAAATATGTACGTATAATACTTCTTAAAAGACGTGATGTCGAATCGACGAGACGAACCTTCCCCAAAACAATACCGTATGACAAACTGGGTTAAGACCCGCTATACAAGACATTCTGACCCACAAAACAAAATGGTGGATTTAACTGCACCCTAATTTTCACTTTTCTTTTAAATTAATACTTTTCTCATTTAAAATCGTATTTTTAAAGGTGGTTATAAAATAGTGGCAGGGCACTTTTTTAAACATGTATTTTTTTTCTCGGTCTGGGTGTGTGTGTGAATGAGTGTGTGGGTAGTTTCTGATACCCTAGATACAAGTCCCGAATTTATTTACGGGTCAGTTACTATAATGAGATGATGTAGTGAATGATTATGTTATGTTATGTTGTTTTATAAGAGACAAAAAAAAATATACATATATCTGTGATCCAGTTTTCCTGAAGTTATATTCTTTAAGCTGTGTATTTCTACTTTCTTTTTTAATAAAAAACGCTAAGTATGGGTATTGCACATCAGAAGTTATGTAAATCATTGATACAAATATCATGATTTAAAAGAACAACCAAAAAAGTGGCCTCATTCGTTGAGTCTCAGAAAAAAGCAACGTAAGACGGGATTGACGTTTAAATATTTTTACAATAAGGGCGCGAACCCACCGCCACCCACGCTACGCACGCGGCACACGGCCACGCGGCGCTGCCATACAATTGAAATATCATCTCTATGGCAGCGCCGCGTAGCCGTGTGCAGCGTGCGTAGAGTGCGTGGCGGTGGGTTCGCTCCCTAATGCCAACATTGTTTAAAGTAGTAAAGTCAAATTTTTTTTTTATATACATATATAGGTACTTGTACTGTTCTAGCCAACCTATATGGTTTAAATCTTTTTAGATATGCTGCAACCACTGTAGCCACAATCATGATTGTGGTCTAACAGAACACGATTTTCACATTACACCTAATTAAAAAGTAGCGAACATCAATTTAATTTACCTGTAACGCAGTGGTGGACTAGCGTAACACTTATTTAGAAACATATGTAGTAATAGTTATTTATGGTACAAGCGAGGTAAGTTGGTTATTATTTCCGAGGCGCTATTGAGGCCCGAGCCGTCAGGCGAGGGTCAGAAGATAGCCGAGGATAGTAATCATCAATACTCGCGTGTACCATACAACGTTTTTCAACACATTTGCGAAGAAATTATCATTTTTCGCTAATAAATAAACAGTTTTTCTATTCGCGCGCATCCAACACAACAATGGTGATCGCCAAAGACTAAAAGAATATACTCATTAAAAAAAAATTCGAATGAATGAATGAATGGAATCGACCATAGACGTACCAAAAGTAAGGCAACATAGTTGAAGTTTGTTTTTAAAATGTATGGACACCATTTTTTTGGTGTCGAAACTTTTTTAAAAACAAAGCAATTTAAAAAAACAATCTATAACTCACTAGTGAATAAAACGTGTCATTATTCAACTGTTTTTGCACAAATAAGAACCCCTTTATGAGCAAGTGTGTTGAAAAAATATTAATTACTAGCCCCCACGATTTTACCCGCATAGCTCCTGATCCCGTGGGAATTTCAGGATAGAATATAACCCATGTCCTTCCCCGGACCATAAGCTACCCCTATACTCAAAAGTTTCAATTGAATCTGTAGTTTAGCCGTGAAAGGTAACAGACAGACAGAGTTACTTTCGCATTTATATTTTTTATGTAAGAATAAATTCCAATCCTAACAGGGTTAATTTTCTTTACTTAAACCAGTTCTGAAATATGTTATTGTTTTAACTTTGAATATTCGACTTCGAATTTTATAACAAATTGCTACATCAATATTAAGACTGTTGATCTACCGCGCGACAACTCAAATTTCACTCACACAGACGCGCACGCGTGTCCGCATGCACACTGTTTATGTGGTGACTGCGCGCCCGCTCTGAATACTCCGGCTGAATGGTTTTGATCCATTGGAAATTATAAATTGTGTAAAAGTTATTGACAAAAGTATAAATACGAGTATATTTTTTTTTTACGATTCGTAGTAGGTAGTATATGATTAGATATAATTTACGTAATACCTTTCGATTCGATATTCCATTATTCACAACAAGGAATAATGAATAAAACAAATACTTAGTTTTTTGTTTTTAAAATAAGACATGATTTTTTTTGGTTAGTAACGAAACTTTTTAAAAACAAAGCAACATACGAGTAAAAAAAAATCTATAACTTACTTGTGAATAATATATTTTTTGCCATAATGGGGTATTGATTTTTCATATACTAATTGCAGTTTTAGTTTTTATTAAAATCGCCAGCAATTTTCGATATTCCTTTCCTTATAGTTTTGAATATCGTCTACCACGCCTACTTGAAAAATGCATCGTCTGTATATGTACAACATATATTATCGGGACAACCTTTTAGCGCTAAAAGCAGGACTTTCAAAATTATTTCGATTCCTTTTTTGTTAAAAAAAAAACCGACTTCAAAAACTAAAAAGTATAAAATAACAAATATGTAATGTAATACCTCTTATGCGATGTAGCACATAAATAAAATAAAAATGCGACCAACCCAAGCGGGCAAACGTTCGTTAACGGTCATTTCGAATTATAATTTTGTAGTTTATTTTTCTAATAGTTTTATTTCTTTGAGGCTTTTCACCGACTTCACACTTATCAATAGGTAACATACACACAAAAGTATTAATTAGCATCGCATAAGAGGTGTATTAAATTAAATATTTGTTATTTTATACTTTTCAGTTTTTGAAGTCGGTTTTTTTTACTTTTGAGTGTCACAGCCTATCTGGTTGTAAAGGTCTCATCGATACAAATTAATCAAGCCCAAACACGAGGTAACTGCTGTTAGTCGTTGAAGAGTTCCCTCGACTATCTTCCAGGTCCATCATCAGATCGACTCCAAACTTTCATTTAATTATAATGCTTTAAGATTAACGAAAAACTTAACAAATGCACTAATCACCCTACGATTATCTAAAGTTCCTCTCAATTTCTCTAGAATGCCATCATCAGATCCTGGTTTCCTTGACATGGGACCATATGGCAAGTCCACTCTTTTGAATAAAAAAAGAATTTTAGTAATCGGTACAGAATTGACGGAGAAATCGTTGTACATATTCATAAAAAAAAACATACCGGCCGAATTGAGAACCTCCTCCTTTTTGGAAGTCGGTTTAAAATAATGTTGTTTTATTGCTCATTATTTCTAAAACATCATTTGTTATCATAAATGTTAATATTTTTTTTTAATAAATAATTCAAATTATAAAACAAAAATTATTATCAAGTATCAAAACATGTTGATGAGTTATCCAATAAAATTCGTACGCGCCGCAAAGGTCAAACGCTCGGTAGGAGCGATACGTCCTCTCTCTAAAAAGCCTCGCGGCAGACTGATTTCAATTGTTTCGTGCGTCCGATTTTATAGTAGTTTTATGATGATTTTAAAATATTTGTAGAAAAAAAGACAAATTGATTTACGGTTTCATCGCGGCTGACCGCTATGGCGGCTAACCGTGAAGAAACCGCGTTAAGCGGTTGGACCGCTCGAGTCTAACCGCCTAGCGGCCAACCGCTAGTGCGTAAGGTCCCTTAGAGATTTTTTTTTAGTATAATTGTTGTAGAAAATGTTCTTTTATTATTTGAGGTAATTTTAATAACGTTTTGAGTATCATTTATCAACGTAAATTACGATTTTCTTGAGTGTGATTTTTACAAATTCTAACTTTATATTTTTTTCGATTTCAATAATAATTATAATAACAATTAAATTCTCCTCTGAGTATTTGCTTAATAAGGATCTGGACTTTAAGTTTGTTTAATTTTTAGTGCTAAATTGGTCGAATTACTAGAATCCGAAGGCATGGAAGTTAATGCTAAACGTGAAATTCAGAAAACATATGTTCAGTTTTCTTGATATATTTTTTAAGTTTTCTGTATAATATTGTTTTTCTCTGAGTATTTTTTAGATGACAATATTTCCTTTAATTATTACCTAAAAGCATGTTTATAAAATACGCTTTTCATATAATATGACTAGATCAAAAAGTACAAAAACCGTCAATTATCGAGTTTAGGGTCTTAAGTAAGACTAACAACTTTTATTACTTGTTATTTAACTAAGTTTATAAGTTTAATTAAAAGTTTTAGGGAAGTATATTTAAATAACTTTATACCTAGGTTCTTAAGTCATAGTAACTTAATTTGAAATAATTCAAACATTTCTTATAAACATGAAAGCAATAATTTTACTTTGACTTACACGTAATTTGTCGCAAGACCTGAAGACCAAATAAATAGGAAAACTTTATTTTTAAGAAATTAGCTTAGTCTCAGTTTTTTATTTCATATTTTCTTACAAAATATATCTGATCACTAATACGATTCGATATTTGATACAAACTAATATAAAAGTTATTAAAACAAAATTGAACATTTTGATAAGAAACTTCTTTCATCTGTCAAGTGCTTTGATATTATTTGAATGTCACCAAAACCAAGTTTAAGTGAAGCTTAATTATATTTTAGAACGACGATGCCATTGAGATTGTAATCTGTTCAGGAAAACAGCTCAGTCGACGTTATGTCCATTTTAAAGTATCCATTTTAAGATATTTACATTTAGAAATATAAATTTAGATACATAAGTATCTAGTTCGACAGTAGCTGGTGGGACACTGCGAAGGATAGGGATGGTTGGAGATGTTTGGGGGAGACCTTTGCCCAGCAGTGGGACATTATAGGTTGACAAAAAAAAGTATCTATGTATTTATAAAGTAACTATACATATATTAGGAGTTTGTTTGGTTGAATCTCAAAAAAAAACTTCTGGTTTGAATTGAAACATTACTTGAGTGTTAGATAACATCCATATACCCATTGATATATCACGCTAAGACCCCGTGCTAAGACTAATAGCACACCAATAGTCGCATATAGCTAACTGTCGTAAGTATTTGGTAGGACGACCTACGTGAAGTGGCGGTAAGAATTAGAGAGAGCTGAAGACTGATCTCAGTGGCTCATTGGGAGAGGCCTAATAACCAGCAGTGCATAAATAAAAGCTTACAATGACGAGGGCATCAAAAACTGCGCACTTACATTCATAAACCCTCAAACCGCGATAAAAACGTTTGAGGCACTGAAACATTTAAACGGTAATATATCATATATTTAAATAAGTCAAAGGATTATCAATCTGTACAATTGTAAAGCCTTTAATCTCTGTTGAGTTAGGTAGACCAAGTTTATTAAAAAATAATTATTTAAGGATTATTTCAAGTGGGTTGATCAAACGGGTGACGTCATGCGAGTGACGGAGACAGAATAATGTTTGTATATATTCCGTGGTTTTGTCTATAATGATGTAAACACGCCATTATAGATGTTTTGTTAATTTTGGATCACGGTGTTCTATAAATATCACAAAATTGATCGTTTCTTTAATTTACACGAATACAACACTTTGGAATACAGGTAACTGTAATATGGACTTACTTTAACGGATTTTAGGCAAAACTGTTTTAACCTTTAACCAAAGCTTTTTAGTGACGAAATTTGAAGATGGTTTAACACCACTACAGCAATTGCAGTAAATAGAACGTCTATTAACTGGCAACAAATTGATTCTAGGCATAGCATCTAGTTGGCCAAGATTTAACAAGATTTGTCGCCGCTGACTTCGCCCCAACTAGATTCTGATGGTAGAGATACAAATTTGTATCGTATTTATACGGATATCTGAAGGTTATCTTGGACTTAATATGCAATTTTCACTATAATTGTGTATGTTTGAATAATAATAACTAGGTATGTATGAACAAGTGAAAACTGTCCACTTACGAGGACGTACTTATGTATGAGTGCATTCACAGTTGTTATCGTTTTTGTATTTCTGTTGTTTATTGTAACAATATTGTATTTTTTTTATTTTATTTTATTTATTTATTTATTTAATTATTGTATTGATGTAAATGTAAAAACATCATCACAAACATGTCACAAACCTGAGATTTGAGAGAATGAGGTTTTGAGATGAATATAACATAATCATTGACTACATACATTATACACACATCTCATTATAGTATCTGACCTAAGTGCGAAACTTGTATCTAGGGTGTCAGAAACTACGCAAACATTCATTCACAATTTCACACACACCCAGACCGAGACAAACATTTGTTCACATAAATATTCACCCCGCACGGGAATTGAACCCGCAACCTTAATATGTATCTTACAAATAATAATAATAATTTAAAAAAAAGTTAAGTTAAAAAATCATATCTTTGAAACTGCTCATTTCTAGTAAGTACCTATTCGATAATAAATTTTGGAATATTTTTTACAGACGAAGGTTTTTCTTACAAAGTGTATGTACCTATGAAAATTAAGTAGGTACCTATATTTAATTCCTGATTACACGATAACGCAAAAAATTGTAAGTGAAAACTTGAAAGAGCAAGTTTTTATCTTTTCTCTACTGGACGAAATCCTCCCACTGTATGTAAGTAGGTAGTCCTCTAGAATACCTAGTACCTATAGCATCTACGTTACCACAATAGGTAGGTATGAAGGCGTTTTTCATTGTCGCTATTTATAGGTATAGAGTGGGAAACTGTTACAAGAAAACATAAGGACATTTTTTTACACTACTTGCTAATAATATATCCATACTATTAAGTATTTGCTCTCGAAGTTATTTTAGAAAATAATATTTCCCGTAAAAAAGACCATTACCTAACTTTAGTATAGGTAGGTACCACTTTTTTAATTTAATTTGAGAATTTTAAAATCTATCTTAATTATTATTTTTAAAAACAAAGCCAAATTAAATGTAACAAAACAAACACGTAACGTGTTGTTAAAAGTTTTTACAAACTTTTTCTGGCAACAACACTTAGAAAGTTTTTAAAGGATTACTTGTTTATTTCTCCATTAAAATAGGTAGACACGAATAAATAAACCATAAAGTACCCAATAACTATCTCACGTTATTTTTATCGAATTATATAAAATATACGAGTCTAAAAGTAACGTTTATCGCGGCTAAAAGTTTTATGTGAACATTTCAAAAAAGAATAATAAATCGCTGAGACTGAAACACGTTGCCACTTGTGCGAGTATTCGCAATCGCTTCAAAACAATTTACAAAATACTTTTTGGAATACAGTTAATAAAGACTGATTGACATTTTAACGCGGAGCAACTTTTAAAAACTTTAATAAAAAGTAACGTTTAAATATGTACATAATTTGAAAACAAACATAAACATCCCATCCGAAAGAGATAAGCTGAATAAACATACAATTTAATGAAAAAGAAACACTTTCCCCAAATTAGGGTGCGGATGTTTAATTAAAATACATTCTTACCTTTTAAATAAATCTGTATTTGACCAGTGGGACTGACTCAGCCAGCGCCAAACATGATCCCGGCCCCCGAATTCTTCGGTAACCTTCAACTTTATTAGAAAATTTACTTTGATATTGCACTAAACAAACTTAGAAAATTAGTCCAAATACTTTTTCTCGTAAACACAGGCTCGAAAGGACCCGATTTGTGTTAAATTATAAGCTTTTACGAAATAGGATTTTAGTTAAAGTTTATTTTTGTAAGTACGTAAACTCGAGTTATTTTTTAGGTAGCGTTAGAGACGTTCGCCTGCTTGGGGCGCGAAACTCGACTGAACTGAAACGAACTGAAACGTATCGTTAACGGGCCCTCCGCGGCTGTAGTGACGGGCATGCGGCATGCGACCTCTAACCCTAATATTGGTAAGTATTATAAGGTTTAATTAGTACTAAGCTATGGGAAAATTGGAAATAATACGTTTTTTGTAACAATTTTTTTTAAATAGTTTTCAAAATTTAACAAATTGCTTTTGCAGAAAGTAAATAATTTAGGTAAAATTAAAAACAAGTTTTCTAATGTTAACAATTTGGCATGGTAATATTTTGAAGTTAACGATAATGAATAATTTCAGACATAGTACCGGCGAGCACCGAAGCAAAATGATAAGTCAAAAAAATTTAAAAGTCGTTTTGACAGCAATTATATAATTTACATTTAGATTTATGACAGCTTAAACCCCACCTTTGACGCTAACATTGCTAGTCGAGTGATTACAGTCGCTCGATTCATCACGAAAACAATTATTATTTATTAAACTTCAAATACTCCTTCAGTATCGACACGTTAGTTCTATAAAACAAAAGAAAAATTGAATGTATCGACAGTGTTTGGGCACATCCCTAGTCGAGCCGAGTTCGCCCCGACCGAGGCCTTAACGTTCTCTATACATACCTACCCATGGTAAATTCTTACACAAGATATCCTGACTCAGATGTTCATGATCAAACGAGAAGGAACCCTATCCCATGACCCAAGAATAACGAGCTTATACAAAAAATATTTTTTAATAGAAGCATAACCATGATTCAATAAATTCAATGCCAGAGGTCACTACACAATAAAATAATTCTTCTTTTTTTTCTATAAATCTGTCACAATTTCTTTCAAGCTACAAGGAAAAATGTGTTCCCGTTCAATTTTTTGTGAACCAAAAAAGGGAATATTGTCACTAATATTTTTTGTACAAAATATTGTAAAGAATGTATTATTCAAGAGCTTATTTTATTTTTTATCGAAATATTTTTTCTTTTTAGGGTTCCGTACCTCAAAAGGAAAAAACGGAATCCTTATAGGATCACTTTGTTGTCCGTCTGTCCGTCCGTCTGTCAAGACCCTTTTTCTCAGGAACGCGTGGAGGTATGAAGCTGAAATTTATATCAATTACTCAGGTCTACTGTCCCTTGAAGCTGTGAAAAAATCAAACTTCTAAGCCAACGCAATCAAAAGATACAGCCGTTTATGCCGCAAATTTTCGACACTTGCAAAGGAATCAAAACCTACAGGGTGCTTCCCGTGAACTCAGAATCTTGAAATTTGGTACGAAGCAACGTCTTATAGCATAGATAAAGGAAAAATTACGAAAACCATAAATTTTTAGTTACATCACATAATATATTTTTTTTTAATAATTTTAACCTTACTACCCATTTCCTCATAAACGCGTAGAGGTATTAAATTGAAATTCATACCAAATACTCAGGTCTATAATACCTTTAAGCTGTAACAAAATCAAACTTCTATGTCAACGCAATCAAAAGAAACAGCAATTTAAGCTGCATATTTTGAAACTCGCAAGTACTCGCAAGGGAATCAAAACCTAAAGGGTACTTCCAGTCGACCTAGAATCTTGAAATTTGGCATGAAGCAACGTTTTATAGCACACATAAAGGAAAAATTCCGAAAACCTTAAATTTTTAGTTACATTACAAAATAAAAATATATATAAAATACCATAGTTATGACTCGATTGTCGTAATGAACGAACTTTGTAAACCTTGCAGGTTTGTACGGAACCCTCTGTGCGCGAGTCCGACTCGCACTTGGCCGGTTTTTTTATACCTTCTTAATTTAAATTAATTTACAACTTTAAGACGAACGATAAACACAACTTACGATATTGAAGGGGAAAAAATCCTAATCACACTTTTCATACAAATAAAACTTTTCACTGTCTAAACATTCATTAATCATGAAAAACGTTTGTTCGGTTCGTTTGCTCACAAAAACGGACTTTGTTGTTTGAGTAATAGAGCTTACTAATCTATATCTACTGGGGCAAAGTAGAGGCATAAACAATAGACTTGGTTGGTTTAATTTAACGTTAGGGATTGAACACATGAATCAAATAATATGTACCACACTTGTACGTGCCTTACCTATGTAATCCTGTAAGGAGAAATTGGTATGTTGTACAATTAATCGTCATTACTATTACTTACATAAAATGTATTTTTTGTACGAAAGATATTGAACGAATTTCGCATACAAAGGCAACATTTGTTTGACCACGCACGACAACTTTGAAATGTAGCAAAACCGATTACCACCAAATAAACAAAAAGTACTCATTTCGTTTGTTCGTTTGAATTTTCATGTTTAAAAGGTTTCAGTTGATGTAAGTATTTCAAGTTGCAGTTAATATTTGACGAAGGCAATTTTAAAGGCATAAAATATTTTGGTGTCGCATTATTCGGCATAATCGAGCAATTGAATCGAAAAGTGTAGATGAATCTCGATAAAACTCCGCTCAATGCACCCGAACAAAAGCCAAACAGCGCGTGAACTAGAACGTTCTATAAGATTCGTAAACGTTTAAAACTGAACTAATTTTCGAAATCTCAAAAATGTAAAGCAAAATTAAACCAAAATTTTTCTATACTCCTTGGCTAATAGAGAATGCTGTTTTAGCATTAAGTCCACACGTACTGACCAAAATAAATTAATGAAATCTGTTAAGAATATAAGTGTATATTTAAACACTTATAAAATCCGTTAAAGTAGTTTTATTCCAAATAATTCCGATTTCCCGAATACAATATCTTTGTAAGACACTTTCGTAGGGTTTGGATTCGGCAAAGAAAGAGTAATAAAAAGAATAAACGCACTGCCAGCCCCTCGGAGGTATCCTTTATTCTTATTTAATCACGCACACGTCATAAATTCTAACGTACGAGAGTAAATATTTATCAAAATGCTTAATACGGCTAGATGAATCCAATGTAATCACAAATCAACGATTGAAATAAATCTTTACTAATTGACAAGCACGAAATACAAAATTGAAACCCTTTGAAATACTCTCACCTCTAGTAACTGTTATTTGTATTTCTATTTAATTATTTGCCGTTTCACTTTAATAAATAATTAATAATTATATAACTGTTCACCTTTACTCGTTTTACAAAAATACTGCGAAGAAAATTAATCGGTAAGCTATTTTAAAAAAAGGAACAGATAGCTACATAGATCTACATGTTTTGGAAACACCCTTTTTATTGTAACCTTTAATTAAAGAGTGACAAAATATTAACTAAAATACATATTCTTTTATCTAGATTAACTGTGTCACGCGAATTCACCCGCGTAAATCCCGATCCCCTTGTTGGAATGTAAAATATCAATAGGCTCACTATATGTGTCTCATTTCATGCAAATCTATTCAGCCGCTTGAGCGTGAAGGGGTAGCAAACACACATACACTTTTTACTATTTTTTAAAAAAAATAGTGATATGTTGAACGCTGAACGTTTCAAGTATAAAATTAAAAAAACCTGTGTTGCCATATTACAATACTGATGTTCCGCCAAATCTGGTTAAACTAAAAACCATCCCAAAATAACTATAATGGCATATAGTTTCGAAAGAAGATAAAGAAGATTTTGAACTTTACACAAATAAAATAAGAAAATAATTATCTAACGTGTTAACACGAAAATATTGAATGAAAACTGTAAGAATGTAAATGGCTACGTACGTATGTTACTAAATCCTTATATGTAGACCTATATGTATGTATGTAAGAATGAAGGGCGCGAAGCATCTTCAAGATTGCGTTATTTTGTGACGTCACTACACGTGAACCCTCATACAGCCCTACATTATGTAATTTGACTAAATTTAGATGTATTCACCAAATATAATACGTACTTGTAAATATTAGGTTGATTGCCGTTCGATTTGGGTATTATTTTCAAGGAAATATATTAAAATGATATCTAAATAATATGGTTATGATTCTCTGAATGAATTTGATTGATGAGTTTATTCGTAACTATTTGATCAATTCCATCATAAATAGTTTTCACTTAATTAACAGCCCTTGATTAATTATTTAACATAACCTGAGTTTTATTTCTTTTGCGTGCTGAGTCCCTTCTTGTATGTTAGCATAATATTGATACAGACCATTTTGAGACGGCGTAACCTCAGATTCGAGTATCAAATTAAATAAATTTGTTAATGGAGCTGCTAATGTAGAGCAGCCTATTTTTATGGCGTCATTTGTAATTTGATCTGATCCTGGGCTCTTGTCTGATTTCAATAACTTAACATAATCATTCACTACATCATCTCATTATAGTAACTGACCCCTCTAAGTTCGTAACTTGTATCTAGCTAGGGTATCAGAAACTACGCACACACTCATTCACGCACACACCCAGACCGAGACAATCAATTGTGGTTCACACAAATATTCACCCCGCAAGGGAATCGAACCCGCAACCTTACGGGTGCCAGTCCGCCATGGTGACCACTCTGCCATGGAGGTCGTCAATCTTTTTGTTTCAATAGTTTCCATGCAATCTATTTGTTCTATGTCTGGATGCGGAGTATTAAGTCCACTGTGAGTCTGGTTGGTGTCTCTGTTTAGGTCTGTACTATTATAATTTTTTGTAGAAAGTGGCTATGTTTATAATGTCTCTTCGATTATAAGCAGTTTCTCCTAGGGTTTTTAGACCGTCAATCCATGTTTTGTTTGTTCGTAGTTCATTGTATCCTTTTTCAGACCCCTTTCTTGTAGATGTTTTTGAAGTTATTTGGTTCTGTGGTTCAAAAAATTATGTTTTATACACTTGCTTATAAGGCCTTGAGTTCATTCTTCATAGCTCGTGTTTTGTTTTTGGATTTTAGTAGCTCTTGCCTTCGTTTTAAAAGTCTAATTGTTTTTTTCTGAGATTATTACGTGTTTTTGTTGGGTTTATACTTCTTGCAGATTGCAAACTGTCTGTAATATAATGTAAGTATAATTTTATTGTGGTAACTTTGTTCCATCTCATTTGGTTCTATGTGTAGTATTGACATATGATCCTTCAAAATCTCTTGTCTATGATCCTTCAAAATTAAAAACCTCTTCCATGATGATAAAGTAAAATTAGTATGTTCCTTCTTATATCCTAGAGGCGCCCCCTGTCCTTGCGTAGTCGTACTAGTGTCGCCCCCTATCCTTGCGTTTTCGTACTAGGACTAGTGGCACCCTCTGTCTTTACGTTTTCGTACTAGTGTACTGGTGACGCCCTCTATCCTGTCGTTTCTTACTATCGATCGCAAGCAGATTTAGAGTGACGGTTCCGCACCGTTCGACTAGATGGCGTTGTGTGTTACTAGAATCTTGAATTTCTATTTGCAAGTCAGTAAAGAATACCTATTTTGAGGCTGTTTATAAGTTTTTCCTCATAAGTGTTGTCCTCGCACTATAATTATTTAGTTTCACTGACGTACATACATATAATAATAACAAAGTGTTCAGTTTCAATTCGTTTGATTTCACACGGTTCCACAAAAACAGTAACACTGATGGTAGGTTTTGTAGATTGACACTTTTGTATGTCTATTGTCTACAGTCTAACGTATTTGTCCGCGTGTCCGTGTCTTTTTCACTTTGTCTTCACTATAACACCAAAGTCACTGGATAATTTAGAACTATTTGCGTTTCTTTTGTCGATATTTTTGTCGGCGATAATGTTTGTGACAGCACTGAAGCGCCCTCTCTTATCTTCTCTCAATATCACAATACCTAAGTACCTATTATTAAGAATCTGGTAAATGAGTTAGAAATCATTCAGTAATAGATTACCGGTGAGAAAACCATTTATCGCGACTAAGAAAATCATTTATCATAAGATTATATGTATATAATCTGGACATGTTAATAAATCCATTGAATTCGTTACAAACGAATTTGTGTTTTTTCTTTCACTTTGACCCAAAGTTGTTTCGAATACAATAAACTTAATCGCTTTTGTGGGCACATTGCTTTGGCTTCTGTATCTCTTGAAATAATTCTGTTTTCTAATATCGCCTCTGCGTTTCAAGAGATCGTAGGGGGTTGACATTCTCAAGTTTTGATTGTCCAGAGCGAAAACTGTCTTCATGCCTGTCCACTTTGTGACGTTTTTGTTGAGAAAACTTTCACTGATATTTACAGCAATAAGTATCATCTAAGTATAAATAGGTATATAAGTATACATAGACGTAGATGATTTTTTTGTCGAGTTGCTCCGAAACTACTGAACCGATTTGGATAACGACACAGATGTAACTTACATATACTTGACGACCTCGATGGCAGAGTGGTCACCATGCCGAACTGCCGCCCGTAAGATTGCGGGTTCGATTCCCGTGCGGGGTGAATATTTGTGTGAAC
Organism: Timandra comae; assembly: GCA_958496195.1. Taxonomy (NCBI): domain Eukaryota; kingdom Metazoa; phylum Arthropoda; class Insecta; order Lepidoptera; family Geometridae; genus Timandra; species Timandra comae. Next base: position 13,448,912 of record OY292353.1, read on the forward strand.
CACAAATGTTTGTCTCGGTCTGGGTGTATGTGTGAATGAGTTTGTGCGTAGTTTCTGATACCCTAGATACAAGCTTCGAGCTTAGTTAGGGGTCAGTTACTATAATGAGATAATGTAGTGAATGATTATGTTATGTTATGTTATGTTATACTAACCCAGAGACTTATTGACTTACTACTAAAACTTGTTAGTATAGTCAGTAGCCACAATATCTAGCTACGTAATGTGAACAATATGTATCTATGTCTTAATATTTACAGAGAATAAAATAAGCATTAAGTACCATATGTATGTATCTATCTTAGTAAATAAATATACTAAGTAGTCCCAAGTTTACTCTAAAAATAAATACTGACAAGTCCCTATGTATGTACACGTGTCTCGTTAAGTCGCATAAAGTACTCCTACTACGTAAAAACAAAGGGAATATTGTGAGTTTACTAAATACGTTTGGTGGAACCGCTTTATCATAATTCTATCCAATTAACTTGGTTACCCCTCTTAGAGGGAATGTACCAAAAACGTTTCTTATACCTACTTACTTAAGTACCTATACGTGTTAAGGCACTCCAAATTGTATAATAGGTGAACGTACGCTATAAATATAAGTTGGATTATGTCGCAAGTCTTGTGAAGGTATTTTGATTATCAAATAGTGTAGTGGGTAACGAACGACTAGCCTGCTATGTTAATAGTAACGTCTTCCATTCTCGCTCCAGTCAAGAGAGACATTAGTGTGTATGGACGCGGCTGTTTGTCTTCGTCTAAATATGTTTTGTTCGTCTTTGGTTCATAATGTACCTTTAAAAAGTAAAATCTATAACACAGTTTTTGCAAACATGTATAATATTTTTGATAAAATATTCCTATTTTATCCTGAAAATTCCACATCATCTACAAAAACCGGAACTACGAGAGTAAATCCGCGGGTTCAACTAGTGTATAAAGCTATATTGAGGGAAACGCATCATAATAATAAAATCCAATTGAAAAATACAAAAACGTCACGAACAATTTTTATTTGATGCATCAAATATCTAGGTATCCGGATACATTTCACATTTTAAAATGCCTGCAAATTCACTAGTATTTTAAATTCATTCGGAATTTTTAATCTTACTAGACTTATTTAAAATCGCATGTTTCCAATTCCAGGACTTATGTAATCAAGGAGGATTTTTTATCTTTTTTGACAATTGTATTCTACTAGGGTATTTGTCGATTTTGAAAAGATAATCTGCTCATCCCGAAGCCGAAAAGGTATGTATGATTCACAAAGGTTCTGATCTGGATTTGCTTAAACGTAAATGAGTTTGTGTGTAGTTTCTGACACCCTGGACTAAGTTAATAAACCTATTTACCTATGCTGTCGTTGCTTCTGAGGTAGGTACTTTAAGAATATAATTTAGTGATTGATTTTTTGAAGTGAAAACTTCTTTAGCGGCGCTGAGCACTTTTTTTGTATGGGTAAAAACTTTCAAACTCGCGTCAGGGTCACGTGATGCTGATCGAAAAAGCGTAAGATCAGCATCACGTGACGTTTATGATAACTGAAGTAAGAAACAAACATTGTATTCTACCTCATAAATGATAGTACTTTTATACTTATAATTAAACACAACGTTAATATTGAAGTTTTCACTTCTGCCGGCACTCCCGGAGTGCTACCTTTTTTATTTATCCTTTGTTTAAACGAAAGTATTCAAAACAAAAGGGTCGTCGATACCCGGGACCTTGGTTTTGGTGGAATGTTAATCAAAAATTAACGGCTTAATTACTTATGACAAAACCAAACAGTTAAGTAAACTCAATAATAACAATGTCATATCAAAATTTTGGAAAACAATTTGAAAGGGTCTCATTCCAATTTGTTCAAAACTTTGAAATAATTTTGAAACTCGACCTTTTTCAACAATTTATTGAACCTTAAAAAGCATGTATTGACCTAAACATCAATTAAATTCCTTCTTATTAATTTCTCGGAGGCAAACCAAACTGTCGCGTTGTGCCCTCAGACCTTCTGCCAACCGGGAACCAGCACCTCATTCTAAATTAATTTCCCCGAAAACTTTGAAGCTCATTTAAAACTTGGATTTTAATAATACATTAAAATCATTTAATTAATAGTGTCTTGTCGTGCCCATTGTGCCTTTATGACTGCATCTGATGATGAAAACAACTAGCAATGGTGTAGGAGCATAACTAGTAGGAACAATTTAGACTAAATTTATTTTCATTTATTTTATGACTGACTCGAGAGAAGAAGGAGATTATTAACAAAACAATTAGGTAAGTACCTACATAGGTATAACTAAAATATATTTTTCAAGACAATTGCTCATCATAAAGTGCCTCTATTATCACTGCAATTAGGCATATAAACACACCTGTTATCAAACTGCCACTTTTTGTTTATTTTATTGAATAAGTTTCCATGTTTAAAAAAAGTATTGATACAAAAAAACGTGTACACACATTTTAAAAACAAATTCTAACCATGCAGCCTTGCTTTTGGTACGTCTATGGTTTTTATTTATTTAGAAAAGACACACAAACAGCATATATTTAATAAAATTAAATAAAAAACAAATAAAATTAACAATTCTGATATATACACCCCTATTTTGAAAATATGGGACTTATTAAAATCAGAATATCTGTAGCAGTAACTGAATCCATATATCCAATAAAAATATCAAAAATGATAGTCGATTACTTATCCTTAAAAAATAAAAAATAAATGTCGTATTACCAGACGGCACACTAGCTATCAAGTATTCTGTGACGGCTCGGGTCGATGACCGCGCTCAGCTGTGTATCGCAGCGTTCGGTGTAGAATAACAATAAAATTCGGCGGGATTTTGAAAATCTTTGACTTATCATAACTTTTTAAATAAAAGCAAAAGAAAAAAACTGACTTCACTATTATATTGTCACCCGTTGTTTACATTAGCTGTGAGATAAGGTATCGCAATTTCAAAATAAGGGTGTATATAGGACCTATAACAGGTGTGTACAATATTTACAACAAAATTAGTGACATGTTGCAAAGAAAAAGTACAATAGGTAAAAAACAAAAAAATAAGTAAGAAAAATAGTATTGAGTAAAATTAGTTACAAACCAACTGTGAAGTCTTCCCTTTCCAAAAAAAAAAGAATTTTCCAAATCTGTATAGGCGTTCCCAGGTAATCGGCTAAGGTACATAAAATTATATAGGTATACGAGTATGTTTACCGCATCGAATTGACAACCTCCTACTTTTTTAAGTCGGTCAAAAACCAGTGTTATTTAAAATCATAAACCAGTGTTATTTAAAATCATACTTGTAGATTTCTATCGCATATAAATATTTTATGAGAAAAGAGTGTAAAATTGACATATTTCGAGGTAAAGAATATAATAAAATATATACCTAGACGATTTTGGTAAATACGAATATACTCGTAGTTATATTATGTTTTAACGTTTCTAAAGATCTGTTTATGTGATCTGTCTGTGCGTGTGTGTGTGATCTGTTTATCTGATATATATTAACGTTTCTAAAGATTACGAGTATAAAATCGTTGTATTTAGGTATGTACAATATTTAAAGATATAATTTCACATTAATTCGATAGTAATGAAATTACGTGAGTTGTATTACATAAGACTTGAATACTATAATTGGCCTAGTAGACCATTGTATATACGATTATGGAGATGGCTTAAAGGCCATCCCTTCTAAAAATAGGTACTACAAAGTTTTGATTGCAACTTTCCACCACCGCCGCCAATCTTCAACTACTAAGAGATATGTTCGCGCACCCCATTACTGAACGGAATAAAACGTTAGCGTGTTTTAATTTTACTAGTGACGCCATCTAGCGACGGCAGGGAACAACCCAGCGTTATGAATACGGGATCGGGCGGGCACAGTAGGAACTAGTTTGTTTAAAAATGTTGAAGGGAAATCATCAATTTAAATATGGTATTGAATATGATTTATGACGCATTTGGATATAGCGGTAGCTTTAAATAAAATACTTTTAGTATGTATATGAATTTTATCCCGCACAAAGAAAGCAAAACAACATCACGTTTGATTGTGTTGCCCTTTGGTCACGGAAAGACTTTGTAGTACTGAAGTGATTTCAAGAATCTAAAAATAATCTTTTAGCCCATTTTACGTAAAATCTGCATAACAAATTTAATTTTAAAAAATATGAAACCGACTTCAGCACTAAAAGGTAAGAAAATAATTTAAAATAAACGATATCTTATTACATATTTACAATGTACCTATTTATATTTTTTTATTCCTCATTTTATTACACAACTTTTTTATAACCACAAAGGAATAAGAACTGATGAATATGCATTTGGAGATATCGAGATATGAGATCGAGTTAATTAAAAGAACAATAGACAGCTACTCTAGATAAATCATCTTGCAGGAGATTTGCATCGTTAATATTCTCGATTGACTTAAGTATAGATCTTCATATCATACGCGAAAAGCAAAAAAATAAAACATTCACTATGTCAGATATAAATAAAACAAATAGAAGGGGACCTAGTAATGAGCCCTGGGGGACACTAGACAGGATTATAGTCCAAGATGAAGAAAACCCCTTAAACAACACTTCACACTTTACACTTCCATCTGATCATCGTTTTAATACAATGGATATCCAAATATCTTCTGCGTTTGATTGCCACCCTGACTGATCGGAGACGATTAGATCTCGGTGTCACTATTATAGTATCACTAGTTTGACTAGAATATTGAGCAATATTTGATACACACATTTTAGTTAGTAGTCAACTCACTGTGTAACAATAAGTAAGTACCTATCACTAGATCCTACTAATATTATAGCAGTTTTATGTTTAACATTTATGTGCTAGGTACATGTGGAAGCTTGTAAATGGCTCGTACTAATTTTTGTTAATGATTTAATTCCTAAGGATAGCTGTAAGCCACCCAAATAATATAAAATATATAAATATTTGTACGAAATAACTCGATGAACGGCTTAACCGAGTATTCCTCTAAGTACAATTAAGTACGTACTTGAGTTAATAGGCCTAACCTACGTAGTATCAATAAGCACTTACATCTAAAAAAATATTTCATAAAGCAAATGGAAGTTTATTTCGAAAAAGACCTCTCTATTTGTCGAGATTTTTTTACTTTGAGAAGCTGTTTAGGGTTCCGTTCCCTTAACAAGGAATCCATATTGTTTTGTCGTGTCAGTTTCTCTGTCCATCTATATCATAACTCTAAGTAGATCCTTCCCTTAATAACAAAATATACAACCTATACCTCTACACAAACCTAATTTAGAACGTATCTTTAGCAATTTCAAAAAGATGTTTCGAAAAAAATTTTGTAATATTTTTTCCGCTTAGCTTCTCGAATTACCGAAATATCATATTGATGTTGAAACGAGATAATATTTATTTTGTTCACACTTTTCCATCGAGGGTAAATTATAGGGGCGTGTTGCTATACTTAGGTATGGTTCTATTTTATTATGACTAGTCCCACAGGCACTATTCCCTTCGTCCGGCGGTAAAACCGGCTCCGAGAGACAAACTACACGTTATTTTGTAACTTTTCATGTAGAAAATGTGTACTTAGTGGAGTAATACCTTTTTGCTGAGTGTCATGTTTGTGTTTTATGGCCATACTGGACCGTTGAATTAATAAAGTTGTGTTACATATTTGTGTACCTTACTTCCTTACTTGTATTATAAATGCGAATGTTTGTACGATGGCGTCTATACAGATACAGTTTACATTTTATAGATACGAGTATGTTCCTTATAAACTAGAAACAATAAGTTTATAGGATACATTTTTCAGGTTTTTTATCTGCCATACAAAAGCAAAGCATTGCCTAGTCATTAAACTATGCAGAGTTTACCCTATTTTGCATTTTTCACAGACCTTTTTTCCAATTGACTAGACTGTGGGTGTTGATATGTAAGCCCCCCTATAAGTTATACAAAACCATACTAACCTTGTATACTCTATTTAACCATTTTCCTTTAAATAAGTCAATCAGTCAATCAAACATATCTTCCCCTTTAACTTCAACAAAATCATACCTAACCGTACCTTATATAATCTATTTACCTGCTTTCCATTAAAAAGTTCCTTGATTTTAATATCCTAATACTTAAACACAGTCCATTCAACTGGAAACCTGATAGCAATACCGTAAAGAGGGTGAAAAAAGACAATTTGTAATCAATAAATAATTTGCAAGTCTAAACCCGGCTATTGGCTATCGGACATTTCAATAAAGGGCTCGTATTGTGTACACACCAACAAATTAATATTCAAATTTATTTTTGCCGTTATAAAGTGTACAACGCTTCGACGCATTTCCAATCAATATTAAATTGAGATTAAATTGTTGTATGGTAACTTTCACCTGACTTATTTATTGATTTATTTTAGGAACATCAACAATATGTATTAAACATTGACAGTTACAGACTATATGTTACAGTTCTGATATACACATCGATTATAGATGTCCACATCATTTGGTAAGTTTCGGTTCATATACCACCAATAATTTATATTGAATCATTGATTTAACGTCAATTTTGAACAGACAGCAATTAACTAACGGGTCAAGCATGTGCGACTGCCAAAGTAACTTTTGCGGATTCGATTTCCATGCAATGTATTTTTTGTGTTATTTAAAAATGTTCACCTTTTTCTGCATTATATCCTATTACTTTAAACGAGCAATTCTTGTACCTGTTTGCTATGCGTGTTACCTTTTTTAATCTTCCTTTTTTGCAATAACTTCACTCTCAATAGTTTGAAAGAAATAATCTTTTCAGCTAGGTACTACAAGTTTCCAGTACTTGAACTCGTCTAGGTAGAAAGCACTAAGAACAAACAGATAAATCTTTAATAAAAAAGAACTTCAGTTTTTATAGCCTCTCTTAACTGCTATAAATTCTTGATTAAGTGTCTTTGATAGATAGAGCCTTTAACTTTGCGAAGATATTTGTACGATCCTCTCTAACTGTTGTTTAGTTTATATGTACAACTTATGTATACTTAGTACAATAATAAGCTTCTTAGTAGGTATATTCAGTATTCTAAAGTTATTGAGCCAAAAAAAACTGAATCTCAGATATCAAACACTATAAAAATGTTATCCTAAAGACAAAAAATATAGCAGGGGTTATAAAATTTATTATCATTACGAGTGAAGTATCACTAGAAGACAAAAAATCATAATAAATATGCAATGCGACTTTCAAATTAAGTTTGTTTAAAGAAGCGTGTTTATTATAAGTACTTTTCGTATTTAAGGCTGAAAAACTGCGATTCAGATGATTCTGGATAATCCATCAACATTAATTTGAAAGATAGGATTACAGAGCATTAAAATCTTTAAGAAAAAGGTAACTTTAAGAAGACCTGAGTCTTAAATACACAAAAAACCTTAATCAACACTTTTATAAAAGATTTCAATTGTTTCATCCGCATGATTGAACCGAAAAAACGATATTTGGCATTCCCGTACTGTTATCGTAAAACCGTTGCTTAAAGGTGAACCTTTATTGGAAATCTGTAACCCTTGGTAATTATAAAGGTACCAGTACCTCAAACAACAATCCAGTTAAGTCCCTGCTAAGTAATTAAAGTTATTTGAACGTTAACTACGTTGATAATACAATGAAATCGTGGGGTGAAACAATAACCATTGTATCTAGTTTAAATGATAAAGGTTTTGGACCTACTGATAGCATTCAACTACCTGCCTGCCTAATTTTAGTGTTTGAATACCAAATTTGAATTTTCCTTTAGTTACTAGAAATTCGTTATGTATTCAGGTTGCTATTGGACGGATTCCATTTCTTGGACCTGCATCTGAGACAATTACAAGTTTTATTATAATTTTTATTATTAAACGAAACGTACGTCATTATATATAAGTATGTAAAACATATGATGACCACCGGACGTGGCTGAAACTAGTCGAAGGAATCGACTTAAATAAGTACGTACTAACATCCCGTTGTTTTACATACCAATATCACCTTTCTTATAGACCTTATAAATAGATATACTTAAGTAAATAAATACTTTCCTAAAGTAAATATATTTTTATAGAAATGAAAAACGTTTTTCGCCAGTTAGGTTACATTAATGCCAAAGCCAGGTATTGCCAGGTATTGCCAAATACCGTTTCGATATATCTCATTTTATCATCGCGGGAATTGATAGGTATTAGCTTATGTTACCCAACTCAAGGATATTTTATACCTTAGTAAGTGATGTTATGCCTCGCGGTTTTACACGCTTTATTCTCGATTTTCTCTGGTGATTTTTGTGGGATAAAAAATATCTCATCTGCTATTTCTGGTTAAGTATAACTCTTGTATGCTGCATTGTACCTAGTTTTTAACCCCCGACGCAAAAAGAGGGGTGTTATAAGTTTGACGTGTCTGTGTGTGTCTGTCTATGTCATCATAGCTCCCGAACGGATGAACCGATTTCAATTTAGTTTTTTTTTTTGTATTAAAGGGGACTTACGTGGGAGTGTTCTTAGATATGCTTGATGAAAATCGGTTGACCCGTTTAAAAGTTATGAGGGTTTGAATGTTATTGTGATTGGGGTTTTTTAATTTAATTGTGTAAAAATCGGTTCAGAAGTTTTTTGACGAGATGATTATACAAACATACCTTACCAGTCGGCAGTCACTGACCCAAGAGTCAGAAACTATGCACTCACTGATAAACATACCAATACCGAGATAAATATGTATGGTTCCTGTAAATATTTACCTCGCACGGGAATCGAACCCAACCCAAGCATCTGTCTGTTTGGCAGCCGAGTATAGTGATCACTCTTCCATTTGGGTTTCCAATTGTTTCTCGTGTTCGGCGTACGTTAATGTCTACGTTTCAGCACATAGAGATGTTTAAAAGGTCACCGTCTGACTTTGTTCCAATGACCCTTGGGGTCCCTCAAGGTTTAATTATTGGCCCCTTTTTGTTCAACTGTGACGTCAACACATGCTTAATAGAATGTATTGTTGACGTAAAACTATTTTTCAAATCTTGATAAATTTATCAAAATATGTTTTGCCCTTCTGCAATAAATAAGGATTTAACTTGGATTTAATTGAGGAATGAATGGAACTAACACGATGAATGAATGAACTTCAAACTAATCAAAAAATATTTAAGTAAGTAAGTACCTACATTCCATTTATTTTCTTTTGAAATGGTTTAGGTAAACAGTAACTAAATAAATATTGCAATACAGTAAGGGGTATGTACACTAACCTAACTATAATAGATAATTTTATTTTATATAAAGGTAATGAATGATATATAAACGGTACGAAAATAATATAGTCATTGATTGATTTATTAACTCAGTTGTATGATAGGTTCTATGTATGTTTGAAGGAGTTGAATTCGATCATAATAATACTTCCATATCTAATGCAAAAGTAAGTAGGATAGGTACCCAAGAATTGGATATTTATACACCAGCTAGCTTTCAATAAGCTATTATTTGTTTCGTAATATTGTTTGCTAAACAGTTATACGTTCGATACCGATAAACCTAAATGTTTGGTTTGAAATTTAAACATTAACTGTAAAACCAGATGCGATAACACAAGTTAAAAAGCGATTTATCGTTATAACATTATTAGCTACTGAGCACTCGCTATGTCTTTAGTAAGAAAACTTGTGGTTACATTTTTATTTCTACATTTTCTTGATAATGTGGTAAGTGTTTATGCTTTTTTATGTTTATTGAGTAAGTATGACATTATATTTTACTTCAAGTAATCTACTTATACCCTGTAGAAGTAGCGATAAATCACGGAAGTGCTCCATGGGTGGGCCTAAAGATTCATAATTCATTTATTCACCACTAGCTGTGCCCCGCGGTTTCACCCGCGTAGTTCCCGATCCCGTGGGAATTTCGGAATAAAACCTAGCCTATGTCCTTCCCCGGACCATAAGCTACCCATAAACCAAATTTCAAATCAATCGGTTCAGTAGTTAGCCGTGAAAAGGTAACAGTCAGACAGACAGAGTTACTCTCGCATTTATAATATTAGTAAGGATTAGCAAGGACAGCAAGGATAACATTATGTTACATAATAAAGGCATGTCATGTTACACAAATCTATTAAAATTAAATTACATTATTACCTATGCTTAATAGAAGTTAAAGTAAGTATACAATACTAGCTGCGCCCCGCGGTTTCACACGCGTAGTTCCCGTTCCTGTGGGAATTTCGGGATGAAAAATAGATGTTGGCCGATTCTCAGACCTACTGAATATGCTCATAAAATTTCATGAGAATCGGTCAAGCCGTTTCGGAGGAGTATGGCAACGAAAACTGTGACACGAGATTTTTATATATTAGATATAAAATCCACAGTCATGTTTTTAACTAATTCAACTCAATTCAATTCAAAATTGCTTCCACATAATTATGTAGTAAGATGCCTCCATACAATAGTAAATTTCAAGTTTACTTATGAATACGAGTATTATCTAGTTAACAGATGTAAGAGAGTTTAACAGATTATTTCCGCATTTGTAAGCTTCATACTGCGCAGTTTCTTTAACCGTTTATTGATGAAGTACTTATAAAAGTCTGTGTGACTTTTTGGCCATCTAGACGCCAAGCTCAAGGTCCCGGATTTAATTCCGGGTTTGTAAACATTATCCCAAAACATAAAGTATTATTTTAAAGTTCCACGGCCGCTCCCAACATATTTCGCCAAACCAATGTAGGTACCTACATAGATAGTTTCAAAATAGTATAATAATGGTATTAGAAGTAAGTAAGTACTACTTATCTATACTAATATTATAAAGAGGAAAGATTTGTTTATTTGTTTGTAATGAATAGGCTCCGAAACTACTGGACCGATTTCAAAAATTCTTTCACTAATGGAAAGCTAATTTATCAGTGCGTAACATAGGCTATATTTTATCCCCGTAATCCCACGGGAACGGGAACTACGCGGGTGAAACCACGGGGAGCTACTAGTATTAGATAATATTAGAAACAATTTTCTGCAGAAAAATAAAAGCTAGTCTCAATGTATTGTATAAAGAGAACAGTATTCTATACCTAACAAGGTAGTAAATAAAGCTTTTATTATATTTATAAAAATTGAGGTGAAACGATGCTAGTTATGTCCGTAAACCTAGCTCCACTTTGTTGTGTAGGAAAGTCGAGATTTTCTTTGAAGCCAATTTAACTAGCTATACGATACTAAAATAAACTTTAATATTTTAAAGTAGATTTTCATTGCCGGGTTTGTTTTTTAACCGACCTCCAAAAAAACGTGTGCGTGTGGTGTGAGGGCCCACTTGTTGAATTTTTTTGAAAATATGCTAAGTATTTAGTGAACATTCCCAAACAATTGTGAAAGTTGGAATCGGATTTTGTGAAAATAAAATAAAAGAGTTATGGGCTCTAAAGTCGGGCCCTCAGTCCTCACATAGAGGACTGAGGGCCCGGCTGTATCGGAAAAACTATGGATACTACAGGAATACTGTTTATGCCTAAATTTAAGGTAATGCCAAACAAAATTTGTGAAAGTAAGATATTATGCCAAAACATCGTCAAACTTTGTATATTTTCATTCAAAATGGGCCCTCAGTCCTCACACATGTCAAATTAATTATGCAAATAACATGAAAACTATGAATGTAATCCTGCTGTTTGAAATTCGAAAAATTAGGAAAAAAAATGTGAAAATTTGTGAAATAAAAACCAGATCACTACTGCTTGTCGTTTAAAAGTTATTACTTTTGTAAAATTCGGGCCCTCAGACCTCCATATTTTTTTGTTTTTCTTTTATTACGCGTAACTTATGAAAGATAGGATAAAACAAAATATCTCTCTTTTTGTGAAAAAAATTGTGCAAAAAATTCGATACTACAGATAGTTAAAAAAACCATTTATTGTTATAAAAAATCAAGTTTCATTTTTATCAACAAAATTTGTAACTAGGGTGACCACAATTTTTTTCTGAGAATCCATGTAATTTTCAAAATGTATAGAAAGATGGACTTAAAATTAAATTGAATCAAACTTGTTTTAGAATAGGCATTATTTAGCTTAAAAAATCATAAATTTGTATTTTTTAGGTATGTAAAACTAAAAAAAGTGAAGAAAGATTTTTGTATGGAGTCTGGCATTTGTCGACCGCCATTTTTTTTAAGTCAGAGCGCCATGTCTACGATTTTTATAAAAATAAAATTGTCATTCATAGATTAAAAAAAATATCACTCAGTGCGAGGACCGAACCCGGAAGTATTGAAAAATAAAAACAATGCATTTCGTTCATTTTCATGTTTCGGTTTGTAGAATCTATACGCAATTACTTTTCAACACACTTGCTCATAAAGTGGCTCTTATTTCACCGAAATCAGGCACATTATGACACCTATTATTCACGAGTGAGTTATAAATATTTTTTTATTTTGCCTTGTTTTAAAAATGTTTCGATACAAAAACAAAATCTGTCCATAGATTTAAAAAGAAAACACCATTCTGCCTTACTTTTTCTACCTCCGTGGTGACAGTTGTCCATAGATTTTAAAAAGAATATACCATTTGCCTTACTTTTCCTACCTCTATGATTGACAGTTAAATACTGTAAGGCAGTATGTATGGTTGACTTTAGCTCAATTTTTTATTTATAAATCTTGTTATTTTGGATGCGCGCGAATAGGAAAACTGTTTATTAGCAAAAAAAATAATATTTTATTATTATTTTCTTCGCAAAATTTGTTGAAAAACGTATGTTGTACTATTAAAGCCACATTACGGAGATAACTATATACGAACTTAGTTAAGGGTTAGGTACTACTACGAGTATAATGAGGTGATATAGTAAATGATTGATTTTTGATTCATTATTATTGGTTACAGTTTAAAATAGCGATTATGAAATCACGTAAAATGTACAAATTGCGTATTAAATGAATTCAGGAATGTTTCAAGTGGACGCGGTAGACCAAATCTGAAACTACTCTCGACGCGGATTTTGATAAGAACTATAACTGCATTAGATTTTTGATAAATAAATACTAAGGGAAGATAGTATGAGGTGTGTATGAAGTACTAGCTTTTTTTAGTTATACTTAAATAAGATTCTACAAACCGAAACATGAAAATGAACGAAATGCATTGTTTTTATTTTTCAATACTTCCGGGTTCGGTCCTCGCACTGAGTGATATTTTTTTTTAATCTATGAATGACTATTTTATTTTTATAAAAATCGTAGACATGGCGCTCTGACTTAAAAAAAATGGCGGTCGACAAATGCCAGACTCCATACAAAAATCTTTCTTCACTTTTTTTAGTTTTACATACCTAAAAAATACAAATTTATGATTTTTTAAGCTAAATAATGCCTATTCTAAAACAAGTTTGATTCAATTTAATTTTAAGTCCATCTTTCTATACATTTTGAAAATTACATGGATTCTCAGAAAAAAATTGTGGTCACCCTAGTTACAAATTTTGTTGATAAAAATGAAACTTGATTTTTTATAACAATAAATGTTTTTTTTAACTATCTGTAGTATCGAATTTTTTGCACAATTTTTTTCACAAAAAGAGAGATATTTTGTTTTATCCTATCTTTCATAAGTTACGCGTAATAAAAGAAAAACAAAAAAATATGGAGGTCTGAGGGCCCGAATTTTACAAAAGTAATAACTTTTAAACGACAAGCAGTAGTGATCTGGTTTTTATTTCACAAATTTTCACATTTTTTTTCCTAATTTTTCGAATTTCAAACAGCAGGATTACATTCATAGTTTTCATGTTATTTGCATAATTAATTTGACATGTGTGAGGACTGAGGGCCCATTTTGAATGAAAATATACAAAGTTTGACGATGTTTTGGCATAATATCTTACTTTCACAAATTTTGTTTGGCATTACCTTAAATTTAGGCATAAACAGTATTCCTGTAGTATCCATAGTTTTTCCGATACAGCCGGGCCCTCAGTCCTCTATGTGAGGACTGAGGGCCCGACTTTAGAGCCCATAACTCTTTTATTTTATTTTCACAAAATCCGATTCCAACTTTCACAATTGTTTGGGAATGTTCACTAAATACTTAGCATATTTTCAAAAAAATTCGACAAGTGGGCCCTCACACCACACGCACACCAAAAAAACAGGACGAGGTTCTCTATTCGACGTGTATATTTTTTTTGTATGTTTGTTACGCGATTTCTTTGTGCTCATGAATTAAACATTTTAAAATTCTTGTTTGGTTAGAAAGAGGATATTCGCGAGGTGGTCCCATGTCAAGGAAATCAGGATCTGATGATGTGAACCAGGATAATTCGAGGATGTTTTTAAACTTTTTCTCGGTACATATTAAGAATGAAATTATTTGAATGAGGATGAGGTTAATACTTATTGACTAATATTGAAAAAGGAGATTGTGAGTTCGTGTGCCTATATTTCCGCATTATTTATACACTTTCTTCTATACTTACATTAGCACCAAAAGTTATCTGATTCATATCTATGTTATATTCTAGCGTTCCCTCTGACTCTGGCAGTTTACTGTAATAAAATGCTAAATGCTGATAGAACATCAACACCTACCATACATAATGAGCATTAAGCCAAAAACACGTACATTTAAATACGACCAACGGCCACCCATCTCTAACTAACCGTGTCAGCCGTTGCTTAACCACAAATATCAATTAGTCGTTACTGGGCTCACCGCCCCCACCCACTATATATCCTTTTCCAACGCCATGTTTAGGTACCAAGACCGCTTATCTGCGATTAATATTTTTAAATAAAACTGCGAAAACAAAATTGTAGTTCAATTGATAACAGTATCGCCAGATAGTGTGACCCCAAGACCCTGGCAAAAACACAAACAAAGTAGCGATAAAAAAATATGGACTTTCATCGTCTGTATTATTATTATAAATCCTTCTTATCTTTGGTTAATCAAACTCTCAACTCTCAACGAAATAAATAGGTGCTACTATGACCTGTTATCAAAAAATATAACGAGGAGACTTGCTTTTCAAGATCTTTGATTAGTTACTTTTGGAGTCAGTGCCAGCCCAGGATAGATTTTTTTCCTTATAAGATAGCACGAGACGCGCCTATAATATTAATGAAGGCTTTGGCTGTCACCGACTCCAAAAGTAACTAATTATAAATTGTAAATATGTATTAAAGATATCGTTTATTTTAAATTATTTTCTTACTTTTTAGTGATGAAGTCGGTTTCTTATTTTTTAAATTAACTTAACTTTAACGTGTATCTATCTGCCGAACCATAGCACTCAAACGAATCGTCCTGTATTGAAAAAAAATTAAAAGGTTTTAAATGTTTAATCTGTCTCTTCATAGAGTTCGTAGCAATATGCAGTGGCGTTGCTAGCGGGGGGCGCGGGGCGGTCCGCCCCGGGTGTCACTCATCTAGGGGTGACACCGAGCCCGACTATGAACATCAGATATAGTTCCACCTATAAAAAATCCGCCACTAATAAAATAATCTAGTAACTACAATAATTATGTAGAGATTCCTACTTGCCTAGTAGTCGTTTTCCTTGGGCGATTTCTACGGTATACAAACCATTACAAAATCCGCCCCAGATGCCACCCATGCTAGCTACGCCACTGGCAATATGAAATTAGTGGCGTAAAATTAGATTCACAATTTTCATTAACAATTTTACGTCATTAAGTTTCACCAAGATGATGTAATAATTTTAGGGCACTAATTTCTGATGTTCCTATATTTGGCTTAATTATATTGTTAGCACTTCAGTAAGTACAAATTAGTCAGTATTAGGTGTTTCCTAACATTATTAAGTGCCTCAAAGGGTGGTTATTTTAGTCCCAATCGTTGAAGTAATTATGTAAAATAATATCAACCTAACATGTTACGCGTACGGTTCTAGAACGTTGTCATAATGAGTTAGGTAAATGAAAATGTATCTTCGTGATCTTATCTGCCTACACAAGTAATTCAAAATTTGAATAATCATAAATGAAGCTCGTATGAAGTGTGATGCCGCGACGCCTAACTTAATTCGACACAGTTGGTTCTCGCTTTTACAAATTGCTCAACATTTTGATAGAACCACTGAATTTAAATCAGTTTTTCACGAGTAAAGGCCACATTTTACATGTACGAGTATGTATACGATATTAGTTTATGAATGTGCTGGTTAACGAGTACTATAGAGAAATATTTTATATAGGCATTTTATATGCATCGTAGTTTTAGTAGCGCGATTTTTTTTATACTAAGGTACCTTCTATTGAATAAAGTTATAGCTCACTTCTTCCAAACCTTTGTCTCATGACTAATTTGTGTGTTATTAGCCAGATTTTTAGAGGTACTGGCCTCTAAAAATCGATTGATCTATTGATGAAAATTGGTTTCGTTTTGAATCGATATTTTTTTCTGTAGCACATAAATTCATAATGACCTCATGGATGCTCTCAGGATCCGTGATTAATCACAATACATTTCAAAAACACAAATCCATCATGAACTCATGACAAATCGTCTTGTAATTTTTTACAAGCATTTTTAACAGATAAAGCGATTGTCACACTGTTCCACAAAACGCGATGGACCGCGCGGTACGAATCGAACCACAGACATTTTGTACTTAATTTAGAAATACTTTCATAAATCCTCACGACAATACCAGCAGTGTGGCTTGGTATTGCCGTGGGGAAGGAATGTACAATTTCATCCCCGGTATAGTGTGATAATCGCCTTAAAGTAGCCCTTAATATCAATCCTAAACTTATTTTACTTTTTCAGATTAAAGTACATATCAATCTAAAGTATGTTCACTTTATTTTCAGATGGGTAAAATAATACTACCGCACAACCTCCGTTACTTGGAGAACATGTTGAACGCTGACGTTGTAGCGAAGGCAGCCAAAATTCGCCAACGTTTAGAAGCCAATCCAAACAACCAAGACAGCGACAAGGGATGGCCCGTTATCCTCGCCAAGTACCAAGACGATGATAATAAAAACACAAAAGATTCATACGGTTATTACAACCGTAGATATAATAACTTTTAAACTGTAACTTATGTATTTAGTACAAGTTTAACCTACGCCTTAGGTATCTATACATATTTAGGCTATACTAAAGTAAGGCTGTGGATCCATATAGGCATACACTGTGCGTGATGTTTGATAAAGTCACCGTCCACTTATAATGTAACACATAACAGGCACTACTGAAGAATGACGTCATCGATTTTCCATTATTGTATATGATGGAAAATTCCTTGTGTATCCATATACTAATGCTGTTCCTAACACTTTTAGTAAAAGTTAAAAATAAATCATTGTAATGATTACATTCAAGTGATAAGGGCGTGAACCTATAAGACGTTAGAATTTCTAATATAGGTCAATTATAATAGCAGGTTTTATATCTTTCATAATGTGAACTAATAATAGTCTACCAAGCCTAGCGTTTATATAAAAGCAGAACTCGTATTACAGACTAAGAATTATGTTATCTTATATCTTGGTAAGACCTGAATAGGTTACTAGTTTAGTACTTACTTCTTAGTTGTATTTTAGTACTAAATAAAATGTTTTGAGTATAAAAGTGTAAAGATATTTAGTTACAAGTACCGTATAGGCATTTATAAACAATTATTTTTTTAGAATTATATTTACGTCATGATCATCATCATGGGTCATTTACATCTACGTGAGATGATTTTATGCAGATATACCAAGTAGCTAAAAGTTGCAAGTCTGCAACCGTCCTAATAAAAAAAACTGTATCTGCCTTATTTGCGTTGCATTTTTAGCCTGGTTTATCAAAACCTGGTAAGCATTTAACACCTTGTCAGTCAAATCTGTCACGTTAACAGTATTTAAAGTTGATTGTAAAGCCTGGTTTAAAAATGCAACGCAAATAAGGCAGTTAAGTTTTAGATGTTATACAAGGATATTAAAGGTGCGAAGATAAAAATGGTCTACACTGGTCAGTTTTGCATGTGCACTGATATTTTCGACACATTTGATTACTGTGTATTTAGAGGTGCTTTAGATATTCATATACTTATACATAACTATTATTTTATAAATTGATAATTACCTATATATGGTAAGTATTTAGATGTAAAGGAACGATTGTTTCGCTTTTTTAATTTAGTTTATTTATTAAGACAGATATAGGTTTAAGATGAGGATAATATTGTTAAATAAAATATAAATATTCAATATAAATTTTATTTCATTATCTCCATTCTATCAGGTACTTCTATTTACAATAAGTAGGTATACACAATTGACTACAACTTCATAATGAATGAATAACTATTACACATTTGTATCTTAGATTACTATGACATAAACAACATTTAAATAAATACATATTATGAATATACTTTAGAACATTAATACAGTCATAAAAGTTCATTAAAATACTTATTAGAATCAAATTTTCGCTGTTAATAAGATACTTAAATATAATGTACTTCTGTTTATATACGATTAATTTTCAAACTACCAAAATATTTGAATTGTGCACTTACGTCTATGCGAGCTAAATCGTGTGCAGACATCTACTTAATAATCTATAAAAATAGTTATTTTTGACAATTAAAACTATTTTACGGAACTATGTTTAAAATATTAAATGAAGTTATATAAAAATACAATAAATATTAATATCTAAAAAGGCTAAAAAAGGTTCATTAACGATATATTTTCGACAAATAGATTGTGCAATTTTTAATAAAAATAAAGCGTATAATATTTAGTTATACTTACGTACTAATACGAAGCCCTTCGACTCGATTTCTAAATAAGAAACCGAAGGGATTCCTTTGGGGAAGAACGGGAATATTTCTACATGTAATACCTACCCCATTTAAGCCTACTTTTATTACTTAATACCTCTATATTCGGTGTTTGGGACTGTAAAGGTTATTGTAGAATCATTCACGGTCAGAAGGTATCAATATTCAATAGGTTAAAGATATAATGGTTGTCGAACTACTTAACATTATCGTATCGACAGATATTATGGATATTTAGAGCCCTAAAAAACTCTGATAGTTGGTTTGATCCTCAAATTTCAGGTTCAGAGGATCTAAATTTGTCTGATTGCGGAAAACAGACCATTTAGGTACATGGTATGGCAATTAGGTAGCCTCAAAATCGGACTGGTCTCAACTTTATACTAAGGAATTTAGATTTGAAGATGGAATAGGTAATAAGTTTACTTAAATAAATGATTTCTATCTCACTAGTTAATGAAATTGGATCAACATCGGAATATTTAGAGATAATGTTGAGATATTTCAGTATTTTTCTCAAATACACCTATCCTAGTTTCGTGTTTTAGGCAAAATGGACAACATTAATCAAGAATTTCGGCGGACATGATAGAAAATAAGTATCCATCTAAAAAATGAATACGCAGAGCATAGCAGAACTTGGCTTGTATTAATTTGCCTTCGCTCGCGTTGGCCTCAGCTCGGCCTACGTGTATGGGCTGCATAACTCTTGACGATTTAATTTTGCCGTCAAAACGTTCGGATAACAGTTATTTATCTATATCCTCCATTTGCTGAACAAACATGATTGTGCTTGTTTTTAATTGAACGGTAAGTATCGGATTATTTTGTTAACTCACACTTAATAGTAACAATGAACATTATTTAGATAAGGTTTCAATTTGTGTTCTAGAAGCTTTTCGAATTGAACTGAGAAGCAGAGCAGACAGTTGATTTTAATAATGTTATACGGTATTACGAGTAAAACATTTGTCACTGTGTTATGTTTCAACAGGGCATTATTTTTACGTATATATGAGCAAGCTATTTGTATCTTAAAACTTATATTTAAAACATTGTGCTCAAAGAGTAAGCATTAGTAATAAATATAGATTACTAATTATAGTCTTTCTTGGTGTTATACAAAATCTCACAGCCAGTCTCAACTAATTTACACCATTACCAATTAGGTATATATAAATCATCTTAAAAGTAGGCATTCCAAATTTAAAAACAAATCGAATAGATTTGCGATTAATGGTGAGGTAAAACGAGCGTAATTTTATTAATAAGTCGCGTAAAATGAGTCGGGGTTTTACGTTCAACTGAATTTCGGTTATGCTGCCACGGACGAACGTATAATTTCACATTTGTACGTGGCCTTATTCGAGCAAACTAACCACCTCACTCCGACCGAAATTCGGTTGACATAACACGCGTGACTCAGAAGACATACTTAATTAATATGCAACCGACTGCAGCGTAAAATTCGCGACTCATTTTACAAGACTAACAATTAAAAAAATACGCTCGTTTGGCCTCGCCCTTAGAGCTCTTTCTCATCAGCTGACCGCATAGACATAGACTATCTAATCTACCTTTCACTCCATCGAATAAAAGTAGTAATTGTTGCGAAACGACGAAAGTAAGGATAACTCCTACTCGAACTTACTCATGTTCATTTTATTGGCGATATCGGAAACACGCCAGAGAATTCGGATTCTTTAAAGATACCTATTATCGTGCGTGGCTACGCTTCCAAATTGGCAATTGCAAACCATCGCCAAGGGAACTACATCGCTATAAGATCCCGGTGAGAAAGAGCTTTTAAAATTTTTATTTATAATTTAAAAAGATAACGATTAATTAGCGCGTTATTCTGCTATTTACAAGCGTTTCGGTACAGCATGTCTATACCTAGTTACCGAATATTAACTACTTTTTATTATATTTTCGTCAATATCGAAGGAACGAAGTTGAAATATTTTTTTTCTCGAATCGATTCTTCAACGACAAAAGTTCTTATCAATCGTTTGTGCTTAAATTATATGATATAAATGTTATGCAGAAATAAATTAGCTATTATAAATAAATTGTGACATTTTAGTAGAAATAAATAGATATGTTTACGATAAGTAATACAATGTTAGTACAAAGTTAGTAGTCAAAATAAGCGATATATGTACTAAAATTTCGAATTTTATCAAAATTTTAAATATTAAATTAGGCAATTTTATAGGCCATAGATATCTCAAGGACAATTTACCCAGTTGCTAATAAACTTCCTGATAACTTATCCGTAAGTTATCCGACATGATAAATATTCTTTATAGTTTAAAAACTAATTACTACCTAAATACATTAATATAATTTCAAAAGGTATAACTATCAAATTATTTGTAAATATCATAAGTTTATATTGCTTTCGATTAGAGATATTACGGGAAAAATAGAAAAGTTACGAAACATAAAATGCTGACGTACAAAAGAGTCGATGTTTTCTTGGTTAAAAAAGTACTAAAATAGCTCCTGAATTTCTTTTAGGGTCTTGAATCCAAAAAAAACCTACTAATATTATAAAGCCGAATGTTTATCATTGTAGATGTTTAGATGTTTGTTCCTCTTTCACGCAAAAACTACTGAATGGATTTTAATGTAATTTGGTACAGATGTTCCTCATACCTAGGAATAACACATACGATACTTTTTATCCCAAAATTCCCAAGGGATAAGGTTCCACGCGGGTAAAACCACGGGGCACAGATAGTATTACATAAACTTACTGTTACATATTTAAGCTGTTTAGTAATAATTTACGTAGTTCCATATTTTTACGCATACATTTTTAATCAGAGAAACTTTATCTATATTTTAAATTCAAACTTAGAAGGCTAGAACTTTAGTGCTTCCTGACCTGGTTCGACGAGATTGAAAAAGCCGTAAAAGTTTCGAATGAAAAGAATCTTTCATTCATAAAATCCACAAGTATTTATAGATCTATTGCAATTTTGAAAAATCTGTACATTTCTATTCCCACGCCCAATAAAGAGATCAAAATCAAAGTTATTTATCACATTTCTAATAATCTTGTTAACCCTAGGTTCACGTCAATAATACAAATTGATGGGTATATAATCACGACTTCTCAATCGCCTGTCCGAATCGACTACCTTAATTATTAGAGGGCTATTGCCATTTTAACTAAAATACTAAAAGCTTCGTTCAAAAATGTGTAAGATCCCTAAATGACCTCGTATTTCTCGTGTTTTCCTCTCAAAGGCCCCTCGTACTAATTATAACCGAACGGAAATCGAACAGAGGTAGGGAACAAAGAACGAACTAATTTTGATCTTTTTTCTTAGATGCAAACATCTCAAGTATAAGACTCATTATGTGCCCTGTGGCAGTCTTCATTATTTACGAGATACTGTGCTTTCGTAGTACTTGTATGTATGGTTTATATTTCTGCTTTCTATAAAGTATACGCACTCGCTCGAGTATCATAACATTAACGTATGTACTACAAAATGAGTGATACGTGTATAGTTATTGTATGAAACTTGCCAGATTAATAGGTGGAATTCTGTAACTCCGAGTTTTGTTTCAGTTTTGGAATTGTATTATTTTATTTAGTCGATCACATTTTAACAGAGGCAGTGGTAAGTAAATACATAACATTACTATTGAATTAGTGATTTATATATGGGTACGTGTAAATATCCCGTAAAAAGATATTATTATAAACAATGACGTACGTTTCGTTTAATAATAAAATTATATCGCGTTGTATAGAGTTGCAATATTTTATATCTTTTACTCTAGATATAACATGAAAACATTGAACATTTCATATCTAGTACGAGTATTTGGTAAACTTACAATTTCTTATAATTCAAGAGCTATTTTAGTTTCTGTACAGCGACTCTATTCACACGTCAGACTATTATTTAACGATGAACTTTTAAGAAGTATTTAAGACTCGACAGAGTCGGACTAAGTTTACGTGAAATCATATTTTAAGGAAACCTTAGAGGTCACACTTTTACTACATGTGTCGAATTGTATCGTGGAAATAATTTATCGTTTTCATACATTTATTATGATTAGATTAGAGATACAAGAAGCACGACAAAGTATGGCATACGGTGTCACACATTAAGTTTTTTTTTTCTCTAGTCGATATAAATGTAGACTTTCTTTAGCAAATCTGTGATCTACTCTATCTGGAGTAGGAACAATACAAATCGAATATTCGGTCAATATCGTCTGATGGAAAAGAATCCTATACTTTTAAGTTAAACCAAACTTCTATGCAGATCTTCACTTGGTGGGTTGTAATAAAAAGCACACACATTTAAAACATAACTACTAGACGTTTACAAAACATTTACATATTAAAATTTACAATAAATACAATAAAATAATAATAGAAAATAATTTAGGATACAACATTTTGTAAATAATATCTGTGATGTCATGAACATTGCATGTGATGTACATTTATATGTATGTATATGAGCTTTACGCAATCTTAGTCCCTCCCTGTCTAATTACGAAAAGAAGAATACGAAATATTTTATTATTTATTTAAATAAAGCGTTTATATATAGTCGTTAAACATATTGGGAAACAATATAACGATAAATAAAAAAACACTGGCTATACAAGTTATTAGTAACTAAATAAATAAATACATTACTAAAAGTATAACCGTGAAATTTTCGTATATACTAGTAAACATCATAAGATTCAATCGGTTAATTTTGTGTAAATATTACAAACCTCCAAACGATAAAACACATATTACATTATTACAAATTATGTAGTTATTATATAATTCCATTTGTTTGAAACATATAAAATATAACTTTAATTATTGCAGCACCTTAATTATAATAATTATAGAATCTCATTAATAAAACTGCGTTGATTTGACACTTAGAAATTTAATATTGCTTAATAGATTTCATTATTGTTGAAAACATTGCTTTAGTTTCTTTAATTATATTTTAACGGGAAAACAAATTATTTGTTATCTTCAATTTCATATAGCACGGTCGGAATCCACAGGAAAGTTTGTACGTTGACCTATAGCTATCTATCTCTGTCGCACCTATAGCTATCTATCTCTGTCCCGCTCGCACGTATGCAATGTGCAAGCGGGACGCGTTATAATATACGCAGGTGCGACAGAGATAGATAGCTACAGGTCAACGTACGAACTTTCCTGTGAATCACTACCGGGTTTTAGTAGAAACTTGTTTAATCCCAATATTCTATGGTTAGGGAAGCAGATAAGTAGATTTACTAATAGCCTACCCAGATGGCTGAGTGGTCAATATGGTGGACTGGAAGGATACAGGGTCGATTCCCGTATGTAAAATTTGTTAGATCTACAATAATGGTTTGTTTCTACTTACTGTTGGGATAAATTTCATTTGATATATGAAGGCAAGTTTGACACTTAAAACAGTGTAGAAATTTAAAGAGAAAAGAGCCTTCTTATCCGGATGCATTAGGACCTGCCTCTTTGAGGACAACAAAAGAAAACTGTAAATAATAAGTAAACCATATTCAAGTTATCAAAAACGCGTATTTTTTTTTAAATTAACAAACCCACTATGATTTAACCCAAAAAAATTTGGAGGGATTTTCTGAGATTCCATTCATCACAAGACCTCAGAAGTACCCTTTATAACAAAATATAAAACTAAACAATAAAAAAACACAATAATTCCTGTGAACATATAAGTATAATATGTTCACCGTAATAATAATAAATACAAAAAATAAGCTCGGACATTCAAGTTAAACTGGAAAAAACTTTCAAGTTTAATAATTTCACTAATTATGGACTTTAATTTCAATATGAGCATTCATAAGCAACTATATATACAAAATATATGAAGTATGGACCTATTAGATCCTATATAGGAAGAAAGGCCCCTCTCACTGATTTTATTAATACAATGAGGAATAAGGGCGCGGCCCCACCGCGGCGCACCTTACGCTGCACACGGCCACGCGGCGCTGTAATACAGATGAGATTTCAATTGTATGACATTGCCGCGTGATCGTATGCAACATGCGTAGCGTGCGCAAGGTGGGACCGCATCTTAAAAGGCTAAATCACCACGCTCGCCTAACGTGTGTTAGTGATATCGTTTTGATACGAAAAAGAACATTAAAACATAACATATAAATACAACTTTCCAAATGTTAATATTCATATAACTATTCTACATTATACACATCTGATTAACTATGTAACTCATTTACAAATTAATAAAAATTATAAACTCAAAATATTTTACAAACATTATTAAAATAAATAAAATTGTAAAACATAAAAAGTGATGCTATGTATAAGGTATCTACGCTAATAAATCAATAATATATATTGTATAATACATAGGAACGTTATGTCATTATTATTCACATATATTTGTGCATAGCCCTTACATACACATATGTATAAGATAGGGAATATTATACTGAACTGTGTTTTCTCTTTTACACTCAAACATTTTTTTCTTGTGATGGAAAGAAAACAAGTCTATTATGTATGCTACATCGTCGTAAACACAAACAAAACTAGTGTCGTCACCATAGCTACTATATAAACGCAGAGCGCATGTTCTACATAAAATCTTGTCGAAACTGCGCGGGCGCAATGCGTGGACGCATCTTAAAAATGTTGACGCATTGCCAACCTCAGAGGCGATGCGTTCATAAAACACGGTCGTATTGTTTCGTCAGTAAATCGTTCTATGGATGAAGGTAGGTGTGTTGTGTATGAGGTGTAGTGGAGTGTCCACGGAGGAAACTATTTTTTTTATTTTTTCGCGAGAACCTTGTGTATACGAGAAATACTATTAACGGACTAGACACATTTATTTAGCTCCATTCAGCATTTGTCCACACAAAACAACGATGTTGTATGGAGACGCGTACGCATCCATTCAGCCGAATCGTCTCCATACAAAATCGTTGTTTTGTATGGACAAACGCTGAATGGTGCTGAATAAATGTGTCTAGTACCTAATATGTATTTTCTTTCTATAACTTGTAATTAACTCCCTATTTTCATGTTAGAATCTATGATTGTTTGTTGTTGTTCGTTTTCCTCATAAATACAGTTATTTACTCTGTGCTATACACCTCTTTCTTCGTTTCAGAGGCTACAACTACAATCAGTTGTGTAGCGCTTGCGCAGACGCAAAACGTCATGCGTTTACGACAGTGCTACATCGATGCAACTCCATGTGGACTGGCTCTTAGCCTCATATTTTATATGATGCTTCTTTTAATACAGATCATCTCAACCCACTCAGATAAAGCAGAGCAGTAGACGACTGGAGAATGCAACTGGAAGTAGCAACGTATTACGAACAGATGGTTAAGTATTGTTGTGTTTTGTAAGTGGAGATTTTTGTGATGACAATATAAATTACTACTGTGATAGTATTTCTTTATTGTTTTTTTTCCTTCTTTCTCATGCAACTAGATACAACGTATGTATTTAGATACATCATGCAAACACGCGGTATTTATTTTTACTGTAAATAACAAAATTCTTAGCATCAACATGTTTACAGTAGATAACAAAATATTTTGTATTATTTATCTTTTATTTATTTGTATTATTCCATTTCTTAGTGTAACTATTAATCATTTGAAAATAAAGGTATGTGCATTATATAAATATGTGAATAAAAATGGACAATAACGTCACGATATGTTGATTGGTATTTCAATTGAATGTTGTCCAACCTTTAGGCACGCCCGTGTTGGTGCCAGCCTGTGCCGCTCCGCTCGAGCTCGCTGATAAATCTAGAAGACCGAACCGGCTGAAATCTAAACCGTATTCGTCTAACAACGCACTGTCAGCCGAACTCTTCACTTGTTCGACTTTCTTATCCCGACACTTGAGTGGATCGAACTCTTCTAACTCTGTCGGTGTATCGTCCAGCTTAATGAGATCAGTATTTGAGCCACATGGCTGAAAAAGAAACGCTTCCGTTAAACACAAAAACAACAATTTTATATTCCAATGTCATTTATCACAGATATATCGTATTAGGTATTTTGTTTAACATATTTTTTTATCTAATAATAACAATGTTAATACAATGATTAGAAACAATATTTTAATTATTTATACCTATTATAATGCATGTTAGTCTACGATATACATGCCATGCGTATGTGAATTATCTTATGTATATGAACGTTTACAATTCATTCAAAAAAATTAAAATTGTTTCATAGGAAATTACTTTTATCCATACTGATTTTAACTCTGCAATTATTATTAACAATCCATTTGTAAAAGAAAAACGTTCATATACAAAAACTAATATTTGACTGGTTAACTGTTAGTCACTATGAGAAAGCAAGCACTTGTTATTTATAAATAAAGTAAAATTCCATTAATAACTAAAAAAGCAGCAAATATAGGATACCGTGCCGATGATAAACTATTTTCACACTGAAAAGTATTCAATGAGGAAACTATTACATTTTACATAGCGCCCTCTAGTATCAAACTAAAGAAAGCTATAGTATGCTTTGTTCATTTCTTTAGTGTGATACTAGATGGCGCTAGTAATCACTAGGTTTTATGTTCAAAGTTTAAGTACATTGTATGACATGCTATCGACACGGTAGCCTATTTATAAATACTCACCATAATTATATATTTTTAAGTTTTATATAAAATAAACATGCTTATATCAATATGATCAAGTTGTATAATTGGTCAGGTATTGTCTGATCAGTATACTATTTCATTATACAGGGTGTAACCATTGCAGTGAACGAGCAATCAGTAAGACCAAAGTGAAAAATGCCCAATTTTTACACTGAATAGGTTTAATTAAACCCTTGATTTTTTTTATTATTATTTACCTAAATTATGCACTATCTGAACTAGAGATAAGTATACATATAAATGCTATAATGTCAATACTTTTAACAAAGTTCCGTTAAAAATTATGATTTCAACCACAGATTTCTTTACTAGCCTTGTTCGGTCGCTGACAATACATTAAACTAATATGTAAGTATATTAAACACATAATCTCATCGTCCTTACCACCTCTAGAGATCGGGATGGCAGAGAATCCATAAGACAGAAATTTCATAAAAAATATATCATTTAATAGTTTCCACCCTGTATATCATAACAAAAAAACATTCTCTTTGTAATTAAGCTTTACTAAGTACAGAAAAATAAACACAATTTGACAAGCCAGATTCAAAGTTTACAAAATTAAGAAAGAGCATTATAAAAGTTAACAATATTTTGTACCCAGTAAAATTAAAAAAGAGACTGCTAATGATCGGCTACGATTATTTAGATAATTTCTCTATTACTAATTCTCGGTTGCCAGTTAAATCTTTACCGAAATTATGTGTAAAATATCATTTGTGGTTATTTAATAGACTGGCAACCAAAATTACGATTACAGCGACGATGCCATAAAGTGAGATAAGTTTGTGGCACTATGATATTATGTCAAATTATAATATAGTGCCAGAAACTTACCTAACCTGGAGGAAAGAATTGGATTGTACTGACTTTATGTGTAAAAAGACATTTGTATGCATTTTTAATAGAATGGCAATAAAAAACACTACTTCGGCGACGCTCCTACTGAGTTAAATACATTTGTGGCAGTATATGGCAAATTATAATAAAGTGCCACAAACTTACCTAACCCGACAGGTACAGGTACAGGTTACAGAAATGGATCTAATACTGACATTATGTGTAAAAAGTCATTTGTATGCATTTTTAATCCTAACTAATATTATAAATGCGAAAGTAACTCTGTCTGTCTGTCTGTCTGTCTGTCTGTTACCTTTTCACGGCTAAACTACTGGACCGATTGACTTGAAATTTGGTACAGGGGTAGCTTATGGTCCGGGAAAGAACATAGGATACTTTTTATCCCGAAATTCCCACGGGAACGGGTACTACGCGGGTGAAACCGCGGGGCGCTGCTAGTAGAGTATAAATAAAAAATATTATTACGGCACGGCTCCTACTGAGTTGGATAAGTTTGTGGCATTATATGTCAAATTATAATAAAGTGCCACAAACTTACCTGACCTGGATATTTTAACTAATTCTGTCATTATGTCATTTACTTAGATTTTTAATAGACTGGCAACCAAAAATGCGATAACAGCGACATTTATGTTTGTGGCGGAGTCATTTATGTTTGTGGCAAAGTATAGTGCCACAGACTTATCTGTCCCGGGGGAACCGTGAGTTAATACTGACATAATGTTTAAAATGACATTTGTATTATTTTTTATAGATTGGCAACCAAAATACTAACAGCGACGCTGCCATCATCGGGCCAGATAAGTTATGGTATAGTGCCACAAAGTTATCTGGCCCTATGGAAAAAATTAAACTAATACTGTCATCTTCTTGCTACTGTCAATACTACTGTCATGCTCTACATGGTATTTATTAATGGACTAACAACTAAAAATGTGCTGCCATCGGGTAAGACAAGTTTGTGGCAATATACATTTACAAAAGGATGCTGAGCCGATCATAAGCCGAATTCTAAGACTAATATTACTGGATAATCATGAATGTGAGTTAGTTTGAAATTAAAATGTAAGTGCAACAGCGTTATAAAAAATATATTACATGTATTAACAATATTATCCCATTAGTAAGCGAAACCAAATTCCATGGACCGACTTATACTTACTACGTATGCATGTATCATGTCCTTCGTTTCACTGACCGGATATTTAACATAATCCAAAATAAATTAAAAATAATAATAAAGGAATTCCCTTCAGAAAACATATTTTTAATGTAAATAAAATAATATTTGTTAAATCATTAAATTAATAAACTTAATTGATTAGTAAGTAATACTGGATTTAAAACTTAATTTCATTCTAAGTACATTCTTTTTATTTTCAAGTGTACTGGGTACACCCATTTATTTGAGTATTATTAACAATATATGTATAATTTTATCAGGTTCAACTGTTTTCCCAGTTTATTTTTATATTGTTATAAAACATTAATGTTATCGAAAGGATAGTGGGGATCACAACAACTCGGGGAATAAAGGGACAACCTTGCAAGATGTTAGAAAAATATAATTTATAAAAAATCCATAATCTGTTACAATTGATTAATTTATATGGTATTATTATTTTATAATAAATTAAATACATAAAACGCAAATCATAGTCCGTGTTAGTGCATATCCACTCTCGCCGTTTCAAGGCATGAATGATATCAGTTTATCTTTCAAATAAAGATACATGATGGATATGAGTACAAAGGAGCATATCACAATTACCTCTAGAGAGTCCCCTCTGTTGGGGTTGAGGATGACTGTCGGCCGGAAGGGGACGGGCTTGGCCACGGGGGCCCTGGAGGGCACCGACGGGGGGCCACCATTGCAAGGGCGCTGCATCCTTTGGTTCGACGATATCGTCAACTTTAGTTTAGGCTTGTCTTTGCCATCCGCGAAGCATATAGCGCTCGTGTGAAAGTTCGGTGTGGCAACATCGTTTTTAGTGATGTTACTGACAAAGTGGTTATTGTTGTGTATTGCGCGCGGCGGCGGTATCGGCGCGTCCGATATATCTATCAGTTTCTTCGTGGATATTATCGGATATCGAGTGGGGAGGTGGGGACGTGCCGCTAACCGCGGTGGGACACATGGTGACAGTGTTTTCTGCAAAATAAAATTTAAATAATGTGCCACGGTGCTCCTATGGGTGGCATGCTCTTTCGGCGCGCACTAATGATACACAGAATAGTAAAATGTAATGACTACACGCACGATAAGGTGCACGTGAACTATGTAATAAAATGACAACATACACTTTTCATTACAGCACGAGAACAATAAAAACAAGCGCTCATGATTTTTTTTATTACGAAATCAAAACTTTCGTACGAATTCCCACATTTTGATAACTGACGCATTCCAAATGTATGTCACACAAACTGTTTATTTACAAATGTGAGTGAGGAGAGGCAGATGTACTTACACAAACATGCACAACCGAGTCGTTTCGGTAAACAGTCAAACTAATGTAATGCAAACACAAGGGAATGGTATCGAAAGTAATGATTTAGTAACGCGCGATTCATATACGACAAAAGCTGCTAAAACACTGCTATGTAGAATGAATTTACAATTAAATGTCTGTAGGTGAATGTTTTCGTGTGACTTACTGCTTTGTCCGGCAAGGATATCTCGTTGTTGGGCAGATTGTTGGGGTAGCTGTCTCGGCGTTGTGCGTTTTTGTTGGAGAATAGATATTCCATTTCTGTGAGTAGATCGAGGGGGAGGGCCGGGGGAGGCTCCCGGGGAGGAGGCGGCTCGTGCGCTGGTGACGAATCCGAAGAGTCAGAAGATACAGGCGTCGCTGAACCGCACGAATATCTAAAAATTACCAATATACAATTAAATATTATCATACAAAATAAAGTCGGGTTTGTTACAACTGATGGAATATACGTGAAATGTCGTTCCGATTTGCCTTAAAATAAGAAATAGCCAACCTAAAATACGGGATATAATAAAGTCATCATCTGCAACAGCACCAGCCGCAGCATCATGTGATACGGAGGTTAAGGACCACAAGAATAAGGAAGAGAATTTGGTTCAGGTGAAGAATGCAAACCAGATGGAGAACATGAACCTATTCAGATGAGAGTAGCCCCACAGCAGTAGCAGCATCAGGTCAAGATATTCAAAGAACATATGGCTCCAGCGGCGAATACGGACATGGCAGTGAATACCAGGTGGCGAATTCAGACCTGATAGCGAAATCGGACGACTGAAAAAATGACTCTGTAGTAGTAGCAGCAGCTGCAGCAGTAAAGGGTCAAACTAGACAATGTTCTTTTCTTATATGATCATGTAAACAGACGAACGAGGTCATGGGATAGGTAAGCAACACGCCATTACAGAAACTATAAAGACCTAAAAAGATGTCTGCTGCTACTTCTGCAGAGGTCTGCAGAAGTAGCAGCAGACACAGAAACTCTGCAGTAGAATACGGACCAGGTGTAGAATAAGAATCAGGAGGTAAATACGGACAGAATATGGATCTAGAAGCGAATTCAGACAGAGTGGCTCTGCAGTGGTAGTCAAGGACCACATGGAAAAGGAGCAGATTATGGATAAGAGGTAAAATGCGAACCAGGTGTGGAATACGAACAGAATATAGATCTGGTGGCGAATACGGATAAGTAGTGTGAAATACAAACAAGGTGTTACATACGGACAGAATATGGATCAGGAGGCAAAAACGGATTAGGTGTGAAATAAGAACCAGGTGTGGAATACGGACAGAATATGGGTCTGGGGGCAAAAACGGATTAGGTGTGAAATAAGAACCAGGTGTGGAATACGGACAGAATATGGGTCTGGAGGCAAAAACGGATTTGGTGTGAAATACGAACCAGGTGTGGAATACGGACAGAATATGGGTCTGGGGGCAAAAACGGATTAGGTGTGAAATACGTACCAAGTGTAGAATACGGACAGAATATGGGTATGTGGGCCAAAACGGATTAGGTGTAAATTACGAACCAGATGTGGAATACGGACATAATATGGTTCTGGGGGCAAAAACAGATTAGGTGTGAAATACGAACCAGGTGTGGAATACGGACAGAATATGGGTCTGGAGGCAAAAACGGATGAGGTGTGAAATACGAACCAGGTGTGGAATATGGACAGAATATGGGTCTGGGGGTAAAAACGAATTAGGTGTGAAATACGAACCAGGTGTGGAATACGGACAGAATATGGGTCTGGAGGCAAAAACGGATTAGTTGTGAAATACGAACCAGGTGAGGAATACGGACAGACTATGGGTCTGGGGGCAAAAACGGATTAGGTGTGAAATACGAACTAGGTGTGGAATACGGACAGAATATGGGTCTGGAGGCAATAACGGATTAGGTGTGAAATACGAAGATAATATGGATCTGGAGGCAAAAACGGATTAGGTGTAAATTACGAACCAGATGTGGAATACGGAAATAATATTGGTCTGGAGGCAAAAACGGATTAGGTGTGAAATACGAACTAGGTGTGGAATACGGACAGAATATGGGTCTGGAGGCAAAAACGGATTTGGTGTGAAATACGAACCAGGTGTGGAATACGGACAGAATATGGGTCTGGGGGCAAAAACGGATTAGGTGTGAAATACGTACCAAGTGTAGAATACGGACAGAATATGGGTATGTGGGCCAAAACGGATTAGGTGTAAATTACGAACCAGATGTGGAATACGGTCATAATATGGTTCTGGGGGCAAAAACAGATTAGGTGTGAAATACGAACCAGATGTGGAATACGGACAGAATATGGGTCTGGAGGCAAAAACGGATGAGGTGTGAAATACGAACCAGGTCTGGAATATGGACAGAATATGGGTCTGGGGGTAAAAACGAATTAGGTGTGAAATACGAACCAGGTGTGGAATACGGACAGAATATGGGTCTGGAGGCAAAAACGGATTAGGTGTAAATTACGAACCAGATGTGGAATACGGAAATAATATTGGTCTGGAGGCAAAAACGGATTAGGTGTGAAATACGAACTAGGTGTGGAATACGGACAGAATATGGGTCTGGAGGCAATAACGGATTAGGTGTGAAATACGAACCAGGTGTTACATACGGACGAATATGGGTCTGGAGGCAATAACGGATTAGGTGTGAAATACGAAGATAATATGGATCTGGAGGCAAAAACGGATTAGGTGTAAATTACGAACCAGATGTGGAATACGGAAATAATATTGGTCTGGAGGCAAAAACGGATTAGGTGTGAAATACGAACTAGGTGTGGAATACGGACAGAATATGGGTCTGGAGGCAATAACGGATTAGGTGTGAAATACGAACCAGGTGTGGAATACGGACAGAATATGGGTCTGGAGGCAAAAACGGATTAGTTGTGAAATACGAACCAGGTGTGGAATACGGACAGACTATGGGTATGGGGGCAAAAACGGATTAGGTGTGAAATACGAACCAGGTGTGTAATACGGACAGAATATGGATCTGGAGGTAAAAACGGATTAGGTGTGAAACACAAACCAGGTGTGAAATACGGACAGAATATGGGTCTGGGGGCCAAAACGGATTAGGTGTGAAATACGAACCAGGTGTGGAATACGAACAGAATATGGATCTGGAGACAAAAACGGATTAGGTGTGAAATACGAACCAGGTGTGGAATACGGACAGACTATGGGTCTGGGGGCAAAAACGGATTAGGTGTGAAATACGAACCAGGTGTGGAATACGGACAGAATATGGGTCTGGAGGCAAAAACGGATTAGGTGTGAAATACGAACCAGGTGTGGAATACGGACAGAATATGGGTCTGGAGGCAAATAAGGGATTAGGTGTGAAATACGAACAAAATATGGATCAGGAGGCAAAAACGGATTAGATGTGAAATGCGAACCAGGTGTGGAATACGGACAGAATATGGATCTGGAGGCAATAACAGATTTGGTGTGAAATACGAACAGAATATGGATCTGGAGGCAATAACGGATTAGGTGTGAAATACGAACCAGGTGTTACATACGGACAGAATATGGGTCTGGAGGCAATAACGGATTAGGTGTGAAATACGAAGATAATATGGATCTGGAGGCAAAAACGGATTAGGTGTGAAATACGAACCAGGTGTGGAATACGGACAGAATATGGGTCTGGAGGCAAAAACGGATTAGTTGTGAAATACGAACCAGGTGTGGAATACGGACAGACTATGGGTCTGGGGGCAAAAACGGATTAGGTGTGAAATACGAACCAGGTGTGTAATACGGACAGAATATGGATATGGAGGCAAAAACGGATTAGGTGTGAAATACGAACCAGGTGTGGAATACGGACAGAATATGGGTCTGGAGGCAAATAAGGGATTAGGTGTGAAATACGAACAAAATATGGATCTGAAGGCAAAAACGGATTAGATGTGAAATGCGAACCAGGTGTGGAATACGGACAGAATATGGGTCTGGAGGCAAATAAGGGATTAGGTGTGAAACACAAACCAGGTGTGAAATACGGACAGAATATGGGTCTGGGGGCCAAAACGGATTAGGTGTGAAATACGAACCA
Source organism: Timandra comae (assembly GCA_958496195.1). Classification (NCBI taxonomy): domain Eukaryota; kingdom Metazoa; phylum Arthropoda; class Insecta; order Lepidoptera; family Geometridae; genus Timandra; species Timandra comae. The sequence goes on from OY292353.1 coordinate 13,483,907, forward strand.
GGTGTGGAATACGAACAGAATATGGATCTGGAGACAAAAACGGATTAGGTGTGAAATACGAACCAGGTGTGGAATACGGACAGACTATGGGTCTGGGGGCAAAAACGGATTAGGTGTGAAATACGAACCAGGTGTGGAATACGGACAGAATATGGGTCTGGAGGCAAAAACGGATTAGGTGTGAAATACGAACCAGGTGTGGAATACGGACAGAATATGGGTCTGGAGGCAAATAAGGGATTAGGTGTGAAATACGAACAAAATATGGATCAGGAGGCAAAAACGGATTAGATGTGAAATGCGAACCAGGTGTGGAATACGGACAGAATATGGATCTGGAGGCAATAACAGATTTGGTGTGAAATACGAACAGAATATGGATCTGGAGGCAATAACGGATTAGGTGTGAAATACGAACCAGGTGTTACATACGGACAGAATATGGGTCTGGAGGCAATAACGGATTAGGTGTGAAATACGAAGATAATATGGATCTGGAGGCAAAAACGGATTAGGTGTGAAATACGAACCAGGTGTGGAATACGGACAGAATATGGGTCTGGAGGCAAAAACGGATTAGTTGTGAAATACGAACCAGGTGTGGAATACGGACAGACTATGGGTCTGGGGGCAAAAACGGATTAGGTGTGAAATACGAACCAGGTGTGTAATACGGACAGAATATGGATATGGAGGCAAAAACGGATTAGGTGTGAAATACGAACCAGGTGTGGAATACGGACAGAATATGGGTCTGGAGGCAAATAAGGGATTAGGTGTGAAATACGAACAAAATATGGATCTGAAGGCAAAAACGGATTAGATGTGAAATGCGAACCAGGTGTGGAATACGGACAGAATATGGGTCTGGAGGCAAATAAGGGATTAGATGTGAAATGCAACCCGGTGGGGAATACGGACAGAATATGGATCTGGAGGCAATAACAGATTTGGTGTGAAATACGAACAGAATATGGATCTGGAGGCAAAACGGATTAGATGTGAAATGCGAACCAGGTGTGGAATACGGACAGAATATGGGTCTGGAGGCAATAACGGATTAGGTGTGAAATACGAACCAGGTGTTACATACGGACAGAATATGGGTCTGGAGGCAATAACGGATTAGGTGTGAAATACGAAGATAATATGGATCTGGAGGCAAAAACGGATTAGGTGTGAAATACGAACCAGGTGTGGAATACGGACAGAATATGGGTCTGGAGGCAAAAACGGATTAGTTGTGAAATACGAACCAGGTGAGGAATACGGACAGACTATGGGTCTGGGGGCAAAAACGGATTAGGTGTGAAATACGAACCAGGTGTGTAATACGGACAGAATATGGATCTGAAGGTAAAAACGGATTAGGTGTGAAACACAAACCAGGTGTGGAATACGGACAGAATATGGGTCTGGGGGCAAAACGGATTAGGTGTGAAATACGAACCAGGTGTGGAATACGAACAGAATATGGATCTGGAGACAAAAACGGATTAGGTGTGAAATACGAACCAGGTGTGGAATACGGACAGAATATGGGTCTGGAGGCAATAACGGATTAGGTGTGAAATACGAAGATAATATGGATCTGGAGGCAAAAACGGATTAGGTGTGAAATACGAACCAGGTGTGGAATACGGACAGAATATGGGTCTGGAGGCAAAAACGGATTAGTTGTGAAATACGAACCAGGTGAGGAATACGGACAGACTATGGGTCTGGGGGCAAAAACGGATTAGGTGTGAAATACGAACCAGGTGTGTAATACGGACAGAATATGGATCTGGAGGTAAAAACGGATTAGGTGTGAAACACAAACCAGGTGTGGAATACGGACAGAATATGGGTCTGGGGGCAAAACGGATTAGGTGTGAAATACGAACCAGGTGTGGAATACGAACAGAATATGGATCTGGAGACAAAAACGGATTAGGTGTGAAATACGAACCAGGTGTTACATACGGACAGAATATGGGTGTGGAGGCAATAACGGATTAGGTGTGAAATACGAAGATAATATGGATCTGGAGGCTAAAACGGATTAGGTGTGAAATACGAACCAGGTGTGGAATACGGACAGAATATGGGTCTGGAGGCAAAAACGGATTAGGTGTGAAATACGAACCAGGTGTAGAATACACAGAGAATATGGGCTGGTGGCGAATACAGATTAGGTGTGGAATACGAACCAGGTGTAGAATAAGGACAGAATATGGATCTAATGGCGAATACAGATTAGGTGTGGAATACGAACCAGGTGTTGATTACAAAGAGAATATGGGCTAGTGGAGAATACAAATTAGGTGTGCAATACGAACTAGGTGTAGAATAAGGATAGAATATGGATCTGATGGCGAATACAGATTAGGTGTAGAATACGAACCAGGTGTTGAATACAAAGAGAATATGGGCTAGTGGCAAATACAGATTAGATGTAGAATACGAACCAGGTGTAGAATAGAAAGAGAATATGAGCTAGTAGCGAATACAGATTAGATGTAGAATACGAACCAGGTGTAGAATAGAAAGAGAATATGAGCTAGTAGCGAATACAGATTAGGTGTGGAATACGAACCAGATGTTGAATACTAAGAGAATATGGGTCTAGTGGCGAATACAGTTTAGGTGTGGAATACGAACCAGGTGTAGAATAAGGACAGAATATGGATCTGATGGCGAATACAGATTAGGTGTAGAATACGAACCAGGTGTAGAATAAGGACAGAATATGGATCTGATGGCGAATACAGATTAGGTGTGGAATACGAACCAGGTGTTGATTACAAAGAGAATATGGACTAGTGGCGAATACAGATTAGATGTAGAATACGAACCAAGTGTAGAATAGAAAGAGAATATGACCTAGTAGCGAATACAGATTAGGTGTGGAATACGAACCAGGTGTAGAATAAGGACAGAATATGGATCTGATGGCGAATACAGATTAGGTGTAGAATACGAACCAGGTGTAGAATAAGGACAGAATATGGATCTGATGACGAATACAGATTAGGTGTGGAATACGAACCAGGTGTTGATTACAAAGAGAATATGGGCTAGTAGCGAATACAGATTAGGTGTGGAATACGAACCAGATGTTGAATACAAAGAGAATATGACCTAGTAGCGAATACAGATTAGGTGTGGAATACGAACCAGGTGTAGAATAAGGACAGAATATGGATCTGATGGCGAATACAGATTAGGTGTAGAATACGAACCAGTTGTTGAATACAAAGAGAATATGGGCTAGTGGCGAATACAGATTAGATGTGGAATACGAACCAGGTGTAGAATAAGGACAGAATAAGGATCTGATGGCGAATATGGATTAAGTGTAGAATAAGTGAATAATTACCTGCTATCATCAGTAGTGTTGATTGAGGACGGTCTGGATCCTGTCCTTGGTATTTTACTCTTTAAGCCTTTGACAGCAGACTTCATGTTTTTCCCACCTTGACGGACCTTTACAAAAGAGATAAATTGTTAAAATAGTACATTAAAAAATGCATTGTCGCATGCAAATTAACTAAAACTGGGAAGAAATATGAACCTCCTCACAATTAGAACTTTAGTAGACCCAAGGTATTATCGTTATGCTACGCGATTTAAACGTTATCATATCTCTTCAAACTTGTAACTGAAATGAAGAAATATTAAAAAGTCCACATATCTTTTGGACATTTTCATACACATTTGAATTAAATAATAATTATCTACGTTGAGTTTACATATGCAATCAACATTAAGCTTTACTTAGAGAAAGTAGGATGGTGAATTAATTTTAAAAAAGTACTTTGAAAAGCACATTTATACTCTTCTACATCTTTCATTTGTTATATAAAATGAAATAGAGTATTATTATGAATAGGTTTTCTAAGAGGTCAGAGATAAAAATGGTGTGTCTTAATGATTCATAGAATGAGAATTATATACTTATTAAATATATACTTATTAAATGTGTATGGTTATGAGAAGATGGATGTCGATTGATCCATATATTAAGGATCTATAGAATCAATCGATAGTAGTTAATGGAGGTAATGTTCAAGTTGAGAAATTGTAATACATTTATTTTATATCTTAGATGAACAAATGACATATTCGATATCGATTACGCGTTCGATTCCCGCTCAAGTACATTAATCGTGATAATTACATTTTTAACAAGTTGTCAGCGGTCTTGAAAATGTCACTATACGATGACGGTACTGTGCATATCAATTGCCATGTTTAGAAAAGAGTATGACATTTTTAACAACTTTTTTAAAAACCTAACTTCAAATCACTACAATATCATTGTGTAGCTGAATGTTTCCTTACAATTAAAAAGTAGTTTTGTATAATAAATGTATCCCAAATAGTTAATGTTTCCCTTTTTAAAGTGTTAAGTATAAAAGATATTATTTATCTCCAGTAAAAACCAGTAATAACCAAATAGACAATAGTGTTACAAATAGATAACTGAAATGAACAATATACTTAATTTAGAATTAAACATAAATGCATGCAATAAATACAAGACAAGTTAATTTAGAAACAAACAATAGTAAGTAAATTATAAGGTACCCAGTGCAGTGAAATTTTTAGAACTTTATATCTGACGTTCAAAGCGAATCACTAAAAATAGGCAAAAATAACTCAGCTTTAAAGCTACCGTGTAATATAAGCAGAAAGGTGCTCCTTCACCGGGAGAATTCGCGTGTAATGTAACGTTACAGATTTGAGCATTACATCAGTGAAGGAGGAGTACCGAACATTACAATGTCTCGTTAGTCAGGGAGGTATTATTGTAATGCTCAAAGACGAATCTGTAACGTTATATTACACGCGAATGCTCCCGGTGAAGGAGCACCTTAAAGCATACCGAAAAAAATTAAGTAACTAACGCATGAAATAATCTAAGGGGATTAAATGGAAGCGGATTGAGATCTTAGATACGATATGGGGCAGTTTTTCATCTTAGAAATAAAGAGGGTAGAAATGGGGGTGAAAGTTTGGTCCAAGTAGATGGTCCAGAAAACATCCTAAAGGGTGGAATGGGGATAAAGTTTAGTCTAATCGATTTAGATCAAATTTGGTATGGAGATAGATTGAATATTTGGAAAGGATATGGAATATTTTTTATATCGTAATTACCTTCTAAGTTAGTTCCCGAGGCAAATCAAAGACCTGTATAGCGGATAAAATTAGTATAGTGACAAGGAAGAAGAGTAAACCCATGATTATCTCTAGCCAGAGTGAGGCAACAAAATAAAATAAAGCATAAATTATCTTCTATAGCTTTGAACGACAGATAAACAAAGTGTAATAGACAAAAGATAATCGTAACATAATTTCGAGAGACTTCTATAAGACTCACCGATTTCACAGCCGATTGTACTGCGGGGTTCGCCTGCAAATATTCATATTTAAAAGCATTAAAGGGAGCAAAAACGAGTATTCACAGCATGCTTTTAGGATTTACAATTTAATTGTATTAGTATGATATAAAAGGCATTGGATTCTTTAATTTCGTAGTCACATAATATAGCATACTACGGGTAACTGCGACCAAATCTTTGCGTGGTAATTATACCCAAATTATTATTAGTAGCGCAGCAAAAGCGTAGGAGATAGTATATTCTACGTTATAGCATATATTATCTTAACTTTGTATAATGTATCGGGATATTAATCTTGTCCCATGTACTGTGCTGAGTAGATGGTTATTCTTATATTTGAGATAATATAAAATAGCACATGTTTTATATTCTATGTATTGTAACACATACATTTTTTACAGTTAACTTTTAATGTTTTTTTTTTATAATTTGCTAGATTTTTTTATATGTACAAAATCAAAATTACAACGAGTACGATCGAGGAAGTTGACAGTCAGATCAGTTTGAAAACAAATCGGACAATCGCTTGCACCATCGCACACGCACATTACGGTATGCGTGTGCGCACAAACGATTCTCACCTAAGGATCGACCGCAAAATTCTTCGACAATATATAAAACAACAACGTTTGTGAATTTTATCGTGGTAAAAGTGACAAAAACATACATTGTGTTTATGATTTGATTTCTATATGATTGTGTATTCACAGTTTCTGATACGTAAGACATAAAGAAAGTGAATGAGTTTGATGATCAATTGCTATATCATATATTGGTGATAATGATCGAATTGATTTTATGAATGAGCGTTTGAAAAGTATTTCTATTCCAGAATTTATATTTAATACCTCATTCCTTGGTCGTTATACTCAAGTTTGTTGCGTATGGATACAGATCCAAAGTGACTATACAAAAAGTTATTGTTATGTATCAAACAGTAAATAACCACTAACATACCTTATCTTTAACAGTTTTGAAGAAAGCCCCTCCCTCTCGTTTCACCGTCTTCGCCCAATCGCGGTACTGTTGTTTCAACTTCTGTCCACTGCCTGTGTTCAGTTTGTCAGCGTAATTGCAACATTCCATTTCGAACTGATCATTGAATCCTCTACCCGAGTTGAGTAGATCTAATCGTTCGTCAATGAACTGAAAATTACATAAAAATAACAATTATTGCAACAAATCGAAAATTATGCACAAAGTATAATATATTAACTTTATGATTTCATTTTAAAATCTCGAGAACTAACGATATCTAGCCTTTGAAACATTGACAATTGATGCAATCATATTCGATGACTAATGACGATAAGGACTGGGTTGCCAAAGCTTCATTAATTATATTAGCATAAATCCTATTCCCCCTATTGAGTTCATCATCTAGTACCCCTCAAATAATTATATATAATAATTATATAGCAAATGCTGCGCAGGCGCATCTGGGAGCACTGTACGAGCAAGTAAGTTAGAGATAATTACCCAGGGAAAAGACCTGCCTGCCTGAAGAAAAAACGTACGTATATAAAAGTTCTTAGAGATTAAGGCCTATGACTTCCGATCGGAAGGAGCCTGTTCGATCCCCGCCACGTACTAACGTGTTTTCAATTTTCGAATTCAAATGTACGTTTATTCGGCGCTTTTACGATGAAGGATAAAATCTTGAGGAAACCTGCACACGCCTGCGAAGAAATTCTAAGGTGTGTGTGCACCCGCACTTGGCCAGCGTGTTGACTGAGGCCTAATCACCCTAATTAAAATAATAAAGGGTAGGCTCGAACCTCTCGGTGGGGACGATGATGATAAAAAAGTACAAAGTAAAGTTCAACGTTTCCCAGCATCCCCTTTATTCCCTATACCGTGACCGCCACCTTTCTTAGGAATAGCAGAGGGTCCTGAAACTGACGTGGTTTATTATGGGAGGTTGATTCCCTACCAGTCACCAACATCGGTATTTAACGGCATCGGAAACACCTGTGGGTATTGTCCTGTGGTACACGAAGTTGCTGAGGGTGAAGCTTGATCATCCCACACCGGCATATAATGCAACTTAGGAGCAGGACACAAAAAAGAGACAAAAGAAATACTTCGAAACTGAAACGACACCATTCCGAGTCTGACTAATCCACCCACGTTATTGCACATGCTAAACAGTAGTTAATCACTAGTGCAGTTAGCTATTCCCAGAAAAAACCAGCTGAACTGATGAGGAACTGTTCTCTCAGATTGGCGAAACTCGGCGGGAATGATGGACAGCTTTGGTAACCTACACAGACTTAACACAACAGCAAAAAAGTGGAATACTATTCGGAATAACCGGTGAACCCTCCACTGCTTCCATGCCAGGTCAAGTTACGACTTACCAAGTAGCTCATAAACTTTTTCTAATTGGGAAAATCCAATCATTGGCGTACCAAAACACATGGTTTCAGAAGTTGTCTAGGCAATATAAATTTCATGAGCAGGCTCATTTTACTACATCTGGATCGTCTGGGACTATTAACTACCCTGGAACATGGTGAAACCTAGGAACAAAACGCAAAAAGCGGGGGGAAAACGAGTAAGATGTTAGCAGAAACCGCACAAAAAGTCAAACCTGAAAAGCCGACAAGGACAAAACCCCCCAAGAGCCAACGACTAGCCAAGAGAGCACAAGAAAGGGAATCACAAAGTATTGCCCCTAAGGCTTCCTCAAAGAGACCCCGTACAATATGATCTCCCTGTGGGCGACTCACAGCGCGCCAGCTGGTTACACTTGGAGCATCAAGGACAGGTTTCAGTATATATGCAGAGATGACTGCCAGAGTACCAGAGACACCAAGCTCGACGTCTACACGCGGTCCCGAACAAGGTAATCTCTGAGGCAAACCACATTGGGATCCAGAAGGTTGTCTTCAGGAAAATCATCGAGGCAGCAAACGACGACAGCTCAGACCTCGTACCGCAGTACGATGAGAAACCGACTCCAGTTGGAGGGTTGATGAGGTGGCTAGATGAATGCACGTTCCAATATTTCAAGTGCATACCAAATTCTAATGTAATAATTGATTGATCCCTAGAAAGGCCATAAATTGGTGGCCAAGAGGACCATGTAAGGACCAGTGAATTGCTGAGTCACGAATATTCGTGCAGGACTCATGATCCCTATATTCCTGGGTTATATCGAGAAGATGTACCAAATGCTGGTCCTCGCGAATCGTTGGGCGCACATTGACAGCTGGGATACAGCACTTAGTGCACCAAGTAGAAAACTATTTCCTTTCGAAACCGGAAGTGCTGGAACTGTTTCGCAGAGGAGGCCAACTAGGGTATTGTTTCGTTGCCGACTACGCCCGTCTGCAGAGCCAGCAGCAACAGTGAGCCCGCAACATCAATGCCAGAACCTGAAATTATCACAGCTATTCCCTCTGCGGAACTAGAGAACCCCGAAAAACCAAGCGATGGTGGTAACGTTACAATCGGAGCAGATCGGTAAACAACCAAAAGACCATAGTCCTAATCCAAGAGCCGTGGGTTTAGAAGAAATCGCATAAGCAGCTGTCAATGTGCATCCAAGTATTCGCGAGGTAGCATCTGGTACACTTCCTTCACATCATACCGGAATTTAGGGATCAAGAGTCCTGCACGATGCGACGCAGCAATTTACTGACCCTCATGCCAACCAGTTTGTGGCCCTCCCAGAGACTGGGATTGTATGGAATTATGGATTTAGCCTTTGGACCGTGAGACCTAGAACATTAATCTAGGCTCTGGACCCTCACCATCACACTAGGGTCGATTTCTCGTCGTACTGTGGTACGAAGGTTGAGCTGAGTCTTCTTTTGCAGTCTCCTGAAGACAACCTTCTGGATCTCCCTGTGGCCTTCCTCAGAGATTGCCTTGTTCAGGACCGTGTGCTTAAAAACTTTCTGTCTCCGGCAGCCATGTCTGCATATTATTATGTACTGATGCCTGTTCTTGACGCTCCAGGTGTAACGAGCTGGTCTGCTTCTAGTTTCCCGCAGGGATTTCCTAGATGGGAGTTCGGGTTAGGTTCCCGGTGCGACGTTAGGAGTTCGATGCTACAGCAGTCTGTCCACCACTGTAGACCCTGCCCTTTTATCATGGCCGTTACCGAGCTAAGAAGGAACTGGGGCGGTATTCATGGATCTTTCGGCAGCATATGACATAGTAAACATAAAACGACTTTATCGAGTGACTTTATCAGTGATCGAGCTTACAGACGATCACGCCTCTACACAGCCTTTGAGTAAATTACTTCGTAACAGACGGTAGGTATCAGGTTTGCATACAGAAAAAAGTCGCTAAAGACTACTTAAAAATGGCCTTCCTCAAGGTACTGTACTAGTACCCATGTTATTTAACCTCTACACAAAGGATCAGCATTACGCGCTGAATATCAAACGCTTCATCTATGTCAATGATTTAGCATGGACATCTCAAGTGCTTTTCTTTGAGGATATAGAAAAGAACTAAGAGAAACATGCAAAGGTGGGGGCTACAGCTCAGAGTGCATGCACGTGTGAAAATAAAAAATAGCACAATTTTACATACCTGTTGAAATATTTGCGATTGTAATATTTTCTTCAAGAATGGTTGCATATTTTTTCTTGTCCTTACAAACGCTTCTGGATTGAATGTTATTAGCTGACCGTTTTCGATTCTGTAATATGTATTAAACAATACAAGTTATGAATTGTATAATAAAACATATAATAATAATTGCCAAGTTCCAGTATCAAAAAAATAGTTAAAAAAGCTTTATAACGAAGTTATGGTTATACACATATTCTGCAGAAAGCTTTGATTGCTTTATCGTATGATTTTCGAAGAATTGTATTATTCAATTGTGATTTTTCTTCACGAAATCGCACTAATATTATCTCCTCTACTCCGCTTATATGATACTCATACCTCTTCAGCTACCCCACCTACCACCCCATTTTCATCCCTTGGGTAGATTCCGGGATAAAACTATCCCATATCGCATCGTGGAACGATCACCTACTCGATGGAAGGAGAACCTGATAGATTGCCAGAAACCGTTGGTTGTAGGCCCCACAAAACCTTCCTCGCCGAAAATACTTAGAAATGAAAACCTATATGTTCAACAGTGGACAAATATAGGCTGATTACTTTGATATCGTTTCCAAGATCTCAATCTGTCTTAATACTAAATTATGTCTTAATCTATTCTAATAAACTTCTACCCTATTTTCACCCCCTTAGTGGGTAGTTTGTGAGATAAATTTGCCCTTCGTACTTTTAATAGTTTGGCGATTTAAGCGTGAAAAGATCACAGACAAAGTTATTTTCACATTTACAATATTAGTACGGATTGGATAATTACAAAAATACTTTTTCATCCCACTAGCTCGGAAAGTATGTTTTTAATCCTAGATATCTGGGGGTAAAAGTCGATTTTAATCTCAAGAGTGGAAAGTATCGGGGTCGCTGTAGGCAGCCCCTGCAGGACCCAAGGCAATTTTGCTAACTGGGAGTAAAAGTCGTTTTTGCGCTCTAGAGGTTAAAGTAAATTTGAATTTAGAACATCGTGTGCACTAAGTGTGATGATGTTTTGGATTCACAAACTGTCAAAAAACTTTTTTTTATTTCAAATTCAGACTCGGAACCTCCTTGGTGTACTTACTTATTTTTTTATTTGCTTTGCGCGTGATATTTTTGCTTTTCACTTAATATTGTGATTGTTTTATGTTGTCATTTAGTAATTTCCTCGCTGAGGGGGGATGAAAAATAATGTGTTGCACTCGAGTGCAAACAATTTTTAACCTTGTGCTCCTTTGAGTCCCTCGCTAACGCTCAGGATTCTTATTTTGAATCCCTCGCTGCGCTCGTGATTCAATTTTAGAATCCTTCGCTGGCTCGGTCCTCAACTGGAGCCCCGGTTAAAAAGCAACTTTGCACTCTTGTATAACAAATAACTATTATCAACAACTATTATGCGTAATATATGGCCTAAATCGATATTCGAATCTACAATTAATATGTTAACAATCATAAGCACGGTCAGCAACAATTTCGAATAACACATTCAAATGTTTCAGTCGTCAGTTACAACTCCCCAAAACCCAGGAAGTAATCAGCATTTGAAGTGATTAGTTTTTTTTTTTGTTTTTGCATTACATAGCCCAGTTATTTATGAAACCACGGGACACCTAATAAACAAATTGTCTTCATCAATTTGTTTATTAGGTGTCCCGTGGTTTCATCAAGTGATACAAATGAAAACAAATTTCACGCTTGGGAAAGTTATAAATAAGAATATTTAAATGTATTATTAGTTTTTGTTACTGGCCATACAGGTCGGTTAAGTAAAGTTGGCACGTTCAACACATTGACATGTCACATTTGCGTAAAGTCGTCATGCGTATGCGCAACCTGAAAACTACTGAGTTTTCAGGTTACGCATGACGCATGACTGATTGAGATTGCCCAGGTGTGGGAAAAAAATGGACTGCCATATTCTTCCCACACCTAGGCAATCTTTGGGAACGTAAAGGTGTACACATATCGCGATATAGTCTTTATTTACTATTGAAAATCTTATATACTTGTGCCAATTTTTATCTACAACTGTTGAGCCATTCTGATATAGATTTATTAATAAAAGTTCACCCATCTATCCAAAATTTCGAATTTATAACTATCCATAGGTATTTATATTATTACATGGTCAATAAAAACTATGTTTTGACATACTACAGAAATTGTGACAAAGTGTGACGTGCCAATTTTATATAACCAACCTATACTACATTTATTCTTTACACAACTAAAACAAAGTATATACTCATAATCATATTCGTCATCGAAACTTACATTTGTGATTTGAAACAGTCCGTTTTTTTATAATAACAAATATTTTTCTGACCAACACATTTATTTTGTACTCTGCTCTCAGGCAATGAATATTTTATGGCCAAATTTTGCCAAGGAAGTCTGCAAAAGGCCATATCTCATCTTATAAGTAGAACTATTTACACTAAGACCTACATACTATCTATAAGGGATGGCTTTAAACATTAGCCATAAATGTGTAGGGTGTCCCAACCAATCTCTATTACAATGATTATACGTAAGATTCTTCCAGAATCAAAATAGCGCGTACATACACTATATACATAGTTAGGTATCAGTTCCTATAAAAAAACTCGTAATTCAAAACTAAATTTGTTTTTCGGCTATATTTCTATCACTTTTTTATCTTGCAAGCTTTTTAATATAATCGAAGAAGGTTACTTTAGGAATGTCATAAGAATGGTTTGACTATTTGAAAGTATTTACATAATTTGGACACTGAGTATACAATAGTAGATTAAAACAATACTTACTTTATAGCGTCTCTGTAGCCCCCAATCAAACAAACCAACGCACGGAGAAACGCTCTGGATACAGCATCACCCAGCGCATTCTTATCACTTAACGCTTTTTTTAAACTTGCTACCTGTAAATTTTCAAAATCATGTTATAAGTATTCATTTAAAAATTTGCACATAAACAGTATGTACAGAAAGGATTCATCTACCACCCTCCGAATTTGCCGAAAGACCGTGCATTGAGAGACAGAAATGTTTGACAAAACTATTGTGTACGGTCGATGAAATTGGCGGATCACTCTCTAGACAAATTGGTCCGCTCCCCACTAGGAGCTGGAGAAGGACTATAGACTGTTTGAAGAAGGAGTTCTACCAACACCAGAGGCAGTACCAGGTTCCAGGGCTGTCAAAGGTTTCACCAATATCGGAATCGACATCGGCCATGCTGCAGAAGCAGGCTCGCCAGCAGAAGAAAAAAGATCGCCAAGGGAAACAGGACTCCGAGGAGGCACAAGATCACCGATAGGAGGAATAGCCCCAGTAGAAGAAGTAGGACCATCAGGCTCGCCACCTTGAAAAGTGTCTGCTTTAATTTCGAACAGGATAAGAGGAAAGGAGGAGTGAGCAGACCACCTGGAGAAACAGACTCGCCAACTGGAGGAACAGACTAGCCAACTGGAGGAATAGTTACAACAGGCAAGGAAGAGCAAGCAGACTGCTTGTAGGAGCAGACTCGTCAACTAGAGGAATAGTTACAACGGGCAAGTAGGAGCAAGCAGACTGCTTGTAGGAGCAGACTCGCCAACTGGAGGAATAGTTACAACGGGCAAGGAGGAGCAAGCAGACTGCTTGTAGGAGCAGACTCGCCAACTGGAGGAATAGTTACAACGGGCAAGGAGGAGCAAGCAGACTGCTTGTAGGAGCAGACTCGCCAACTGGAGGAATAGTTACAACGGGCAAGTAGGAGCAAGCAGACTGCTTGTAGGAGCAGACTCGCCAACTGGAGGAGCAGACTCGCCAACTGGAGGAGCAGACTCGCCAACTGGAGGAATAGTTACAACGGGCAAGGAGGAGCAAGCAGACTGCTTGTAGGAGCAGACTCGCCAACTGGAGGAGCTGACTCGCCAACTGAAGGAATAGTTACAACGGGCAAGGAGGAGCAAGCAGACCGGCTCATCTTCCGGTCTGCCCATAGGATAGAAGAGATGCTGCAGCTGCAGCTGATCTAGGAGGTATTAAAGATTTACGCGCAACTGTCGGCAAGGGTATGAATTGTGAAGCAAAAGAGCAACGCATTTTAACGCTGATACACATTGCTGGTGTAAAGACAACTTTGAGCACTCTCAAGACTGTTGGTGCGCTTTAATCAAGTGGGTTTAAAGTGTATCTATCCGATGGTACTTTTATAAGGTCAGCTTAAAAGGCAAAGTTGTACAGATGCTTAATTTATTTGAAAATTTATGCATTTTATTTTAGTATGGAGATTTTTTAGTTTAATAGTACTAGGGCATACTTTTTAAAAATTGCGGGTTTTGCGATGCAGAACGTCACTTTGGCTGAAATCGCGAAAGAAATATTTCTTTATTACTTATAGAGAATGTAACTTTCGTAATTTATTTTCTTTAAATAGTAACTCTCATGAAGTCGCTTTTGCAGTCACTTTTGCATCCACCATGTGGTTTTTTATAAAAGTTGACGAGCGCGGTAAGCCATTTTGGCAAAAAGTATCTTATACCCAGCATAAGGTTTCAATAGTTCGAAAGATGCTTGTGCAAATACTAATTTCATTTCATTAATTTCACTAAAGTGATGTTCTGCATCAAGGCACAATAAGAAAATAAAAACAACTTACCAAATCAGGCGGAAGACTTTCTAGATCGCGAAATGGAGTTCGAAGCTCATTTATATCTGCATCCAAAACTACTACATCACCAATTTCTGACATGCGAACAGTCTGAAAAAATAAATTTCAAAAGTTAATCATCAAAATAAAAAAAAAACAAAAGTAATTGTACAATTTGATTATCGTTACAGGTACTTATGCGCTTTGTGCCTACATATCTTTTAGCGATTAATGATCTGCGGTTTTAACGGCGTGAGCCGCAATCCCGTGGGAATTTTGGGATAAAAAGTATCACAAATGGTATTTCTAGTTATAAGGAACACCTTTACTAAATTTCATTTAAAACAGTTCAATAGTTTTTGTGTGAAGAGTAACAAACATAATAGATAAAATGAATGCATACCTCCATAACATTCCTAGGAACTCCAATAAGAAATGGCATCGGTGCTAGCAGATAATCTACCAAATGTATAGGCAGTATGGGTATAAATATGTGTTGCCAGGACATAGGGAAGAGAGTAGCGTTGGCCGCTTGCACACATGCCGACAGTCGGGAGAGTTTTGTGGCCACAATGGCGACACGACGCTCGTTTAGTAATGCGGCCCACAGACCCGCCATGCAATTACTGTCCATAGCACTGAAGTATTCCGTTAAATTGCACTGAAATGTTTGTAATAGAATACGTTAGAAGGTTTGTATTTACTTTTGTCAGCATTTTACGTACAATATGTTACACATATTATGACAAGTTTTTAGACTTTAGCCATCATAAATATCGGGCGCCCCAGGGTCACTCCTTGACACGTTTAAAGGCAAATTGGAAGGCGCTGGCTAGGGACAGAGACAGATGGAGAGATTTGGGGGAGAGCCCAGTAGTGGGACAATACAGGTTAATTAAAAACATATACATCTTAATACTGATGATAAAATTTGTGTGCCCAACGGTTTTACCCACCGTGAATAAAATTTAGTCCCCCTCTTCTCAGGGAGTGATTTCTGGGAATAATACAATCTCATATCATTTTGAATGTCTCAATCGGTCTCTATACCAAATTCCATTTAAATCAATCGTGCTTAAGGTTTACCCCTGATTCTAATGATGTCACGCGAAAACTGTACTGGTAATCATGCGCACTTCAACTCGCCCCCAAGGTCAAGCAAAATATAGTGTGCACGTAATTCAAGTCCAAATCGCACTTGACACATTAGTCAAGGTCAGTTTTGCGTCCGTAGCCAAATTATGGACAAGTAAGAACTCATTGCAAGACAAAGACTTTTCCCCTTTTACATTTGGAAAACGTATTTAATTGCGTACTCCCGATTCTGGAGAGGATACTGTCGCAAAAGTTTTCTCGGAGGATAGGTATGCGCACTAAAACAGAATTACAATACTTTGGCGCCATACTGGTTCCCACTCAGGAACGAGTCATGTAAGAAAGGAAAGAGAGAAAAGGAGACATGGCTCCTGAGGCATCTCTCCCTAACACTCCCCACCCATACTCTTGACCCCTTAATTAGCGACAATGGTCTCCTTGCCATAGCCACACTAAGGAACGTCGCGTGCGCCCCCGCCTTCCACCCCTCTAAAGGAACGCACGCAAACAGACGCTGTGATCCCTCACCAAAAAGGCCTTTCGCCTTGATTGTCCTAGAAATCCAAACCAGGAACTCCAGCCTTAACGACATGATAAAATATTTTTTCCTAGCAAATTTTTTACAATAATTCATGCGAGTCTCATCCATGACTCACGTGGTAATTATATTTACTTATGTAAGTAGTTTTTTTATTTAAATTGTAAAGTGTTGTAACCCTTTACATGCTTATATTACACAATATTGTATGATGTTGTGTATCAAACAAACATTACATAACCAATGTAAAGCAAGAGCAATCATTCAATGAAATCATAAATAGAGTTCAGTGGGGGACGAGAGCAATCGTTTATATTATACTCTTCCGTTGATAATAATAGGATGATGCTTCTTGAACACGAAAACATAAACGTGAACGATATCACATTGTTCACGTATATTTCTTTTTCGTATTTTAAAAATGCTCATTCGAATAAGCATATATGTACAAGGCATTCAGCAGTGCATTGAAATCGGTTCAGTAGCTCTACGTCAAAAGAGTAACAAACATCCATACACACTTTCGCGTTTATTATATTATACGAACATCGCCCGCAATATTCTAAATCCCAAGTGTGGGAGCATTTTAGGATAAAAGTATCCAATGAATTATTTTCCGCTTATAATTAACGAAATTTCATCTCGTTCAGTTTAGTAATTTAGGAGCCTCTTCATTGCAAACACACAAAAACAATCGGGATGAATAGTATCCTTATATGATATTAAATTTCATCTAAATCAATTTCGAATTTTCGGAGCCAGTTCATTACAACTAAACAATGTTTCCTCTTTATAATAGTATATTCTATAAAACAGTAGTTGACTTACATTTTCCGGAATACTGGGTAGTTTAGTGTCAGGACAGGTGCAGGCGAAGACACTGTGACCAGCATTGTATGTGACTTTGAGCGTGTGACCGGGCATAGGTGGTCGGATGCGACATGCTTCAAGGAACGAATTGAGTTCCCCTCTCTCAGTACTGTTTATTAGATTCGCTATGCAGTTTAGTAACCTGAAACGCAGATACATAAGATTTTGGACTAATACGTTGCTTTATATTCATATTCATCATCTCTTACAGTGAAGGAAAACATAGTGAGGAAGCCTGCACACCTGCGAAGAAATTCTTAGGAGTGCGTGAAGTCGATCAACCCGCACTTGGCCAGCGTGGTTGACTAAGGCCTAACCACCCTAATTGAGGGTAGGCTCGAGCCCCTCGGTGGGGACATATATGAGCTGATGATGAATCCTTGTCAGCTCATATATGTCCCCACCGAGAGGCTCGAGCCTTTTATATTATGTTCATGGTATTCTCATATGTATGCAATAAGTGGAAAATTGGGTTACAGTAGTGCTTTAATAACAATTTTCTATGACCAATAAATTTATTTTGTTTTGTTCATCCTAAAACAGGGGTGGACCAATTGTAAAAAATAGAATTTCGCGTTATTTTATTAAAAATGGTCATTCGTCATGCGAAGCAGTTAGCCTATGTACTTATATTTAATATGTATATTGTATGATTTGACCACTTAATCATATAAATGACAGCGCTAAATGATAGCGCTGCCCCGCGATCAACTCGCGTTATCTCCTCTCCTATTGATCCCAGCAGCGTCATACATTTTTTTCAAATCGGACCAGTAATTTGAAATATACAAACAAACACTTAATATTTTATTATATTGGTATAGATTTCAATATCTGTCAGCTAGTTTCTCCAAAATCGGTACAGTCGTTCAAATTTTTATTTTCTATTCATGTAGGTAAGTAGATAATAGTCTAAATAGTCATTTTGAAGTAATTTATTCTCCTTGCGGAGAGATAAATACCTAGTATAAAAGATTATAACAAATCAATTAATTAATTTTGACGCACAGCTAAATTATTTCAGGCGAAATAATTTATTTCAAACTAGCAGATCCTCGCAGTTTTCACTGCGTATATCCCGACCTCGGTATAAAAAGTATCCATGTATAACATGTATGCAAAAATTTATAGTGATCGGTTGAATAATTATGTCATAAGCATAACAAAGAAATGAACAACCACTTTTGCGATTTATAACATTAGTATAGGACAACATCTAGCTTCCAAGTTTTTTCTCAATATGACATCTTATTATCTGGCTAATAATAGTCAATATTTCAAACAGGGAGAGACCATAACAGATTTATATAATCAACCATCTATGCACGCATTTGTTGAATAAACGTAACATATTCGCGTTATGAAATGTATATCATTTGCCATAGCTATATAATATCATATTGAAATGTAAATATAACTCATAACAAATTTCATAATTAAAGGCTCATTAGTTAAGACGTAAAAGTGTAACAAATTACCAGTTACTTTTGTAGTAATAATGTTTAGGAACACCACGCTGCGATCCACAACAGGTATCACAGACGTGGCAATGAAAGCTGCAAAGCTAAAATGGGATTGCGCGGGCCATGTGAGTAGAATGGATACCGATAGGTGGGTTAAATTGTCCACGGACTGGGAACTCAACGATCGCAGGCCCCGGGTCGCCCCCCGACACGATGGAGGCAAGACCTTGAGAGGTTCGACAGAGATTGGAAAGCGCTGGCTAGGGACAGGGACAGATGGAGAGATTTGGGGGAGACCTTTGCCCAGGAGTGGGACAATACAGGTTGATTAAAAAAAATTTTCATCATCATCACCTCATATAACTAACCCACCGAGGAGCTCGAGCCTACCCTGATATAGGATATTAGGCTTTAGTCAACCACACTGGCCTATGACGCTGGCCATTAATAAATGTTATTTTGGACATAAACTGAAAAGTTATGTTATGTTTACTTCGTAAATCTAAATAAGGAAAAGACTAACATGAATCTGCCGTGTTGGCAACCAGCTGTGACCCGCGTTGGCACTTATCCTACGTATAAAGAGATAATACATACCCAAAACTACAGCACTATATCTGAAATACAAGAGCTAAAAACTACTAGCTTACAATGACCCAATGATAATTATTTTATCTTGAGATTACCTCGTTTTTACAAACATAACTTTTTACATTACCACTCATAAATACAAGCTGTACCCCGTGGTTTTATCCGTATTAAGTTTTAAATATACTACTAGTTTAATAAACATAAAAAAGTAATACTTACTTAAAAAATATATCATGCCATGGTAAATGTGACATTAAAACTAATGAAGTATTTGTCTTAGGATCATATCGGCAAAAACAAAATGTGTACTTTGAGTCCACAGATGTCAGCACAAATGAATAATGTTGAGCATATGTACTGAAAAACAAAACATTAAATTAAATTTTATACCATTATTAATTTAAAAAACTAGAAAAATCTTTCATTTAATAACACAAACAAAATGTATTAAAGAAAGACTTTCCTTTAATCTTTTGTACTATTGTAGCACCTTAACTGTCATAGCATTATACAATTTTTTTAGACACTAAGTACTCTTTAAGGTAAAATGTTACCCAAACTAGTTGTCTTTAAATAAATACTGATTTCCTTACTTATCAATTTGACATGGGAATGTAAATTTTGGTATATTTCTCAACTCCTCTTCGTTTTTATATGACTCTGGGTATTTTGTTACTATATAGGGTTCCTGTAAATGGTCTCCCGGTGACACTTCACAATACAGTTCAAACAGGAAGCGCACCGTATCTCTGCAACATTATAATTATTATTACTACACAAACTTACTGTTAGCAATCTGAAGGGACTGATCGGATTCCTAGGGAACTGGTACTAGAAGTCTACCTCCCAAAATGGACGCAAGTAAGACGTGTAACTACGGAGACGAGCTGGTACAAGTAACAAGTAAACCCATGGACTAGTTTTAATCAACACCTGTTTTAGAACTACCATCAAAATACTATAAATACTAAAAAGTTATTAATCAAAATTTTTTGTTTCTTAAAAATAAGTTCGAAAACTGTTTCCCGACTACCGAAAACAATTTGAGGTGAAAACCATGGTTGTATGCCACCTACATATTCTATAATCATATCCATGCTATACATTTATTGTGTTATTACTATCTGGTGTTTGAAATGTTAATACCATAACATGTACATGGGTGGATCATCATTCATCATGCATATTATATCAATCAACTTATAATATGAAACCAAATAATATATATTTATCAAGGGAAATAATTTTCAACTTATCTGAAAACAGGAAGTGATTAACTCTTTGGCAAATTAAGGACATAACAGCTATTTATGAACCATTAGTAAATCAAAAACATTACCAATCTTATTAAATAAAAAAGTTTTAAGTAAATTGTTGTTTCTTTAATTAATGGGAATATTTTAATATCCAAGTACCTTCAAACATTTTAAATAAATAAAAAAAAACCCTGTATTGCTACTAAAACATGTTTAAAAGTATAAAATAAATAGGTAGAGCTTAATAATTATGTCATAGCCAAAGGGTGACAACTCAGATGATGTTGTCCAAGACCGGAGTCCCGAAAAGCGCTGATTTTCAGACGCCCCCTTACATGGATGTTTGTAATAATCTAGATTATATCAGAAGTATTTTAAATGATTTTCTAATTGAAGGCTTCAATTTATTTTCCCTCTTTCATTAAACTTGTTTGTTATAATATCTATTCTCATATAAATTTAAAATTCCTGTTTCCTTTGTTACACTTAGGGCCTATTTCACGATCTTCAAGTAAAGTTCAGAGTTTTGCCTCTTTCTTACTTTATATCTAGTGATAAAGACAAAACTTGTGAGTAGTTACTTGGAACTGTACTTGAAGATCGTGAAATAGGCCCTTAGACCAACAAGGGGAAATTTTATGAAATTATACCTCTCTAGTTTAGGATTTTGTTATTTTGTGTTAATAGCTGTTTTAGATAAAAAAAAAACAGATTGCTTGACATTTAATACTGTGTCTGGGTCTGGTCCATTTATTGTATTACTCATGTCACTGTATATCAATTTGGTAATTGACACTTTTACATGTGTTTGATTGTAAAAAGTTGACTAATAAGAATGTTTCGCTGTTTTGTTAGTTAACATAATAATAATTAGGGGGCGTCCATAAATTACGTGAGGTGTTTTTTTTAATTTTCTGCCCCTCCCTCCCCCCCTGGTGAGATGTCGTGAGATTTTATTCAACCCCCTCCCCCATCCCCGAATCTCACGTGAGATTTTTCAAAATGTGAGTTTCTTACGTAAATGCGTTGGATTGTTATTGTAAAAAGAAAAAAACAAATTTGCATCGTGCTTTTATTTAAGACTAGTAATCAATATTGCTGAGAGTTTAATTATTTGTGTAATAATAATTTAACAATAGAATACTTAAATCGTAAATACTGTAATTAAAAAAAGAATATCTACTCTAATTCAGTCCATGGAGAATCATGCACGGTCTCAAGAGAGACTATTGGAACCAAAATTTCCATATAATTTTCAGTAAAATCATCTGCCCCTTCAACTTCGTTCTGATCTAGCCACTCTAAGCCATTGGCACTTGTACAAAGTAACTCATTAGCTCGTCTTGTGACAATCCGTGAGGGTCGCACTTTGCGGAACATACGCGCTTGCTTAGCTGGTGCAATGTGGGCTGATCGCCGAACGAATTAGTAAATGATCTTAATCGTACTACGATTACGCTTAAGATTAAATCTTAAGGATGTACAATCTGGATTAAATAGACCAAAATTAGTATTATTATTTTTTTGTTTCAATCAGAAAAAAATTGCGTGATATTTGCCGAGACCCCCCCTCTCTCCAACGTAAGATTAGATGAGATTTGACTCGACCCCCTCCCCCCCTTAAACACCTCACGTAATTTATGGACGCCCCCTTATCACATGTTGTTTTAAAATTGATAACAAATAAAAATATGAATAAGTTAGGTACCTCTATCTATTCCTTATCAATATGGCATATGTTTATGCGTAATTTGGCACAGTACTGTTCATAAAATGGATAATTACTTTGTTAAACAAATATAGTAAGTATACTCTACCTTTCACACTCAAAGATGTGGGCCATTGCTTTCAGTGACTAACAACTATGATGGAACTGATTTGTGAAATAGTTTAAGAAATTCTGTCATTGTTGAGTTTCTCTTTTATTAACTACTTAGTAAATAATAGTGAGATTGATGTAACTTTGCATGGAAGCAAGACTTGCAGCTAATACTACACAGCCTTGTATGATTGAATCAAATGGCATAGGTACCTACTTAAAATAATGGGTACATAGAACATTTTGTTTTAGCTATAGAGCTATAACTTATATATTTACAGTCAAATTCAGGAAAACAAAACAATGTACAAAATGGAGTAGGAAGTTTCACTTGACTTGTGTTGAGTTCGTGGGTTGATATTCAAGGATTTGAGGTTATTACATACAATCGTATCATTTCTTATAAAACATAATGTAAATAAAAATATATTGAACAATAAATACCTTATTCTGGAACCCATATCTCGACGTGGACACTATAATTTTAAATTACATCTTACACGGTATTAAAATTCTACTAACTTGTAAAAATTGAAACTGTTCACGAAATATCACAAGCCATAGAAACTTATTTACTGCATTGAGAATATGTTTTCATATTTTTTTAGTAAATAATAGTTAACGATATCATGCTAAAAATTATTTCTCAATTTTTAATGAATGACCTTTACGTTGCGTTGCGTTGCTTGCTTTGCTTGATGCTTGCTGTTGCTTTGCTGACTTTGATAGTGAATGCATAGAATTTTGATAGACGTCAATACTATTTTTAAAATATGGCAACACACTTGCTCATAAAGGGGCTCTTATTTGTGCAAAAACAGTTGAATAATGACACACTTGATTCACTAGTGAGTTATAGATTGTTTTCTTAAATTGCTTTCATTTTAAAAAAGTTTCGATACCAAAAAAATGGTGTCCATACATTTTAAAAACAAACTTCAACTATGTTTCCTTACTCGACGACCTCGATGGCAGAGTGGTCACCATGCCGGACTGCCATCCGTAAGGTTGCGGGTTCGATTCCCGTGCGGAGTGAATATTTGTGTGAACCACAAATGTTTGTCTCGGTCTGGGTGTGTGTGTAAATGAGTGTGTGCGTAGTTTCTGATACCCTAGATACAAGCTTCGAGCTTAGTTAGGGGTCAGTTACTATAATGAGATGATGTAGTGGATGATTATGTTATGTTATGTTATGTTACTTTTGGTAGGTCTATGGTCGATTCCATTAATTTATTTATTGGATTTTTTATAATAAGTAAATTCTTTTAGTCTTTGGCCGATCACCATTGTTGTGTTGGATGCGCGCGAATAGAAAAACTGTTTATTTATTGTTTGTTGTTTTTGTTTGATGTTTTTAAAATGTTTAGACACGATCTTTTTTGGTATCGAAACTTTTTTAAAACTAAACAATGAAAAAAAAAACAATCTATAACTCACTAGTGAATAAAACGTGTCATTATTCAACTGTTTTTGCACAAATAAGAGCCCCTTTATGAGCAAGTGTGTTGAAAAAAATATTTTCATCCCACTTGCTCGGAAAGTATGTTTTTTAATCCTCGATATCTGGGGGTAAAAGTCGATTTTAATCTCAAGGGTGGAAATTATCGGGGTCGCTGTGACAGCCCCCGCAGGACCCAAGGCATTTTAGATAACTGGGAGTAAAAGTCGTTTTTGCGCTCTAGAGGTTAAAGTACCTAAATTTGAATTAAGAACATCGTGTGCACTATAAAAGTGTAATGACGTTTTGAATTCACAAACTATCATACAACTTTTTTGGAACCTTGTTAGTGTACTTATTTTCCGAGCTTGTGGGATGAAAATGAGATTCTTAGTCGCGATAAATGGCTTTCTCACCAGTAATCTATTACTGAATGATTTCTAACTCATTTACCAAATTCTTAATAATACTTAGGTATTGTGATATTGAGAGAAGAGAAGAGAGGGCGCTTCAGTGCTGTCACAAACATTACCTCCGACAAAAGAAACGCAAATAGTTCTAAATTATCAAGCGACTTTGATGTTATAGTGAAGACAAAGTGAAAAAGACACGGACACGCGGACAAATACGTTAGACTGTAGACAATAGACATACAAAAGTGTCAATCTACAAAACCTACCATCAGTGTTACTGTTTTTGTGGAACCGTGTGAAATCAAACGAATTGAAACTGAACACTTTGTTATTATTATATGTATGTACGTCAGTGAAACTAAATAATTATAGTGCGAGGACAACACTTATGAGGAAAATCTTATAAACAGCCTCAAAATAGGTATTCTTTACTGACTTGCAAATAGAAATTCAAGATTCTAGTAACACACAACGCCATCTAGTCGAACGGTGCGGAACCGTCACTCTAAATTTGCTTGCGATCGATAGTAAGAGCGCGGTCCGATTTATGAAAACGTTACAAACGGGACCAACAGTGCACACGCGTGAACCAAATTGACATGTGCGCTATGTGCACTGTTTGCGCGCTATCAAATAGGATTGTATGCGTACGTGTGTGCAAATGTCAAAAATAGAGTTTCGTATTCGGCACTTTGAATTGCAAGATTCAGAAAACAGTTGTTGTAATTAGTAATTGAACAGAATGCAATATTTAATAATATATTAAGTTTTTAGCCATTGTAAACATACAAGTTTGATAAAAATCTAAAACATGTCAAATTCTGAAACGTTAAATTTTTAGTTTGACATTTGCGCACACACTGCGCAACCTATTTTCTATGAGCAGCGTTTGCATGGCTTAATGACGTCACTGATGACGTCCCATTACTTTCGTTGGCGCAAATACGTTCAATTTGGTTACTCCGTAAGCGTGCTATCGGTACCAATTGCGCGAAAAAGCGCATTTAGGACCGCACGGTAAGAAACGACAGGATAGAGAGCGTCACCAGTACACTAGTACGAAAACGTAAAGACAGAGGGTGCCACTAGTCCTAGTACGAAAACGCAAGGATAGGGGGCGACACTAGTACGACTACGTAAGGACAGGGGGCGCCTCTAGGATATAAGAACAAGAAGGAACATACTAATTTTACTTTATCATCATGGAAGAGGTTTTAAACGCACTAAAACAGATACAAAAGGAACTGGATAGTCAAAAAACTACGATAAAAGAGAGTAGAATGAATGACACCGAACAAGTAACACAAAACATTAATAAGATGTTAGAAGAATTATTTTGTGTATGGGAAGAAAATCATGAAAAACTTAGAGAACTGGTGGAAAAACGGGAGAAAAGAATCTACTTTCTAGAAAAACAGGCAAGACAGAGAAAATTAGTAATTTTCGGCTTTTAAGAAACAGAATCACATAAATCTATAAGTAACTCACTTTTGAATAAAACGTGTCATTATTCAACTGTTTTTGCACAAATAAGAGCCACTTTATGAGCAAGTGTGTTGAAAAAAAATTGCTCTAGAGGCCTTTACACACACTCTATCGCACGTGCTTTGGAACGTACAGGATTGCGCGCGTGAGGGCGGCACGCTCATTCGCACGCGATTATATTTGTAAGGTTTTTACGCTTCGCCGTTCTTTCGCGCGCGATTACTCGTGTTTGTTTTCTTCAGCGAAATGAGCGGTCGTATAAAGGCTATTCGCGCGGGATAGATCGCGCGAAACTGGCGCGTGTTGGAATGTGTGCAGTTCATACGGTTTTACGCCGCGGGTGTTGCGGTGAAAAATGGATAGAAATTATCGTGTGGCGCTAGAAACAGAGAAAACAAAATGCAGAGGAAACGCGATTGCGCGCGTGACTCCTGAGCGCGGCGCGTGGTCTTTTCATTTTTCTTTCGCTTCTTTTATACGTGTGCTTATTTGCGCACGATAGCTGTTTCACTTGCAATAGAGTGTGTGTGTAAAGGCCGCTATTATCAAGGGAGGAAACACGGAACTACGTTTGTATGGGAAATCGTTCGTTACAATAGTTAAGTACTAGGTTATTTACAAATCGCGCGATTTATGTTTTATTAAGTTACAGGGAACATCGTTTCTTTAATATTAAGTAGGTACGTCGTTACATTTTGGAATTGGCGTTTTGTATGAAAAAAACAGAGTCGATATTTTATCAATATAAAATACTAGCGGCATCCCGCGGTTTCACCCGCGTAGTTCCCGTTCCTGTTGGATTATGGGGATAAAATTAAAATTGCTAAATACCTTCCCACTGAATCACTCTATCTATTAAAATAAACCGCATCAAAATCTGTTGCGTAGTTTTAAAGATCTAAGCATACATAGGGACATAGGGACAGAGAAAGCGACTTGGTTTTATACTATGTAGTGATTTAATTAAGTAGTACTTATGTACTATTGCTACGTGTGCACTTTTGCCATCTTATAATAAATCAACAACCTCTTTGAACGCGGTTTGGATTTCCGCACAAAGAGAATATAATCACTACGTTTGTAGCGACATCTACACGCCACATAAGGAACTAACTACTAACAGTGACATCTATCCGCTACTATAGGAACTAAACTGAAGAGACTAATGTACAAGAGCCTTTTTTTTAACGCAGTGAAAATGCATAGAACTGCATACCACCGTGAACCGATATTGGGAGGACGCACGGGGCATGTAGGGCTCTCCCAGCCAGAAGGGCCTACCCACTAAAAACACAGCGACTTCCGTCCGCGTTACATTGGGGTACCGTAGGATACCGAGGGGGATTTCTACTACGGCAAATGTACAAGAGCCTGACTACAACCATTGGGCAGCTGCCCACCAGACACACACACCCGTCTGGTCGGATCCTTCCTTTTCAAATAGGGATCTCCCATCCCTCTACGGTAATCCCTTTAAGCGATTGCCAGAGACGGGAAATCTTGATTTGGAAAGAATATCTTCCTGTAATTGAGATAGTCTATTTTACTTGTTTTAAGACTAATTATTTTCTAATAAAGTCACTACAGCATCTCAGTATCTTCAGAAGACCTCAGATAAATCCAAATTTATTCATACTGTGACGTATTTAAGCCAAACTTGGAATTTGGTATTAAAAATATCTTATTATTTTTTCATCCATTTCCACTTCATCCTTTGCACCAAATTTTTTAACAAGTTTTTTGGCTTTTGTAAAACTTGTAGTATAGGTACCGTTGAAATAAGAGATAAACAGAGAAGTTTTTAAAAGTGTTTTAAATTCTCGGGTTCAAATATTTTTATTTTTAATTGAGTTGAAAAATTCCCTATAGGATTTCTATTTTTCATTTCCCTAGCGTTAAGTGGTCATAACAAATTATTTAGACCTTCTAGGGGTCTGAAATTGCTGTGAGCAGACCAGGTGATATCTGAGACCATAATCGATCAAAAAGTTTGACTGGAAAGCAGCTCAGAGAAAAGTTATAGGGATAAATAGTCGCAATTTCGGAAAAAATGAAATAAATATCATATTGGCGATATTTTTTTTATTTTAACAACTAGAAATTTTTTGTCCAAATTGTATCTCCCAAATAGGCCCAGGAACACGCCCATCTCGTTTGGTCAACCCTCTACCAAACACCCGGTATTATTATATAGTTTGTAAAATTTAGGATGATCTCTGTGACAGCTGTCAGTGAAATCCCGCCTATAAAGTTCTGAATTTCTTAGTACTACAGTCAGTACATGTTAATGTCATACTTTATGGGCATGTCGACCTGCTTAGTGATGGGCGATGTATCATAGTGACCACGGACTATAAATTATCGATATTTTAAATAAAACTCTATTTAAAATGAGAGTGTATTTTACTTTTATCGTATATTTTAATGTCATAAACATATTTTACATTTGATATAAAATAATACTAAGTAAATAAAATCCAATTTCTAACTTAATATTCCATCGTAATATTCCATCAGAAACTGATTTAGATATGGATTGGGTGTACCCCTTTAAGAGAATAATTGTTTTTATTTTTTATTAAATTATTCGTTTAATTTAGTACCTAGCGTTTAATCTCAATATAATTTAACATTATCATCTTCAATCGTCAGAAACATCGATAATTTCTATCGACATAGATTTAGATCCTGCCAACCCTACGAACGAAAGTTTGACATATGTCACAGAGATCATCCTAGATTTTACCATTGACATACAACATGGACAGGGCATACCTATGAAAAAAACGTGTATACCTATACTTTACTGAGAGAATAAAATGGCGGCTAATAGTGCAGTCCCTATCGATATGTCTGAAAAATAACATCGATAATAGATTGTAAGTATGTTTTCTTAATTTGATTACTTAATTAATTTTAAGTTTTATACATAGGTCTTACTGTAAAAGAACATTACAGATAGTTTGTAAAATATAGCTTGATCATTGTGACATACAGGGTGGCCCAAATATAACGTTCAGTAAGGGGAAGTATAAAACTATAAGAGATACAAAGATTTGTTCTTAGGAACCATGTCATCGATTTAAGTAAAAAAAAAGTGCATTCATAGATTTAGAAAAAAAAACTATTACTCATACACTTTTTAAACTTTCGCATTAATTATGCAACGATGAACTATTACTCACTTCGGGAATCGAACCCGGAAATAGACTGACCGTTTTATTTGGGCCACCCTATATATCAAACTTTTATTCTTTATACTCTAGTTGCCGGGATATTAAAATGTCGATATGTCGACTTTTATTTAAGATCTAATATGCACAAAATGTAAATAATGTTTATGAAATAAAAATAAACACCAAAATTGAAACATACTTGAATAAATTTTTAAATAACGTTTTATTTAAAATATCGATAGTTTATAGTCTGTGGTCACGATGTTTCATTGCCCAACATTAAGTAGGTCGATTAATCCTTTTGTTATAGCGAGTAAATAATATGGCGACCGGCCAATAGGCCGGCAATTAGGTATTTCATTGAGACTAAGAATGACAGGTCGCTATTATAGTAACTGTCAAAAATACTGTATTTCTTTTTCACTCACGCAAAATTATGAAAGTTAAAAAGAGACGGCTATATTTTTATATACTTTGGCGTCGATAAGCCTCATACTTTTATAACAATTTTTTCTTTAGTCAAACATGTGATGTCCATGTTATATGTCAATGGATTTTACAAACTATAGGTCGACATGATGTCGAGACATGCCCATAAAAAGTATGACATTGACAAGTACTGACTGAAGTTTATAAAAAATCAGGACTTTCTACGGGTAATTTAAGCGAGAGGATAAAATGGCGACTGGCCGCAAATAGGTATATGTACATGAATGACACGACACATGGAATGACAGATGGCTATTATAGTAACTGTCAAAATCACTGTTATCCTTTTTCACTCACCCAAAATTAAGAAAGTTAAAAAGAGATGGCTATATTTTAATAACTTTAGCGTCGATAAGCCTCATACTTTCTAGCATTGTATAGCTATTTATCAAACATTTCAAGTCCCTATTAAATACGTCAATGGCTCAATGGTCACGCATCGAATCAAGTCTAAAAAATATCATTCGCTATCGAGATCTCTCATAGGCAGCTCGTCAACACAACAAAAAATAAGATCCAACATAATAATTCTCTACATCAAAATTGAAACAGTTTAGAAAAAGAAATTGAAATGGCTGGTGAGTTTAAACATTTTTTTTTAATTATTATTATTAACTAAACATTTATGTCTTGTTTATTAAAAAAATATATCGTACGTAATACTAAGTTTAGTTAAGTATTTTGATAGTTAAACTCATCGATAGTAAATTTTCTTCGCTGTGTTATATACCTGTCGTGTTGACTGCGAGATGCGAAAATGTGTTTATAGTTTTTGCAACATGCGACGGAACGGTTAAGGGTTTTATTATTTGCGTGCATTTATTGTAATTAGTTTGAAATTTAATGAAAAGTTTGTTAAAATTAAAAAATGAGACTTGGTTTTTAGTAATGATTTAAGTTAAAATTATAACCAAAGCTATTTTTTTTAAATGTTGAGTACTTATTTTAATTTTACGACATAAATAATTTATTATTTCCTACGATTTATTAAATTAAAAATACAATCAGTTATACCTCCTCCTTTTTTGAGGATGAATAAAAAAAATCCACCACAGAACAAAGGAAACACTAAATTATGAATTCAATCTCTAAAATAATAAAATCAAAATATACACATTTCCTCATCTATGCAGCATAAGCACAAATTTACTTATTTTTTCACTTATTTTTTCTTATAACATATTTATTTATTAACAAAGTAAAACTATGGACAAAAAGCTTAGAAATCTTATAGTTCCAATATAGGTACCTACCTAAATAATTCTTTATTAAGTCTAATCTGTCCGATACGCTAATAAAAATAAATCAAGACTTCCTTTTTTAAAAGCCTTCCCTATACTTTCTTGAATTCATTTAAAAAAAATCTAATTCTGACAGATATCCAGGAATTATTATATAACAGAAATAATTTATTTATCTTAATATATTTGTTGGACACATCCCTTAGACCCATCCACATTAACGTTCTGTCGTTCAACTTCAATTTAAAACAATAATTATTCAATTGACGGAGAGTTATGGAATCTTTATTCTAAATTTTCCATTGTGACACGTATATTGACGGAGTCAGCGGGGCTTTTAGGAATAATTTTAAAGGTAAGTACTTAAGAGTTTTGTACGAATAATTCTTAAAATAAAAACACATGATGCGATCATTGAGAAACGCCCACTTTTTAAAATTTTTATAAACCCAGTTTAAATAAATATTACTTATGGTTAAAATATGAATATATTTTCTTTATTACCACCAATACAAACCTAGTTGTACAGTTTTTAATAGAATAAATTAGACAAAACAACATCAAATAAACGATTTTTTCATAAAAATTTCCTTAAGTACCTACTAAGCTGTGTCAATAAAGCATGTGGGATTTATATTTAATTTTCGTTTATCCACATTTCAAAGTTATTTTTACTTTAAAATAATTCTAATTTCACCTTGAAAATATTTAAGTGCTTGAGTTTTTTTTTATTAACTTAGGTTTTTCCTATTCAACTCACTAGTTCAATAGGAAAAACCTACGGTCACTACCTTGTGGAGTATCACGGCACGTGTGATAGGCACAATATAATTACCTATATCTATATTCGTTATGTAAATTGTAAAACCTGGTTTGTACAAAGCAGTTATGTAAATACTTAGTCATTGATTTTTAGGGTTCATTGTAGTAGAAAAAAACTTTAATCCCGTTTCCCTAAGAGTTTGGGAAATCCATAAAAAATATTCTGTTCTCTTATTTCATCTAGATTGATCCAGTAGTTTTTGTTTACTCGTTACCGACATATTATATTAGTGTAGATAAAATCACTAGCGAACCGCCCCCTATGACCTATGATAAGCACTTATTTAAAGTAAAAATATTACATTCAAATAATCAAATATTTGATGTTGTAAGTACTTCGTCCGCCCACAAAATTAGTAGATTATGTTCCCTGCAGTTTAACGCGCGTTAGCTCGTAGCCTTCCTCCATAAATGGGCTATCCAACAAACAAAAGTTTCAATTCGGACCAGACCACTTGTACCTTTTATTATTAGCGTGTTACCAAACCAATAAATTCTTCAGCTCTATAGTAAGTACTTATAGGTATATGGATTCTCATATTATCCAGTCTGTTACTGCGTAGATAGTATTTATAAGTACTTGACAGAATTTGGGGGCGAAGCCTGCGTCACACGAAATAATCATAAACATGTGCCCGATTGCTGTTGCCATATGCCGCGGAAGTAGTCAATCTCTAAGTTCGCAGTTTATATGTTTGAATCGAATCCGCCCCCTTATTTGGCAGTCTAGTAAATCATAATAATCCATATCTCAATATTGTGATTAGGGAACTTCCCAATAAAAAGTCAGGCATACGGAAACACACTTTGTGTTTTAAAAGTACTGTTCAGATATCAAGTTTTACTTAGATAGGTACTTTTCAATTTTGGAACTTTAGGATTCTTTTTGGTTTACAATTGTTTGGTTAACAATTTAAGTTTGCGTTAGCGACTGTACGAGTATGTATGAAGCCAGCGGCGTCATCTTATTATACTTTTTGCGGGGACCGCATTATAGGTATTACAGATTTCACTCTACGCACTCTTTCGGACAGCATCAACCGCAAACTGCTGCCTATCAAAGGGCATTTCCTGTTCTTTAATGCGGGTAAGTTCATCATATTAGTAACATAATTTAGTTATAATTTATTAGGAAAGTACATATAACCGCTCATGAAGAAGCGCCCAAGGCTCAGTGCTAGCCGCGGATCACTTGTCATCTGTGCGGGGCAAAGAGCAACCAATGTTTGTTTAAATGTCGCATCGCACGTGTATAAGTAATAATTCGTTTGTTTTTTTCTTAAATCACGCAAAACGCTTTCTGGAACTTCATTGCCAAAAGAACTTATTGAAATTTTTAAACATTGGTATCGAAACCAAATCAATGTTGTCCGTTGGTCGGGGACGTATTCGACTCCGTATAGGTTGGAATGCGGGGTGAGGCAGGGGGGGCTCAGTTCGCCAAAGCTTTTTAACCTATATATTGATTCTTTAATTGAGGAGCTCAGCAGCACACATGTGGGCTGTCATATCGGGGACGTGTGTCTCAATAATATAAGTTACGCTGATGACATGGCGCTGCTGAGCGCTTCGGTAGGGGGATTAAACAAGCTGCTCGATATTTGTGAGAAGTACGCTACTCGCCACGGTTTAGTGTATAATCTTAGTAAAAGCGAGTGCATGGTCTTTCAGGCCCGAGGTAGGTGTTTGGATAATATACCGGCTATTAAACTTAGGGGGTGTCCACTTAAGAGGGTAGACAAGTTTAAATATCTTGGACATATCATAACCTCGGATCTGAAAGATGATGCAGATATAGAGAGGGAGCGTAGGGCGCTGTCTGTTCGTGCAAATATGATAGCCCGCAGATTTGCTCGATGTTCGAGTGACGTCAAAATCACTCTATTTAGGGCTTTTTGTACGACCTTTTACACGAGCAGTCTGTGGGTGAGTTATACGCAAAGACAGTACAGCGCACTACGCGTCCAATATAACAATGCGTTCAGGGTGCTGATGGGGCTGCCTCGATTCTGTAGCGCCTCAGGGATGTTCGCAGAAGCGCGGATAGATTGTTTCTATGCCACGATGCGCAAGCGGTGCACGTCCCTGGTGCGCCGGGTGCGGGCCGGCCCTGGAAGGATCCTGCGCGCATTCGCGGACCGGTTTGACTGTCACTACATGAACCATTGCACCATGGTTCATGTACTGACTAATCCAAATGTGATTCGTCGATATTAATATTTGTGTGATTTCAATATTATTACTAACAATAGTGTATAAGTAATTACTAACAAAATGATGGATTACTGTATCTGAATGAATAAAATGAATTAAAAAAAATTTAAAACCGGAGTGGTCTAATCTTTCAACAACATTGATTAGTAGGCTGGTAATTTATATTATTACTACGCATGTTAATAAAAAAATATCATTCATTTAAGTCGTGCGTTATTTTATTAAATTAAGTAGGTACCTAGGTATCAATTGACAATCTTTGAAATCGTGAAGCGCTCATGGCTCAGTGCTACCCATGGATCACTTGTGATCTGTGCGGTTAAGCAACGTCTGGCACCGTCATGAATATGATGGGTCATAACTAAAAAATACTTTTAATTTCATTAGCGTTTCCGTGCTTCTAAGGGCATGTAAAGCCGTAGGTCCCGGTTGTCGTATAACATCATTGAAAGTCGTTACGGGTACCTAGTTAGAGCCCTCAAAAGTCTAACATTTGGTTTAACCAAAAAATGTCGTAGGTATAGCCCTCTGGGTTGTGAAGGTCTGATGGCAGTCGCTTCGCGTAAAATACCAACATTCCGCCAAATCTGGTTAAACTGAAAACTGACCCCATGTAGACATTGGATAGAGGTTCCGAAAAAATATATAACCACGGATAAGTACCTAACTGTGTAACTGTTATGTTATTTTGCTCTAAAACTAAAACAGATAAAATATTTAGGTATAGGTATAATGATAAAAAAAAATATTAAAAGTTGAAATGAGTATTGATTACATAATTTCCTGATTATACGACAATAACAAGTGTTCAATGTTTTGGTTTTATCTCTTATATGAATAATAATTAGGTATGTTTTGCACACATTGCCGCAGTGATTCGCCCAAATTGATAATAGGTTTCAGATGTTTTATACATACCTACATTGTGGCCGTGAACTACATGTTGACCGTAAATGGTTTGCCTCCAGTGTGCCTAATATTTAATAAACGATCTTATCTCTAGTAGTCCAATTAGTCTTGTATGTTCCTTAGATAGTTACCTATTAATTAGATTAGATCAATAAATGATCACCTGTTTTATAGGGACATCGCCATTAGTGCCGTATCTGTCTACATATGCCAGGCAGTTGGGGTTCTCCTCCAATGTGGTGGGGCTGATATATACAGTACTGCCCCTATGTGGACTCCTCGCTAAGCCCCTGTTTGGTGTTATAGCTGACAGGTGCGTGTCTTCAAAAATAAATCACCCCTTATACTAACATTTCTTTACAAATTCATGGCATTACTAATTATTGACACTAATTACTAACTCCATCGCCGATTACACCGCAGAAAATTTCGGATTTTTATTGGCACCGTTCTTCCAGGCCTTTAGAGATGACGCAATCTTTTTATGATCATTGTAGTGTACACTATTTCAGTTTTTTTAGCTTGTACCTTTCAAATATGCTACTTGCGTTATCAAAGTAGCTCATCCGATAAACACTTTGACTTCTCATCTTGCCATAGTCGTCGTAAGGGAGGTACTGTGTACTCCGAAAGTTGAATAACAATTAAAATTAAAACTCATGGCTTTAGAAAAGCATATTTTTTTATTTACTTACTATTTTTTTTTATTTTACCTTCTCACACTTCTCACTTCGAGCACTTTTGTAAAGACATTAAAATACCTATACTCACTATGTAAGTACATTAATTTTTTAGTTTGATATAAAAAAAAATGTTTACCTTATTAAATACTAGCGGCGCCCCGCGGTAGTTCACCCGCGTAGTTCCCGCTCCCGTAGGTATATGGGAAATGGGAATAAAATTATGCTAAAAGCCCTCCTAATATAGATATTACCTAGTACGTATTTATTGCTATTCTCAATCATTGTCTATCAAGAAGATATGGTACCAGCTCTTATACTTTTTACGTAGACCGCAAAAACAAATTTTAAAAGCACAATTTTCAAAATGAAAATGTATCGAGAAAATGTAATGCTATCGTGTTTCGGTGCGGGTCAAGTTTAGTTAAAGAACCAAAGTTGCATATAATACATAAAATAGTTTTGTACTAATAGTGGAAATATCATAACCAGTCTTCCGAAAACGGGCATTTGGCATCTCAGAGCCCCTTAAGGGGCTCTGAGATGTTTAATATCAAATTAAGAAATCGGCCTAAATTCTGTTGACATTTTAATCGAATAAGTTCGTTCAATTGAATAATCTACTCGCATTAGTGCATAACGATAAGGCTGAATCATAAAAATAAACGAGCTCGTTGTTCAACTATCTCAGTTTGTTTGTACCTAAAGATTTTGATCTTCCTTGTTGCAATAAATTGATATAAGTAAACTACTAACCTACTTACCTATACAATTCAGATTTATTCTAGCTGGCCACGATTTAACTTACGTACTCATATTACCATTGAAATTATAATAGGTACTAACATTTGCACGCATAGTAGTTTAACATAGTTTAGTACTCTGAGTTCTAATTCATTTCAAAGTTCATAATGTTGGCTCTAAATTAGTGCCATGAAGCTCTTGGACAAGAGGCGTAATGCGAGTGTGGTTATCGACGGGTTCCAGCACTATGGCCGAATGTACGGCGCGTTTACGGCGCGAATTCACAGCACTAACGTAGAGCCGCCCTAACAAATAACCATTATATTTACATTTTAAACTACCTAATACCTCATTTACTTTATATGTAAGTATATGTCTATTATATAAACCATTTTTTTGTAGATATAAAGCACAAAAATTGATATTTCTGCTATTTCAAATTATAACGATTATAAGTTTGCTGGGTTTGTACTTTGTGCCCGGCCAAGTTAAATTAAATGTTGAGCTCGATTGTAACGATGGTGTAACACTGTTGCGAAGTTGTTATGACAAGAAAGGATCTGTGGACTCATGTAAAGTAGATGCTCTACGTGCTTCTAATGAGACGTCTGACTGCAAAGTAAGTTATGTAATTTTTAATTTAAATAAATATGGTATTTAAATTTTTTAATTACTTACCTATTTATAATCATATTTGATATCGTATTATTGTGACTAGTGTTCCTTTAGGCCTGAAATCTAAAATTGTAAACGTACCTTTTTTTTAGATGAATTGTAATATGGATTCCCCGAAGATGTGGCAAACAGTATGTGAACATTGGCATGTACCCCAGTATTGTTATAGCCATACTGACAAATTGGAATATTCGGCGTACATAAACAAAGTACTGGTCGATAGTAATTGCACATTCGTTACGACTCATAACGTGACTCTGGATGGTAAGTTTTAACTAATTAGTATTCCTATTGTCATCGTCAGTTCTCCAGCTAGGAATCGTCAAGAAATCAATCCAGAACTAGTTCGTTATATCTGTGTATCATCATCAAATTGCGCATAATGTAAGGAATATTTTGCTAAATCGTTCTAGAAATTTCTAGAGTGGAAACGAACCTGAATACTAAACGTTGATAGGCCTAGGTAGATTGACTGGCACAATGTGAGACCGCGGTCAACCGGTGGATGCAAATGGCAAAGTGCCGTC
The DNA here is from genome assembly GCA_958496195.1 of Timandra comae. NCBI lineage: Eukaryota > Metazoa > Arthropoda > Insecta > Lepidoptera > Geometridae > Timandra > Timandra comae. Next base: position 13,520,916 of record OY292353.1, read on the forward strand.
CATTGTACCACAAAGGGAAGGCCTTTGTTGCAATAATTTCTATCATCATAGTCTTCTATATATAAATACAATTTATAGAAATTTGAAATGGGTCACAGAGATATGGTTAATCATAATCCAGATATCAAGACTATACTTTCCGATAAGATCTGCGTTACTCTTTTTACAAAATTACAGTTTATTAAAAATTGTTTTTCCCGCGGCTGTATGTGGGGATACAGGTATTAGGCATAAAATGTGTACATATTTAATGTTTCTGGACTTTAGACTTAGTAGTTTAGGTACTTAGATCTAGACTGTAGAGTTGAAACTCTCGTCGTATTAGATTCAATCAAGCCGCGGTCAGCCGTTTACACTTTAGACGGTACACAAACAGACATACTGTTTTGGGGTTGCAACATTAGAATAGATGTTTTAAAATGTTAAAAATGATGGAAATTGGAATAAAAGTATCTAACGTTTTATTTGCCGAGGTTTTTCAATTCGCACGTTTCGGATTCTTTGCAGAAATTATTTGATTAGAGTTTACAGCCTCATAAAAGGTTGTAAATGTATCGGATTTGGTACCTTCATTGCAGCATATTTTTGTATTTCAGGCTATAATTACAAACCAGGATGTAGAACTGGCGGAGGATATGTCAAGGTAGAGGAGCCTTGTACTATGTGGTGTGAGGATCACAAACTAGGCTCCATAATCAACGACGAACCGACCAACATGACATGCGTCACGAATAACCTTAACTTCAAGTTGTGCAATAACCGGACTAGGTTGTTCATGGACCTCCACGATGCGATTGAGGAGTTCTTCACAACCTCCGAGGGAAAGTGCCAGGTAAATATGTTATAGATCACAAGACTAAGCAGTCATACATTTATTTGACACTTTTTATAGTACTAAATGAATAAATCCTGAAAGAAGTTACAGGATTCATTTATCGTAGATCGGGCCACTTATTGAACACGTCGTTGTTAGGTAAAGCAATATAAGATTACGGATGATATTAATGAACAAGGATGTCTGGAATCTGATGTGTTTATCTTTGACTCAATATAGGTATCATGTTATACTTAGTGTAAGATTACTGGATTTTATATGTTCCAAAAAGATATTATAGCCATATTTTTATTACATAAGTACAAATAAATAGATAAGTACTTTTTGATAAAGTTGTTGACTTCAAATTGTTTACAAGGCTATTTTTATAGTTTATTCCAATAGCTCTTATCACTTAGAGTACCTAAAGTTTATTAGTTCACAAACTATTCTCGAACCTTCCAAATATAAGTTTTATAAAAATAGGTATAGTTCTGAGGAGTTTGGTTACACACACTGTGACACAAGTATTTTATAATTTCATTAAGTTCGATAAAGGTCTCAGAAGTTTCGTTAACACTGCGTAGTTCAGCGGCGTAGCGTGGGTGTCGGCCGCCCGGGGCGGAAGACAATTTTGCCGCCCTCTTATTTAGATATTTCAATTTAATGTATACTATACATTACATAACATACATTTAAATAAAAAAGTTTATCTAAGTTTTACAATCATCTTTATTATACATTGATACATTTTTATAACAGGTACACTCAAGAACGCGTCAACCTATACACTTTGGACTTTGCACCATTCTTATTAACAAACGCATAAGCTCGAAACTTGAACTGCGAGTGTATAGCTTGATGTGAGCTCGACTGTACAATACCTATCACCGCAGATTAGGTACAGCTGTCGATCGTCAGATTGACAAAATTAAATAATTGGAGAATTGAATATAAAACGCAAATAAATTTTTAATAAAAACTAGAACTATACTATTATAATAAAAGACTTTGCTCTTAAAAAAAGTAGACGTCAAAGTAAATTTATACGTCTACTTTTTTTAAGAGCAAAGTCTTTAATTGCACCATCAATGTCTATAGCATCACACATTTCTTGCTCAATAGACAAGATAGCCAAATTAGTTAGTCTTAAAGTACTCATGGTTGATCTTAAATAATTTTTAATCAACTTCAATTTTGAAAGACTTCTCTCACAGCTGGCATTGCTTATGGCAACTGTGCAAAATATTCGTAGCATTATTAAAATATTGGGCAGAGCATCTTCCAGCTTGGACTCCACAATAAATTTTAATAATTCAAGTGAGTCTGCATTAATTAATTTATTTTCGTTACCTGTAGCAGCAACGAAAGTCCGTAGTCGATGTCGTTCCAGCTTGAAATCCTGCTCGTCAATTTCGACAGATGCGTAGTCTAGATTACATTTCGGTCCTTTGTAGTTGCGTTAAAAATATGAAATGGTTCAAATATTTTTATTATTTATTATGAAATTTTGCCGCCCCGCTAAAATGTGCCGCCCGGGGCGGGCCGCCCCTGCCGCCCCCACTACGCTACGCCACTGGCGTAGTTACCTAGGTAGGTATATTTTATAAACGTGTAATTATATTGATTTCAATTAATACGTCTTACACTTTCTACGTCATAGGTAAAGTGCCGTTTAAACAAAAATAATCCTTGGGAACTGATGGAAATCTGTGAAGGTTGGGGTGCTGATGTCTCCGACACCTGTCACCCTAAGACTACAGCTAACGAGCATTTCCCTAAAAACCTGTCTTTCACCGGCACAATCAATTTAGGTTCGGCGTTATCGGAAGAAGAATGCTTTTTCGTAACTCTTCAAACAATTATGATGCCTAGTGGTATTGGTAAGTGAGAATTTTAGTAAATAATGTCAATTTTATTGTGTAATTATATTAAAGAAATTATTTGTTGAAATAAAATAGATGTGATCTGAACATATAAATTTTGTTTTTAACACTAAGGGCCTATTTCACCATCTTCAAGTAACATTCCGAGTAGGTACTCACATGTTTTGTCTTTGTCAGTTGACATAAAGTAAGAAAGCGACAACACTCACTTTACTTGGTGAGTAGCGGTACTTGAAGGTCGTGAAATAGGTCCTAAGTGAACTATTAATTTGACAATTTTCATCGAAATCCGTTCAGCTGTTTTTGCGTAATTAAGCAGAGGAATTTAAGATTAGATTTTTTTTCTTTTTTATGAAAGTAATTTTAATATTAGTATATCAAAATATAAAATCTTTGCAAAATGCTTTCTTCTGGTATTATTAAGGTTGTTTTTTCATTCCTAGGAATACCTCTCCGACCATTATGTCGTTCAAAAACACAGTATCAGCTGGATTATCAGTTATTCCACACAAAATGTGAGATCGAATGCGAAAACAAAAAGGTAAATACAGTCACAGTTTTACCCGCTTTAGTCCCAATCCCGTGGACTTTTTGGGATAAAAAGTATCTTTTGTTTTATTCCTGGTTTTATGGAACCAAGTTTTAAATAAATCGGTCCAGTAGTATTTTGTGATGCGCGAACAGACATACAGACAAAATAATATGGGTTTCATTGATATAATAAAAAACACTTATTCTTTAATATCAATAATGCGCAGACATTGGCCCGTTAGGATTTTATAGATTGAAATCTGTATCTTATTACAACTCAATAAGTATGAATTTACGTTAAGTAAAGATAAAATACTGCGCCGGCTGTCATCTAGCCATTGTAAACAATTGAATAACGATATTTTGATGAACATTTTGCCAAAGGTTACGGGTTCGATTCCCGCTCTAGACAAACTGTCAAGTGTGAGTGTTTTATAGTACCAATCCGTTGTCTAATAGTAACATCCATACGTACATACCAACTTTGCTTAGTTTAGGACTAGATATGTGATATGTATCTAGATAAGTATTTATTTATTTCGGGTGCGCCAAAGTTCACCTAAAATTTCAACTCCGATAATTGGAAATCAGAAAATTTTCTTCCTAACATTTTTTATCCTAACAATCGCAACTCCTAAAATCTTTGTCACTAATGTTTTAATTCCGAAACATTTGTTTTCCTATATTTTCTCAACATAACCATCGTTCATACTATTATTCAAAGTCATATCTTTTTTGTTTAGATTTATTTTTATTTATTATAATCAATTTTATATACATAAATTTTTCGTAACTTTGTTTTTACATAACATGTAGGTATAACATATAACGCACGAGCCGAGCGAGCAAAACCAGAGTCCTGCTCCAATCATTCAGTCAAGTTCCAGAAATGAATCGGTCCTATTCCTAATTATTGGTTTAGGTTATGTTAGAACTGTGACCCCAACGCACGAGCCGAGCGAGCGTAGCGAGCGTGCCGCGGCAGCGGCCGGCGAAGTGCCAGAACCGAATTGGTCCTTTAGTTATGGTTATGGTAAACTCCCAGGCCATAAGTATAACCGTAAACTAGTCGTATAATAATCATCCTACTAATATTATAAATGCGAAAGTTTGTATGTATGGATGTTTGTTACTCTTTCACGCAAAAACTACTGAATGGATTTTAATGAAATTTGGTACAGATGTTTCTCATACCTAGGAATAACACATAGGATACTTTTTATCCCAAAATTCCCACGGGATAAGGTTTCACGCGGGTAAAACCGCGGGGCACAGCTAGTTAAAACTATAAATATCATCTTCTACCCACATATCTTTTTTATTACACTTGGTAAATGTTTCTTTCTGAGCATGAGTGAAAATATTATGGTAAGTATGTTTAGGGATAAAAGCGTTATGATAAAAAACAGTAGGAGTTTAAATATATTTACATTAATGATGTTAGTAATTAAAATTTTCGGACACATCAGTGTTATGAGCATCGTCGGTAGCACTACAAATAGTATGAATTAAAACTTTAGGATGAAAAATTTTAGGAAGAATGATCATTCGGACTACAAATAGTTAGGAAAAACATTTTCGGGTAAAGAACTTTAGGTGAGCCAATATGGACCCATTTATTTCATCTAAAATGTGTATTTCAGGTAAACGAACTATTGCTGGAGGCACAGCAAAGTCGTACCGAAGACAACCCGAAATACACCAAACAGTTCTGGTTATTTTTCATGTTGATGATAACTTCTTGGGTCGGACAAGCGGTAGTAGTCACCTTCGCTGATGCTATATGCTTAAATTTACTTGGTAAGTTTAATTATACTAGTATTTTTAAGTCAAATTACTTATATCAGTATTTTTCCTCTTATCACTTTCCCTATGTCAAGATTTTAGATGGGTGTCACCCACCACGTGTGTCTGATATTCACCAAATTTGATATTGATCGAATCGGCAATTCGACAAAAATATTGGTCATACCGGCATTTTTTAGCATTTTTGTGATATAGTAAGTTTTTCTTTCCTTCTGCAATACCCGATTGGGGAGACAGCTTCAAACGAGACTATCGTAACTAGCCTTAGATCACGGGTTGGATCCAAAAAAAGGTCACAAAATTTGAACATAAAACGCATGTTATTGTTGTTTTACGTGTATGTGTTTTCAGCTCTGTTTCAGGATTTTATAGTTTAAATTGTGATGGCACAACAAAAATGTGTTTTTTGCTGTAATCTTAATTAATTTGATGTTACAGGAAGCCAAGTGTCTCTGTATGGTCGGCAGCGTCTGTGGGGTTCCGTTGGTTGGGGAGTCTTTTCCTTATTAACTGGACTATTGATTGATACCTTCAGCAATGGCGCTTACAAGGACTACACTGTGGCGTTCATTTTCATGACCGTATTCATGCTAGGCGATGTCGCAGTATCGTGCTTCCTGAAGGTACGTATTATTTGTTATAATATTAAAAAATAATTTTAATTCCTTTTAAAAACAGGCACACTTTTATCATCCAATGACGGCATGTGGAGATAAAACTTGTTATGTTTCGTCTAATTATAAAAATGACCATTTTGTTTACCGAATTTATTACGATTCAATGAAGGCTAGAAATTAAAACAGATTGCCAATTTAAATAGAGATAAGTAACTTTTTATCCGACTACAATTATTTAATTGAACGCAGAATTGTTACATACTAATGTATAGCGGAAATATACTGGGTTTTGTGATAGTACTTTATAACTAATTTTAGAAGGAAGATAAAACTGCATGATTGGTATACAACTACTTAAGTACCAATAAATAAAATTTTCCCTCAATAAATATATTCTGAGAACTCGGAAAGATAGTAAACAACCAAGTACTTATAAACCTTGTACTTTATAGTATAGGGTTTAAAGAATGCATGAAACTAAGTGCCATTATAATTTCAATATGGTGGACTCGTAAACATGGTTACCTGTTCTCTGTGTACCTTCAGAATATAGGTATCGAATGAAAGGGTTTACATGAGAACAATACAAATGATATTCTGTTTAAATCTTTTTTTATATTTTGTTTGAAATCATTTTATTTTAACATGTAGATCATAATTAAAGGTGACAATCCATTAAAAAGGTGCGGTGTTCTTTATGATAATATAATTTCTTTATCTTAACATTGAAATAAAAATAAGCTTTTTGTGTTTTTCACACTACACCGATTCAATGAAATTTCACCCTTATTAACTGTAACATAAGTTTAATCTTTGTACACAGGTGGACACAACAAACATGTCAACTAACATACTAACTGATGTTTTGAAACTAGTACTGTCTTTGCCGACTGCCATATTTCTTGTATGGACAATTGCCACTGGTATTTGCACTGGTCTTGTTTGGCAATTCTTGTTCTGGCTTCTTGAAGATATCGCTAAACTGACATGCGATGGAACCGATTACGTGAAAACTCTACAAGGACTAGTGAGTGCCATCCAGACATTTGGCGGCGAAGTCCCATTCTTATTCGTGTCTGGTAAGTTTCTTATTACCTACTTTATACATGGAAGAATTGGGGAAGATATTTGGACATGTTTTTATACCTACATTGTCCACGGTTCAAAACATTTCTGATTTCTATTGATTGAGTAATTGACCATCAAACTGTTATTCTGGTCCTGTTTACTAAACTAGATATTGAATGACGCACGTTTGACATGACTCGGGTTTGTGATCACTAACACGCATTAGGCAAGTGTTGTTTGTGCCTATTCCTACTCACCGTACTTACATTATCAGTGAGAGATACGGCTTTGACCCGGTTGATCTTACTATACCAAATAATATATGGCGGCCGTTAGTCGGCCTCAGCTTGGTTGTAAACAAGTTTCGGGGTTTTTAAATCATGTAGAACCAGATACTTTTAGTTTAGTACTTATATTCTAAACTTAACCATACTTTATGGTGGTTTTACACAGGCGTGAACTTAATTGTAAATAATTTTCGGAAAGTTTACACAATTTAAAGCCGTCCTTACACTTAAAAAAAATATTGTAAGGGATTTTAGTAACCATCCAAACAATTTTCATTTAAGTACTAACATTCCAAAATCTTTTCAGGGTATATACTCAAAAGAATTGGACATATCCACGTGATGTCGCTAATATTGCTGACATTCGGTATCCGCTTCATACTGTACGCCCAGCTGACCAACGCTTGGTGGGCGTTGCCCATCGAAGTGTTCCAAGGATTGACCATTGGCATGTTCTACCCAACAATGGCGTCGTACGCGAGTCTCGTATCGCCCGCCGGCACGGAGACTACAATACAGGTAGTGGGTATCATGGTTTTGGTGTTGGTTTCTTTTCTGTTACATTAGACTGCTTTCCCTGGCTTTTCTTTATAGTTTTCAAATTAATTTTCTTTTATTTTGAGGCTAATATTCAAGCTTTTATGTTATAAGTAGATACTTCTTATAGTCTGTGTCTAGCCTATGTATGTATGTAAGTACTCGTACAAGCTATGGGTGTGTTTGTTTTGGGGATAAAGGCTATGTGTTATTTCGTGGTAGTAGCTAACCAAACCTGTATAATAACTTAACTGTTCTGATTTTCATTCTTTCACAAATTCTTTGTTCTTTTTTGTAAAGTAAGTATTTTTTTTATTATTTCTAGAAATAATCCTGTCTCATAGTGTACCTAATTCTACTAAAAACTGGTTTCGGGAAAATGATAATTAATATCACAAATAGTACCAAGCTCATTACAAACTTCATAAAATATATCTAATTCAAAGCATTTTTCAAAATATTGTAAGATTTATTAAATATCAAATATCTCTCTGATTAGGGACTTATCGGACAAGTGATATTACCAATCGTTGGAATGTTCTAAGTATCTGTTCTCGATCCGTTCCAGGGACTGGTGGGAGCCGTTTTCGAAGGAATTGGCACTGCTCTGGGAAGTTTCATCGGAGGCCGTCTCTATGGGGAGTATGGCGGTTCAACCACTTTCCTCTGGTTTGGATACTTCGCAGTCACATGCGCTGTGGTACACGCCGCAGTGCAGTATCTGATACGCTACCAGGCGACGGACGGCCAGACGCAAGGTAAACAGGATCTACACTAACTTTGGGGAATATAACTAATATTTACCCAACATTTTTAATGACATTTTTATAAAACTAAAATGTATATGAGATATACTTAAACAAATTGAAAATCATATTTTATACATGCTTTGGAATGAATATTATGTGTTATGAAATTTCTGTCTGATTCTTTATAAGTATTTACAACTGTACGGTAGTGCCAGTATTTCCCTAAATCTCGGCTTAACGTTGGAAATTATTGGCGCACTGATTTTTGTTGTTGCCATTAATTGAAATGATTCACTTTACCCAATAACGCCTAATCAGACAGGAATTTAATAGCACATTGTACACAAATATACAAATTGTTGCAATAAATATACTCATTTTATATTAAGTATACACAATAGTTTTAACTTTTTTGACGATTTAAAGTGCCTCTAGAAACTTAATGAATGAAATGACTCCCGAAAATAAATTCTAAATATATTTATTATGAAAATAAAATTATATTAGGTACCTATACATATTTAGTAGTAAGTATATCATAACACAATGTATTATATTACATTATAGATTTCTAAATTCACTTAGAGAATATATTTTAGATGCTTAAAATTAAAAACAATAACCAGTATTTTTGAAGTATTCAAAATTATTAAGACGCTTAAGAAGCATTAGTAAGACTTAAAATTACATTCTAAACATACTAGTACATCTACCCGTATTTACTTGGCTATATCTGGCCTCGAGTGTATTCTATCAAGCGTTAGTACCGTATTTAAAAATACGTAAACTTGTTAGTAAACCTGTCGCAGTATGATTTCAAGTATTATTTGATGATTTGACCAAGTATTATTTATTAATGTATACATAAAACATTTTGTACATTCCATTGAATTATTACAGATAGTAACAAGCAAAATAAATAAATAAGATATGTATTTATTAATATATTACTCGTATAAGAGTAAGGTAACATGTTATTTGTCAGTATTGCTATATACTCAATATTAACATCATACATTAGGAATATTTTAGTAAAAGTATATAAATATACAATGATAAATAAATATGTCTCAATAAACTAGCCCCTAACAGAGGTCTTACTTAAAAAACCTAACGTTAAATGTAACAAAATAGTAAAGACACATTTTCCATAGAAATTTCATCAAAATAAAACAACCATAATAATTTGAATATATACTTACTCAAATTATGATATGATCTCGTTTTTGAATAATTATGTATTAATTGTTTCTCGAATATACAGTATTTTATATTACATTTGAACCTTAGAGTTTCACTTCGTATCAATGATATATTTAAGATAAACTTATAAAAGACTAACTACGTAGGATTATTGATGCATCCCAGTATTACATAAAATCTATCAACATCTAGAACTGTGTATAAAAGCAGTATTCTTATCTTATTTAACAAAATTATATGAACAAGAGTAACTTTATATATTAATTGCTTTTGAATGATATGTGGTAAAGATTATCTTTGTTAATATTGAGTATATTTTATGAGATTGATATAAAATATAATTTTTATGGTCTATAAAACTGATATAAGATGACTTTGCTTATTAATTTATTGCCATTATTTATTCACGTACGATTAATTGTTACTACGAGAAGTGTATTTGCGTTTGGGCGTTCATTAGTGAACCTTAGAGTTTCACTTCGTATCAATGATATATTTAAGATAAACTTATAAAAGACTAACTACGTAGGATTATTAATGCATCCCAGTATTACATAGTATACATAAGCATGCAGCATGCTACTGATAATTTTAGTATTACACTAGCAGCGCCCCGCGGCTTCACCCGCGTAGTTCCCGTTCCCGTGGGAATTTTGGGATAAAAAGTATCCCATGTGTTATTCTGATGTATAAGCAAGATTATTGTAAAGTTTCATTAAAATCCATTCAGTAGTTTTTGCGTGAAAGAGTAACAAACATCCATACATACAAACTTTCGCCTTTATAATATTAGTATGATTTTAACATAAGACTTAATTTAAACTTCGAATCAATGACTATCAAATATTTTTTTAAATAACGAAGACTAGACGTGTTTATTGATCCAAACATTCCACTATTCAATTATATACCTAAACGTGTTAGTGATAAAAACAAACAAATTCGAATATTATCCATAAGGTTAGATAGCAAAGTTTCCGCCCCTTATTAGCTAAAATATATATTGAATCATATAAATCTCCACTAGTAGATGATTTAGTGTTTATAATAATAGACAATCTAAATAAGTCCAAAGCAATAAATGGTGCAATGATTCTTAAATTTTTATAATCATTTTTGTCAACATACATTTTTGTATGTAATGAAATATTTCTTTATTATTAGATTGTAATTGTACACTCCAACATTCCATTGTTTTTATTATTAGTTATTATATTATTCATTATAGGAACTGTATTTTGTAAAAGTATTCAGTTTATATTGATATTGTTTCAAATATAATATGTAAAATAGATGTTATTGTAGTTTAATTTTATTTGTTACCTAACTTGATTGTTGTAATAGATATTATTAAATAATAAAAATAATATTTGTACGAACTGAAAAACGCTGTATTTCATGTGTAAATAAAACTACATCACCCATCCTCCATTTTAATAATAACAATTCATAAAAATAATAATTATACATTAATTTGCTTGACACATACAAAATAAGTACTTAAATATAATCTAATTCATAATCATAACATAAATCAAACTTACAATATGTAGTAACTACTTGAACTCATTTACTTATCTATATATTATTTAAAGACTATAATGCACATTTAAATCCACTAAATATATTAACTAAAAATACTTTAAGTACAATTTAACATTTAAATTATCTGAATTAAAAAAATATCTTACATTTTTAAATTACTTACATAAGAAATCTGCTTCAACAGTTTTGTCTCATTTCGATTCAATATAAAGCGAAAGAAGAAATGAGATTTTCAAAAGGCGTTTAGATTTTACTTTTCCTTGTAAATAACCGGTCACAGCTGTTGTTAATGAACGCCCAAACGCAAATACACTTCTCGTAGTAACAATTCATCGTACGTGAATAAATAATGGCAATAAATTAATAAGCAAAGTCATCTTTTATCAGACCATAAAAATTATATTTTATATCAATCTCATAAAATATACTCAATATTAACAAAGATAATCTTTACCACATATCATTTAAAAGCAATTAATATATAAAGTTACTCTTGTTCATACAATTTTGTTAAATAAGATAAGAATACTGCTTTTATGTATAAAACTGTGTACAGTTCTAGATGTTGATAGATTTTTTAGCTACTTAAAGCAAAAAAAATGCTCAAGTCAATTAAAATTCCATATAATTTCAATCTATTGTCGAATATTGAGTATGAAAATGAAGTTATCATAGGTACTCAAAATGTACTCGAAAGATTTTCTCGTATATTTCGAATTAAATATCCAACTCCCGATGTTTATATAACCCCGCGGACCCCCAGTTCTAATATGCATGCAAACCTTCTCCTGGAATCATTATATCTATTGCTGAATACTGTATTATAACACGTTGCATACTTTCAAAGATCTATAATAGGCATACAGACAGTTGAAGCATCTATGTATGTTTTATATAAGTGAGTACTTACTATGTATAGACGATTAACTTTTTCTATTGATTTCAGATTATGCTTCCATAGTGCGGTTTGAGCAACATGGACCAATGGACACAATCCGTATTCTGGAAGAATAATAGTGGGAGGTAACCTAAATAGCCGTATCGGTGAAGCAAACACCGCTTTTCAAAGAGTGCACGGAGGTCACGCATATGGCACACTAAATGATGCAAGCAAAGTCATCTTCTCAACTGCTGCAGCATCTGATCTGGCTATAGTTAACTCATTTTTTGCCAAAAAGACAGAACACAAAATTACGTACAAAAGTGCCAATACCAATTCTCAAATAGATTACATCCTTGTAAACAGAGCTCATATTGGTCGAGTAGCGAACTGTAAGGTCACTCCAGGAGAACGCGTAGCCCCCCAACACCGTATTGCCGTGATGGATTTGAAGTTCCGTAAAATAGCTAAAGAAACAACCAGAAGACCCAGACCCACATGATGACAGTCTGATCCCCATCGAAGGACAAATGCTCACGAGGTGCGATCAATACAAATATCTGGGTAGTATGATGCACAATTCTGGAAATGTGGAGTGTCACCTTCAGCACCGTATTGCTGCAGCGTGGCTGAAATGGCGAGAAGTAACTGGGGTTACATGCGATAGGAAGATGCGGTCAAACTGAAAGGTTTATCTTTTTTTCTATCTCATAGTCGGGAAGAGAGAGCTTACGCAAACTTGTAAAGCTGTCTATGGTTTTAATAAAGCAATCGGGATCGACGGATAAACGTGCCCTCAATCATCAATCTTTTGGATTAGGATTGATTATTAATATTAGGTGTTTTAAGCACGGACAATATGGTTACGTAAGCAAATATATTTTATGGGGTAGTAATAAGAATTATATATATATTTAAAACAGTGTTTTTCAAACTAGTTTATGACTCCTTTGTGAATTGAAAAGCCTTTATTAAAGGTTTAGGTAAAAACAAAAAAGTGATTAAAACTTTTTGAAGCCTTTTTATCGTGGAAATAAAAGTCAACTTACACACGAGTACATATACTTAGGTACATTATTTTATATACATTTTGCTTGTTTGTATACTAAGGGGTCAACTACTGATAAATAGTTTTTTTAATATCGAACTGTTTTATATGCATTTCAGAATCGAAACAGGTGCTTTCTTTTATAGTCATATTTAAAATATGAATTTGTATATTAGATATTACACTTATATGAGGACTTGTAGCGTATTTGAGATCTCGTTTTCTAGTGCAACTTGTCTTATGATACCTTTATGCCTTTTTAGACTGTGTTAGATTTGATTATGAATTTAAGTAAGTACTAAAAGTGCTAGTAGGTACTTGTCTAGTCTCTCTCCAGTGAACTTAGCCAAGGAACATTTGCCAAAGTAACGTTGAAAATATATCAGTTTATGTTAGATACGTAGTGTTAAAATTAGTCTCAATATGACAATAATAAGTGGCCTTTAAGGCTTAATGTAAGTATATAAATTATTTTTAAAGTTATGAGATCGATAAGAAAAATCACTTGGCTGGGTTCCTGGATTAGAATACTACTTTATATATCGTTTATTGAATTTATTATATCATAGTTATTTTTTAACATTTGTCGTATATATACAGATTCCTATATCATATATTATTTTGTAGTCATAAGTATATCTATATTTGTAATTGGGTAGTTACCAATCATAGTTACCAATAATAAGGGTCGTCAGGTCGTCACCAATGAACACAAGTCTAATTGTTTACAATTTTTAACTTAGCCTGTAGATGCTTCCGCTACCTCCTTGAGGTATTCCAAATATTGTCTCTTATTGTTACATATTTATAAATAATTTTGTTTCGACACTTAGAGACATTTTGAGTTATTACGATATAAAACACATAAATCAATCCCATGTTAATATCATACTATTCCTTCGGAGAAACCATATTTTTCCGACCACTCCACTGTTCAGCAGTAATGAGTTTATAGGTACTTATACCAAAATTACAGAGCAAGTTATGGTCGGTAGTTCATGATCTCGAACGATCTCGATTTTCTTTCGACTTTCTTGTTTTTTATTCAATAAAAAGAAGTAACAGTCAACAAAAAGAAACCTTTTCTATGGTGCAATAGGTACTTATACATATTACTGAGCTACCATGACTTGAATTCTTGAAACTAAATGTTGAAGTAGTAGACACAGGTGTAAGTAATATCTATTGGAATAAACAGAGTATTTGTCTGTTTGTTTTAAGAAACACTGCAAATATTAATTCAAAATTGATTAAGACACTTGTTCATATGTATGTAATCTTTGTGACTAAGTAAATCTCTCTATCTGGTTCTCTCTTTTTTGATGATCTTAGGAATACCTGTGATATATTTTATGATAAGATTAACGTCTGTGCCTTCTCCGTTGTTCCTCATAATTTTTATATAAATAATTAGTCTATAAGTTACCTGTACCGTACACATACAATTACAACTTTTGAGGTGAAGTTTGACTAGAATATTTTTAATATTAAGTATACAGGGAGTCCCGTTAGTAGTGGACCAACGGGATGTGGGGGATAGGGGAGACCGTTACCTACCAGAATCACCAAAATTTATTGTCCTAGGCCTCATAGTTTTGAAGTTATAACGTTTTTTAGTAAGTAGGTGAAATTATCGTACTATGTGCACATTTTTCTTAATTGTACAAATTCTATTGCTTATTTTGATGTTATTTTTATTCAAGGGCGTTAAGAATACATAGGTTTTTCTAATTTAAATCATTTTTTAGTGAAGTTATCATTAACATCAAAATTAATCAACAAAACAAGTGCAATTGTTAAATTTCAAAATACTCTAAGTGGTATTTGAGCTGAGCTGGTGTAAAAAAAATGTATCGTAGCCTTGTGGCACTTTATTTTAAAAACATCTTCATATCATAAGGATTACAAAAACGTATAACACTGTGGTTTCAAATGAGTAGTTTTTTATTTTAACTAATATCAACGTAAAAGGGAACTTTTGAGAGAAAACAAAAAATCATTGCTAATTATGGAAATTCGTTTATTACTCAATTTATTTTTACATTAAGGGTTCAAAATGCTTTTCTTTAGCTCTTGTGTATTAAAACATCTTCGTATAAAGTCTTTTTGTAAACTTTTTTGGGCTCTTTGATGTTTTTTTATCAATTCAGCAACATGATTGAAATTTTGTGATAACTCTCTTTTTATCAGAAATATTGTCTCATAAACTGCTTCTTTGAGGAAACCCCATAGAAAATAATCCAAAGGATTCAAGTCGGGAGATCGTGGCCTATTTCATGGCCGATCACTGGCCATGAAATAGTACCTTCGCGTCCAAACCATCGATTTGGGAACGTCTCATTCAAAAATTCAGTCACTTACCGTGAATAGTGGGCAGGTTCACCTTCGTACTGCAACATTCGTACATGCTTCTTAACTTAACGAAGATGTTGGTTATGCACAAGTCCTGAAACTGCGCGGAACCACATACTCTCGGGTACTTCTTAACTTTATTCGAAGATGTTGGTTATGCATAAGGCCTGAAACTGCGCGGGAGAGAATGTGGTTGCAGTACGAAGGTGAACCTGCCCACTATTCACAGTAAGTGACTGAATTTTTGAATGAGACGTTCCCAAATCGATGGTTTGGACGCGAAGGTACTATTTCATGGCCAGTGATCGGCCATGAAATAGGCCACGATCTCCCGACTTGAATCCTTTGGATTATTTTCTATGGGGTTTCCTCAAAGAAGCAGTTTATGAGACAATATTTCTGATAAAAAGAGAGTTATCACAAAATTTCAATCATGTTGCTGAATTGATAAAAAAACATCAAAGAGCCCAAAAAAGTTTACAAAAAGACTTTATACGAAGATGTTTTAATACACAAGAGCTAAAGAAAAGCATTTTGAACCCTTAATGTAAAAATAAATTGAGTAATAAACGAATTTCCATAATTAGCAATGATTTTTTGTTTTCTCTCAAAAGTTCCCTTTTACGTTGATATTAGTTAAAATAAAAAACTACTCATTTGAAACCACAGTGTTATACGTTTTTGTAATCCTTATGATATGAAGATGTTTTTAAAATAAAGTGCCACAAGGCTACGATACATTTTTTTTACACCAGCTCAGCTCAAATACCACTTAGAGTATTTTGAAATTTAACAATTGTACTTGTTTTGTTGATTTATTTTAATGTTAATGATAACTACACTAAAAAATGATTTAAATTAGAAAAACCTATGTATTCTTAACGCCCTTGAATAAAAATAACATCAAAATAAGTAATAGAATTTGTAGAATTAAGAAAAATGTGCACATAGTACGATAATTTCACCTACTTACTAAAAAACGTTATAACTTCAAAACTATGAGGCCTAGGACAATAAATTTTGGTGATTCTGGTAGATAATGGTCTCCCCTATCCCCCACATCCCGTTGGTCCACTACTTACGGGACACCCTGTATATGGGGTATACTATTTTACTTATTGTTATATTGCATAAGCAATTATTTACTCATGTTTTTATCTGCAATATTTTATACTCTTTAGATTAAGGTTGTTTTGTGTATAAGTATGAATTAAGGCTGAGTACAAACGAGCGTAATTTGGTGAATTACGTTTTTGGTAAATAAGGGTCTCTGAATGACTCATAATGAGTTGTTTTGTCTGCTAGCTCAAACCAACATAATAATAGTTATAAGAGAAGCATTTCAAGCAACTTCTCTTGGTTTCTTCCTAATCTGAGATAAGTTGGAAAGTTTTAGCTGGTTAAATTGGTAAAATCGCAAAAGCGAGTCACAAAATAAAATACACTCGTTTGACTCCTAAACGAATTCTAGATATCACTACTGGTATCTTATTGTTTAATTAAATAATACTCTCATAAAAGATGGTTTTCTTTCCACCCCTTTAATTCTTACTTTGTAGGTAGATACTAAACGTATAGGTACTAATACACTAGAAAAGATACTCTTTCATGAAAACATACTAGTTATCGTTATAACTCTCGAAGATAACGAAAGACTAACAATTAATTCAACTTCCAATTAGCAAAGTTCAACTCTCACACTGCCAAGTTCTACTCTTAAGTTACCAAGTTCAACTCTCAAGTTATCAAGTTCGACTTTCAAGATGCCAAGTAAAACTCTCACCTTGCCAAATTTAACTTTATATTTTCTTTATAGGCCTATTTAGACTTTGTTACTAGACTATGTTCAAATTTTAATCAATTAGTGGATATCTGATAGCTGAAATGAAAATGGGTGACTAGCGGCGTCTCGCGTTTTCACCCGCGTGATTCCCGTTCCCGGTGGAATACATGGATAAAATATATGTTAGGTACTCAGGATGAATGTAGCTTTCTAATGGTGAAAGAATTTTTGAAATCGGTTTAATAGTTTCGGAGTCTATTATATTCGTTATAAACCATTTTTTTTTTCGCTGAGAAAATGCATTGAACTGCATACCCCGGAGTCGAGTAATGGAGGCGGACTCCCGGGGTTATGTGAGGCTCTTCCCGCCAGAAGGGCGAGACCTACCCACTTAAAACTCAGCGCATTCTCTCCGCGCCTCTAAGCGGGCGCCGCAGGATCAGATGTTATTCTACTGCGACTTGAGGCGTATGACCCGCAGGCCCTTTCCAGCGAACCCCTCCCAGGTCGCTCTGGTAGTGCGGGAAGCAGCACGGTGTACGGCCCTCTGCCACGCCACACCACTACCCGCTTCACCACCCTCCACCCGCCTCAAATCCATGATGTCCTCTGCTGTTCAGAGGAACACACAATCTTCGGCGGCCGTCAAGGCCCGCCCTTGACGGCCGCCGAAGATTGTGTTCCCCGGCAACCCCTCCGAGTCCGGCATCAAGCGGTGCCGGCCCCGCCGGGGCCGCGACAGATAGGGAGAGCGGCGCATCGTGATACCGACACTCCTCTCCTGTCGCGGCCCCGCACCTCCGAGCGCTGCAACAGCGCCCCCTCACAGCTGCGGAGCCCGGACAGGCCCCGCAACCTCTGCCCGCAGGCAGCCCGCCCTGGACGCCTCTTAGCTTCGCCGCAGTTCTACGCGCAACCGCGACTACTAAGCCCCCCCACCACGACAAGGTGGGCGTCCCTGGGGGGGATTCGTTACAAACCATAGAGAAAAGTTAGGACGGTAGTCCCAAGGTGACTCCCAGATCTGCGGTTACAAACAAACAAATCTTTCCACTTTTTAGTATTAGTGTAGAAGGTAAAGGTGATAGTTATTTGTTATACAAGAGTGCAAAGTTGTTTTTTAACCGGGTCTCTAGTTGATGACGGAGCCAGCGAAGGATTCTGAAATTGTATAACCAAGGAGTTTACAGTTTTTGCCCCGCCTAAAAAAAAATGTAGATCTGGGGCTGTTATATTCCCTCCGACAATCACTATAAAAGTTTTATTACTAGACAGCTGCCCAGCCCAGTAACGACAAATTGATATTTGTGGTTAAGCAACGGCTGACTCGGTTAGTTAGAGATGGGTAGCCGTTGGTCGTATTTAAATGTACGTGTTGTTGGCTTTATGCATAAGCATACATAATAATACACCTACCATACATAATAATATGTATGGTAGGTGTTGATGTTCTATCAGCATTTAGCATTTTATTACAGTAAACTGCCAGAGTCAGAGGGAACGCTAGAATATACATAGATATGAATCAGATAACTTTTGGTACTAATGTAAGTATAGAAGAGAGTGTATAAATAACGCGGAAATATAGGCACACGAACTCACAATCTCCTTTTTCAATATTGGTCAATAAGTATTAACCTCAACCTCATTAAAATAATGTCATTCTTAACACCGAGAAAAAGTATAAAAATAACCAACATTACTTCCTTTTCCAACGCTAAGTTTAGGTACCAAGACCGCTTATCTGCGAATAATATTTTTAAATAAAACTGCGAAAACAAAATTGTAGGTCAATTGATAACAGTATCGCCAAATAGTGTGACCCCAAGACCCTGGCAAAAACACAAACAAAGTAGCGATAAAAAAATATGGAGTTTCATCGTCTGAGATCTTTGTACGCGCTTCCAATCCTTGTTCTTAGCTCTGCATCCTTGGTTACGAGTGTAAAGGGTAGTTGGCTAAAAAAAATTTATTGTTCCGCCTTATTAGATTTCCAAAAAAATTTGAACTTGTATTTTTTGTTTTTCATGTAAACAAATAATTAAGACGTCAAAAACTCGTGTAACATCACAGATTGCTGCAATTTAAAGCGACTGTGACTGAATTTTTGAATGACGTTCCTAAATCGATGTATTGGACGCGAAGGTACTATTTCATGGCCAGCACGATCTCCCTACTTGAATCCTTTGGATTCTTTTCTATGAGATTACTTCAAAGAAGCAGTTAATGAGACAAATATTTCTGATAAAAAGAGAGTTAACACAAAAATTCATACTGAATTGATAAAAAAAAACATCAAAGAGCCCAAAAAAGTTTACAAAAAAACTTTATACGAAGATGTTGTTATACACGAGAGCTAAAGAAAAGCATTTTGAGCCCTTAATGTAAAAGTAAATTGAGTAATAAACGAATTTCCATAATTAGCAATGAATTTATATTTTTTCTCAAAAATTTCCTTTTTTATATTAAGGTGGGTGGACCATGGAAGGCCACTCTAACGAGTAAACGCTTTTTATTCGTTTATTAACTGGATAAATGAAAAAAAACAAATTATCAAATAGTAGTTTGTTTTATTGTGTACCATATAAATCACTTTTTTTTAACCTAGCTTTAATCAGTATTTATTAAACTTAAGTTTTGTTAAGCTCTTCCAAATGGCCTTGCAAGGAACTCGGCTCCAAACAAGGCCAATATTATACATCAGTCGTTCAACTTAAAAATAGAGTTGTAACAATTAATATATTCGCTTTTACTAAAACTACATAATAAGCTCTTTCATTTAAGCGAAACATTAAATGCTCAATATATTTTTATCATTTATAAAAAACTCAACGAACATTACTTGAACACCATCGTATAACTAAGAATATATTAATGGAAATTATTTAAAAACAGTAGTAATGAGTATTAAATTGACATCAAATAACTTGCCAACGCGTATTATAATGAAACTAAAAACTTTTTTCTTTACCTCAAATGGCCTTCTTATGGGTCCGTTCTTTGTAAGGCCAAAATGTTCCTAAGAAAGAAATATCTATTCAAAAGTTTAATAACCCTTATAAATAAAAATATTATAAATATAAAACATTGTTTTAACTGTAACGGTACGTATTTATAACTAAAAAGTAACTGTTCATATGTTCATGGTTTGTACATGTTCTTTGTAAGCCCATGTACCCTAGCAAGGCCAACCGTCAAATTTTTTATTGGCCTTATAAGGAACCATCGGCTTTCCTGGGAACACTACCAATATTTTAACTTAAATCGAGGCAAAACAATTACTTTTTTCTTTAGTACCATAAACATATCCTTATACGACAATCCACAGTAAAAAAATATGAAATAATAATAGGTTATCTAACTGAAAACATACGTTTTGCTGTGCGCGCGAATAACAATTGTAACGTCGACGACCGGAGTCTACGAAGCGTGAGATCGCACTGCCACAATAGCGGCGCGAGCGACTCGCCGCCGCATCTGTGGCTTTGAGTTTGATGGATCTTAGTGTATAGCCGAAGGAATATGTGTTTACATGTCAATAACTACGACTTTTTGATAGTTGGCCTTCAAAGGAGCGTGGCCTTCCATGGTCCACCCACCTTAGTTAAAATAAAAAAACTACTCATTTAAAACCACAGTGTTATACTTTTTTGTAATTGTTATGATATGTAGATGTTTTTAAAATAAAGTTCCACAAGGCTACAATACATTTTTTTTACACCAGCTCAGCTCAAATACCACTTAGAGTATTTTATGATTATAAGTAGAACCTAATTTTATTGTAGATTTTATAAGTACTATTGTGTTTGTACCTAAATGTGAACAACATCTAACTAGATTTTAAGATTATTGTTGCAGTGCCCAAACCGGGCTTCATGTTGATTCAATACTTTGTACCTAACACCTCTGTATACACATGAAAGCAATAAATTATTTTGAGTTTGAAATTTAACAATTGCACTTGTTTTGTTGTTTAATTTTAATATTAATGACAATTACACTAAAATATGATTTAAATTAGAAAAACCTATGTATTCCTAACGCCCTAGAATAAAAATAACATCAAAATAAGTAAGTACTTAATAGATTTTGTATAATTAAGAAAAATGTGCACATAGTACGATAATTTCACCTACTTACTAAAAAACGTTTTAATTTCATAACTATGAGGCCTAGGATAATACATTTTGGTGATTCTGGTAGATAACGGTTTCTCCTACCTATCCCCCACATCCCGTTGGTTCACTACTAACGGGACACCCTGTATAATTACAGTAGTGTAAAGAATAACTAAATCCTAATGTGGTTTCTTTAGTAGTTTTTGACAAATTTTTGTTTTTTTATGATAGGTACTTGCAGTTACTTATCACCATCCCTAACAGATGGCGTTAATGGTCTAAATTCAAATATATTATTTTTCAACACACTTGCTCATAAAGGGGCTCTTATTTGTGCAAAAACAGTTGAATAATAACACGTTTTATACACTAGTGAGTTATAGATTGTTTTTTTAAATTGCTTTGTTTTAAAAAAAGTTTCGACACCAAAAAAATGGTGTCCATACATTTTAAAAACAAACTTCAACTATGTTGCCTTACTTTTGGTAGGTCTATGGTCGATTCCATTCATTCATTCATTCGATTTTTTTTTAATTAGTATATTCTTTTAATCTATGGCCGATCATCATTGTTGTGTTGGATGCGCGCGAATAGAAAAACTGTTTATTTATTAGTGAAAAATGATAATTTGATTCGCAAATGTGTTGAAAAACGTTGTATGGTACACGCGAGTATTGATGATTACTATCCTCGGCTATCTTCTGACCCTCGCCTGACGGCTCGGGCCTCAATAGCGCCTCGGAAGTAATCACCAACTTACCTCGCTTGTACCATAAATAACTATTTCAACACACTTGCTCATAAAGGGGCTCTTATTTGTGCAAAACCAGTTGAATAATGACACGCTTGATTCACTAGTGAGTTATAGTATTTTTTTTTAATTGTATAGTTTTAAAAAAGTTTCGATACCAAAAAAAATCGTGTCCATACATTTTAAAAACAAACCTCAACTATGTTTCCTTACTTTTGGTAGGTCTATGGTCGATTCCATTCATTCATTCATTCGATTATTTTTTTAATAAGCATATTCTTTTAATCTATGGCCGATCACCATTGTTGTGTTGGATGCGCGCGAATAGAAAAACTGTTTATTTATTAGCGAAAAATGATAATTTCTTCGCAAATGTGTTGAAAAACGTTGTATGGTACACGCGAGTATTGATGATCACTATCCTCGGCTATCTTCTGACCCTCGCCTGACGGCTCGGGCCTCAATAGCGCCTCAGACCTTTGGTCCACTATCGTAACTGATCTTTCGTAACCAGCTACGAACATGGATTTTTTTTCTTCCTTTGATAACCAGCTACGAAAACAGAATTAATTTGTCGTTTTGGTAACCAAGTTTCGTAACCAGCTACGATACAAGATTTTTATTTCTTTTTCTGTAACTGGTTACTAATCGGGAATAATTATTCTAGGTTTGTAACCATGTAAGGAGGTAGGTAGGCATTTTGTCATTATTGGATAGTAGATACTTCATAGATAATTATATTCACTTATCTAGATGTCATGTAAATGTCATTTTGCTATGTTTATTTTCAATAAGTACTCAAGACTACTCATTTAGTTCAGTATTAAATTATCATTATTACTACCAATTTTGCTAGTAAATAATAAAAAACTGAACATGGACTGTGATGATTCAAATCCCATTCAATTTGTGTCGACAAAACGTGGAGGAAGGAAAATGCTGTTTAACGGTCGTCAATATTATAAAAGAAAAATTTACACCAACGGGAATACATTTTGGCAATGTTACAATAAAATTCAGTGTAAAGGAAACATAACATTAGACCCTAATAATATATTTTTAAAAGACAAACCTCATGACGAAGGCTGTATCCCGAATTTCTCCAAAAACATTATTTTGAAAAAAATTAACTGTTTAAAAATAAAAGTTGGAGAAAATCTCGATCCAATTCAGAAACAATTTGAAGAAACTATTTGTCAATTGCAAGATGATGGCGTGGATTTAATTGCTGAATTACCCAAATTTAACAACATTAAAAGTAGTCTTTACAACGAAAGACATAAAAAAATGGGCGTGACTAAGTTGCATTTTCAAAATCCTTTAGAAGTAACAATACCAGTAAAATATGAATATTTTTTATTGGCTGACTACAAATATGAAGAGACCAGAATTATGGTATTTTGCCCTCCTGACATTCATGAGCTTTTAAAGGACAATCAACATTTTTTACTTGATGGGACGTTTAAGTCATGTCCGCCACCTTTTAATCAAATTTATACCATTCATGGCTACAAAACAACAACAAAACAAGTAATTCCGTTAATATTTGCATTCCTGCACAATAAAAATCAAAAAACCTACGAAATATTATTTAACTTGCTCAAGAGTAGATTACGTACATGGAATCCAGTGAAAATTACTCTGGATTACGAAAAACCTGTAATGAATGCCATTGCAAAAGTTTTTCCTAAAACTGAAATTAAAGGTTGTTTTTATCATTTTTGCAACAGCTTACTAAAGAAGGCTAAAAAATTGGGTTTAAAGTCAAGAGTGCAAAGAAGACATGTATCAAGATGCATGGGTTTGGCTCGATTACCTCTAAAATATATCATGTCAGGGTATAAATACATAATGAAACGAGCACCAAAATGCCCACAAGTGGTGAAATTTAACTCGTATTTTAATCATTTTTGGTTAAATGACGTCCAATTTATTAAAAAATGGTGTTGCTTTGGTGAAGAGCTTAGAACAACAAACCATTTAGAGGGTTGGCACGCCCGACTAAATAGATATGTGGGCCGTAAAAATCCACCTCTGGCCAAAGTTCTTGAAATTTTGGTTAGAGAAACAAAGATTCGTACAAACACTAAGTCAAATAAAAGTAAACAATATCAAGAAATTGATTTTGAAATAAATTCTGCCGTTCAAGACTTAGAAAACAACACTATAAGTGTAGGTCACTGTTTAGAGATTATCGCACCTTTCTGCTTTTAATTTTAGCAAAATGATTATTACTTCATACTTATGTTTAATTTTATGTTATACTAATTTAGTACCTATTAGATATTTTTATTTTACTAAGTTTCATAGTAGTCGAGAAATCGAGAAGAGGATTCTTGTAATTTCACCATGTCGGTACATCTGTCTATTCAAAATTTAAAGATTATCGGTATGTTCTATTATAATGTAATTTAGCATAGTTAGTAGTTACGTATAGTTAATAAGTACCATTTGTGGCAAATAAAATCATAAAATATATTAATTTGTTGTAATAGTATATTACCCAGTGTATTTTTTACCCACTTACATGGTTACAAACCTAGAATAATTATTCCCGATTAGTAACCAGTTACAGAAAAAGAAATAAAAATCTTGTATCGTAGCTGGTTACGAAACTTGGTTACCAAAACGACAAATTAATTCTGTTTTCGTAGCTGGTTATCAAAGGAAGAAAAAAAATCCATGTTCGTAGCTGGTTACGAAAGATCAGTTACGATAGTGGACCAAAGGGCCTCAGAAGTAATCACCAACTTACCTCGCTTGTACCATAAATAACTAATGTATTACTAAGTACTAATACCGTCAGTGAGAAAGGGGCCTTTGCCTTGCAGTGGAATCTAAACTACAAGTTTATTACTAAAATAAAACGACCAATATTCAGATTAACAGTGATTTAATTCACATATAGATAAGATACATATAGACATTAAAATTGGTTTATGATCATAATATAGGGGGCAGTCGCTTAGTCACGTTTGAATGTCATGTTATAATCCACCACCACCCCGCTTGAAGTGACTACTGCCATCTCGTAGCGTGGGGCGGGACGATCGTCGCGGTAGTACAACACCTCCAAGCACTGAGACACCAAAGTCCTGAAACAAATTCAACAATACAAATCAAATTCCTAACTAACTGTCACTATCTAGACTAGTAATAAAGCTGTACGTTTTGTTTGTTAGTATGCACTAATTTCTCCTACTTAGATACTACTTGCGGAAGCTACTTCTTCACTCAATGTTATATGTTGATGCTAAAGTTTACGTAAGGGTTTATATTTGTCACGCTTTTACGTGTTGATGGATTTTAATGTTTAGTTAGTATAGTATACAAACCTAAAATATATGAGTTCAACTTTATTTGTTGGGCGTCTGTTTCCGAACTAAGGTCTTAAAGTAAGATGGTCAGAATTTAATTGGACCACACTTTTGCTATTATATATAACCTATTTTTATGTCAGAAATGAAAGAACACAAAGTAAAATGTCGACAATTTATCTATAGGTATTCTGAACTTCTTACTAAGATCTCAGTTCAAGCAAACACGACTACCCAATATATTCTAGTATATGTTAGTATTAGAGGTTGTAAGGAGTAGGGACGCACACCCACAAAGCGAAGCTGTGCACACTTGTATAGGTAAGTAAATAAATGATGTGTGGGTCCGTGACCTAAAGTGCATTTCAAGAGTGTCAGCATCAATTAATATCATTTAGTTTAAAGAGCAATTCTTCTTTCAACTGTTTGCTTTCATTTTTGTGATATACCTACGAAAACGTGTAATAATTTCGATCGTATTTTGTGTTTAGACAATATGTTTTTAAAAGGGCGTATCTTATGTTTTTAAAAAGCGTTTTTCCCTTTGAGAACGAGATAAGGTTTTAATCAAATGCTTATCGCTATTGAAGCTGCACATACTGCATAACCGAGCGGAATCGCTACATTGCATTGTATCACAATTATCAAAGCTCAAGTTCAACAATTCAGCTGACACCCAGCTTTGATAGGTCCCAGGGGATACTTTAAATCTGAAATTCCTACGGGATCGAAAAAATGGGAATCGCGCAAGTGGAACTGCAAAGCACAGCTAGAAAATAAATAAATGTAGTTGTATAAATATAATCAATCATTCAAAATAGATAAGTAAAGAAATTAAAATTATAAAAAAATAATTCTACGTATTGTATTAGCAATCGAATTTCTTCTTGAGTTGGTAAGTATGCGAGGGCGCGAGGCATTTATAAGAGCGAGGCTGCGGTTCTTCCCCCCCACAAAGGCTGTCTCTGACATCGTGACAAGGATTTTGTAAAGTATCGTATCCTTACTAATATTATAAATAATATATAATCATAATCATTCACTACATCATCTCATTATAGTAACTGACCCCTAACTAAGCTAGAAGCTTGTATCTAGGGTATCAGAAACTACGCACACACTCAATGCGAAAGTAACTCTGTCTGTCTGTTAACTTTTCACGGCTAAACTACTGAACCGATTGAATTGAATTTGGAACGGTAGCTTATGATCCGGGTAAGAACAAAGACTGTTTTATGAAACCGCGGGGCGCTGCTAGTTAGAAATAAGTAAATACCTATACGCAAAATTCCAAGAAATTTTTACTTAAAGCAAAAGTGCATAAAACTTAACTAGTTCTTAAACGATTTTTAATACTTACTTAATATTGACAAAAATGAAAAACAGAGATCTCATAGATATGTGAAGTTCGTAAAAAATCAACAGTGTATATTTACTAAGAGCTTTTTCAAGAAACCTCGTGATGAGTGTCAACTTTGTAAATGAAATAAATAAAGATAGATGTCGTATGTGTCACCCATGTTTCCTAATGTATACGTCGGTAGAATTACTTAGAGCAGACCCCAAGGGATATTACCCAACTATATTTTTAGAATAGGAGTATTTTTTCGGCTCGATCCACATGAATGTGGGTGAGCTGAAGGCAAAAACTTTTTGGCAGATAGATATTAAGAACGGTTAGGATAGTAAATAGAAAGCCACGCAGATAGCAAAGTTGTTAATAAATTTTAAATTAATGCATTACTAGGAGTCCTAGGAGAACAGATGCTGGACACTGATATTTGCAATGCCTTGTAGACCGATAAGGAAACTTTGAAATGTCCCACAGATACAGCCTTTAATAACATGGAACGTAAGTTTTCAGGTCATGATAGTCTTAATGTCAAACATCTGTATTACTGGGGAGTGCAGAAATAATAGATCACACTAAGCAGAAACACTTACCACAACAACTAATGAAGACTTTGGTTGTGCCGGTGATTAAAAACAGAACAGGAGATCTCAATACACCTTCTGTCTAATACCTTTTGGTACAACTACAGGTTGTTGGATAGCCCGATTCAGACAAAGGTGAAGAGCCAATTCATTTTAGATAAGACGCAGTTTGGTTTCTGTCCCGGCTTTTAATTTGACTCGGTGATTATAAGCTTGAAAATTGCAGTAAAATGTACTCGGCAATACATCTCATGCATGGCTACTTCCTAGATCGGAGCAAGGCATTGGACTTGAAGAATTACAAAATTCTCAATTAAAAGATCGTATTGGCTCGTTTTTGCCGTACGGACAATTGATGAGATTCAGCCGGGCTAGCATGACTTCAAAAACGCGATAGATATAACGATAAAACACTATCCAACTGTCAAAATACGATGGAAATAGCCGCCATATTTCATTTTTATCATTTATCATTTATCGATACGCACGGTCATGCTAGGCCGGCTGGTATACTATATAAAGTGGAGTGGCACCTTTTCTAGCAGGTAAAAATACGCTATGTCTACATGGACAGTACGTGGGGGGTTCAGTTCAATGATGCATAGACTGTTATACTGCAGTCTATGTGTATTCAAAGATCAATTCAACTTCAAAAAAGGTCAAAATATGGTACCTTCATTTTGGCATCGAATGAGGCGCTCCAACAACTCTATTGTAAAAGAGGTTTATGAAAATGTCTCCTGTTGTATTTTTAAACAATGTAATTCGATTCACCTAAACGGGAACAAAAAATGACTTTTAGTTATATTTAGCTGTGGCTGCGGTTTTACCCGCGTAACTCCCATTTCTGCCGATCCCGCGAGGATTTTGTGAAAAAAGCTATTATTATATATTTTTCTGTAGCTATGTACTGTAATGGTTCCATGTAGTTTTTGAGTAAATCGGTCCAGTATTTTCTGCTAGGCGATGACACACATCCATCATACAAAGGAAGCATGGATAGATCGTTTGGATGGATATCCAAACGATCTATCCATGCTTCCTTTGTATCTCGAGGAAAACCATAGACATCTTTTATAACGAAACTTTGAGGAGTTCCTTATGAAACAAGGCTACTAAAAAACTTCATAACATTCGCGACAAGAAGCAGGACATAACTTAATTATTAATTAGTCGACCAGGGTCAGGACTATGACGATTTCCCCCTGGAACGAGCAAAGATGTGATAGTGATGACAGCTGCGGCGAATCTAGAGATCTAGGGAGGATTCAAGGGCACGGGGTCCAATCGCGGGCCTCTTACAAGTAGTTCCACAACTGGGTGACTTCAAAGGTGGACTAGGCTTCCAATTGTGGCGGGATTTGAGGATTGTGGTCGGGAGACACGGAAACTAGAAGAGGAGCGTCCTTCGCGACCGGCCACATACAGGAGGTTCATGCATTTTTAAGTTTCATAAAAAATACTCCGAGATTTGAGTATTTTTACTTTTAATATTTAAAAAAAAAACAAATTTGACCAGAGGACCAAATTTTCCAGGGGTTCGTGTATCTGAATAGGTGCAGGGTGATTTTCTGCGTAGAGACGCCCCTTGAAAAAAATTACACTGCACAATCACATTCAGATACACGAACCTGCTGGATCAAAGAAATGCTAGAAAATGAGACATAACATCAAGTTCAAACTGCTCTGACACCAAACAGGTAATTCATAGGTTAGAAAACACATAAACTAATTAGATCATATCTTAGTATTCCTTTATATTTTAGAATATAATGTAAGTATAATATAATAATATTGATAACACCGTGTTACGTGAAACTTTGAGCAGATAAAAATATACTTAATCGAAACTTTTAATATAAAGATAATAACAAAAACAATGTAAGTAAGTTTATATAGTTAATAATACAATATCAAAACAATATCCACAAAAATAAATACCCACTTAATATAGCATAACTCGAACGGTTCCCCACGCAACGCACAGTAAGCGATGTCATTCAATTCATGGGATAGCTTTACTCCCGTCTAGTCCAGCCAGGCTAGATTAAGGGAACCAACGTATTATGCCGGCTAACCGTCCGGATGACCGCATACGCGCAAATTTACATTATCCACGCAGTTGTGTAGCAACCGTCCGGGTAACCGCATAGTGCGTTGGCACCCTAAATATTACCGGTGTTAAATAGCAATAAAATGAACAATTCTTACCTGGCATTCTTCTCATCTAGTCGTTCCTTCCCGCCAACGTTGCGGAGCAGAGATGTTACCATGTAATCGTCGACTCCAGTGGCATATGTGCGGCACCTATACGGACCGCCCATCTTGTCAATCGCCCCCAGGAATGGCTCCCCATTTGCCTATAAAATAAATACATACAAAAATAAGTATAAATACAAAAGTTTATTTGTGGCCCAACTAATAAAATAATATAAAGTAAATATCTAAATTCACAGTTCTTAATAATATTTCCAAATGTATGTGGAAAAAAAGGTTTTCTATTGAATGTAATTACTTAAGTAAGTACCTATATATACTTACGTACTACCTAATACGTTTACGTAGTATTGTTGCATATTTAATGTCTTCTTTACATATGACAAAAAATTGTTCCCGGTTTGCTTAGATTACCTAACTTACTAAGCAAAGGAATTGTGTGTTTCAGTGTCATATCAGTTCATAGTTTCTATTTTTTTTTAGATTATTCAATACAAACAAATAAAATCTTGCCTATTTACAATGATAGTATAAAATGTAGATTACCATAACTCCAGCTACGATAAAGTTGTGCCGTATAACATTCTTGTAATCCATTGCAATGGCGGTGGTCAGCCAATGGTGGATGTTCTGGACATCTGCATCATTTTTTCCTCCGTAGCTACAAGAAATGATATGGTTA
The DNA here is from genome assembly GCA_958496195.1 of Timandra comae. Lineage (NCBI taxonomy): Eukaryota > Metazoa > Arthropoda > Insecta > Lepidoptera > Geometridae > Timandra > Timandra comae. The sequence goes on from OY292353.1 coordinate 13,551,042, forward strand.
TTGCAGTGGAGTAGCTACCGGAGGGCTAGAGGGGGCACGGACTTTGACTTCATAATTATTTATTGAATAAATGAAAATTTCTCTCACATAAGAAATATATACCAGATTCCAGGAACGCGACTTTAATAATGGCAACTACTTATGTAAAAGTGAAATATTTTCTCATACACGCGTTTTTCTAGTACTGACGTACCGGAATTAAAGCACTGCGCCCAATTAAAGCAATATGTCGGGTAAATGCGCCCGCGCTTAGCTCCTCACAACAATTAGTTGACAAATTATAATCTGTCCAAACTTAAGAGCAGTATTCTTATCAATGTAACAGGTGGAGCCCCCTCCGCCTGCTTTTTTACAAAACATCTTTGTTAGACAACACGTTCGGGTATAACTTGTTAGCCGACCTTTTAAAATATAATACATAGCCAAAACCACTTACATTCTGCCAATAAGGGACTTTAAGTAGGCGTATTCTCCGCTATCTCCACAGGTGCCGACCACAACGCGGTCGTTGACTATTATCATTCGAGGGCATTCCCTGTATTCTCGATCGGGGTGGCTCGGATGCACAGTGTTGCTCGCGAGAATGCATCCTTTATCAAATTCTACGCCGATCACAGTAGTGATCGGCACCGGGGCACTACAGTGGTGGAAGCAGCAATGGAAGCAATAGAAAGAAAAACACAATTAGGTATTTCAGTTGCCACAGAATGTTTTAAAGTATTTTTGCTGACAGTATCCCTTTATTCCCATCGACCACCCCCCTTCACCGTCGTAATACACAGGGGGTTATTCCGCGTTTCGTATTGGACATTATTATATTATAATAATAATTAAAAGTGACTGAATATCATGCATCACTGATGACGTGATGACAAATAAAATGTGTAATAATAGATAATCTATATCTATATCATTATATAAAAGGCTTTGTCCTGAATGACTGATGGATCAACGCACAGCCTAAACCGCTGATCGTAGAGACCTGAAACTTGGAGGGTGTGTTATTTGTATTACGTAGGCGTCCGATAAGAAGGGATTTTTGAAAATTCCTCCTCTAAAGGGGTGAAAAGGGGTTGCAAAGTTTGTATGGGACAACGTGATTCCTCGGAATATGTGATACTCATTTTTCTTAAAATCATCACCTAACATGATTAAAAAGGGGTAAAAAGTTATTTTGGGGTTGATTTGCGTCGAAATTGATATCAATACTCCTTTGACATGTGTTTCAATTTGTAATTTGACAGCTGAATGTCAAAATGGCGGACTAAAAGAAAATGACGGAAAATGAGGAAGCGTATCAAAACTATATGTAAATAAAAAAATACCGTATTTTTACTTATAAATAGATATTTATCAATATTCTTCACCCCGCATTATAAATCTAGACAATAATTTAAATAACTATTTCAAATATCAAATCTGTAGGTGAAGTAGTTTTTTCATAAAATGTACCACCAAATCGTTGCGTTACAAGGGCTTCGCTTTGCTCGCCCTAATTAGATATTTTACTAATAATTTGATTTCTGCTTATCATATCTTCAGACATTTTCGATCTAAAATATTACTATACGAAAATTATTATTCATGTGCGATTTATCGATTTTAGATTTATGGTATGAAATTAGTTAAGTCGAGCAGGGTTTTTTATAACTAAATCACCCACTTATTATAGATACATAGATTTGCTTAATTACAATCCAGAATCTTTCCAGAATTTTTCGCAGAATCTACATCACTTTCTAATATAGTAGAACGCCGATTAACCGAATCGCCAATTATCCGAATCCGTCCTAAGTTACTATGCAATGTACCTCTATTAATTGTTGTGATTTATTATATTTTGTATTTTCGTCAAGGCCCGCTGAGATTGCAACTTTAATATAAATAAATAAAATAACTTACTCTGATCGAGATGTTTAAGTGAGTTATAGATAATGTAGAACTGTGTTTGTTAAACTTATTATAGTTTATTCAATGTGTGGCATCGTTTTTAGAGTTCCGTTCCCAAAGGGTAAAAACGGAAACATATTACTTCGCTGTCCGACCGTCCGTCTGTCACCAGACTATCTCAAGAACCATGGACATTGGACGTATGGTATGAGAGAATGATGCATATTCAAGGTCAAGAACGGTGATAGCTAAAGCTACACTTCTAATTTTCACAGATGATGTATTTCTATTCTATTGCCGCTATAGGAAAAAATACATAAAATAAAAATTTAAGCGGGGCTTCTCAATACAACAAACGTGTTTTTTTGTCGTTTTTGGTACGGAAAAATTCGTGCGCGAGTCCAGCTATGTGCAGTCTATGTGCGATAATCCGAATCGACCCCGGTCCCAATTAATTCAGATAATCAGCATTCTACTGAATATGTATTGTGTTATGAAACGCCGACTCTTCCGAAGAAAAGATGAAAAAATGGGATGGAAGTGGTAGTGGCGTGGAAGTGGAGTGGATGCGGGATAGGCGTTGAAGTGGTAGAGATGGGGAAATGGGATTAGTGTGGATGTAGGACGGTGAGATGTAGAGCGTCGGTGGCGTAGGGGTTAAGGCCTTTGACTTTCGATCGGAAGGTGCCTGGTTGGAAACCCACCACTTACCAATGTGTTTTAAATCATCATTACCAGTTCATTGATCTCCCTACCGAGGGTACAAGACCAGAAATAAGTAATGATGAGTGATGTGGAAGTGGGGGCGGTGTGGAAGATGTATTAGTGTGGAAGGGGAGTGGGGTGGAAGTGATATTAAGGGGTCAGCATCAGCTACCTAAGGAGGGGCTAGGGCCTGTCCTGAATCATATCTAATAGGGGTATTTTAATTATGTAGGCACATAAAATATTAAAGTTTACCTAATTTATATGTCACTAGCGGCGCCCCGCGGTTTCACCCGCGTAGTTCCCGTTCCGTAGGAATATGGGGATAAAATTATGCTAAAAACCTTCCCACTAAATCACTCTATCTATTAAAATAAACCGCATCAAAATCCGTTGCGTAATTTCAAAGATCTAAGCATACATAGGGACATCAGGACAGAGAAAGCGACTTCCAAACTTTATACTACATTATGTATTGATAACGAATAATATAGGCGTGTTTATTGTTTAATTTTAATCTCGACTGCCTGACCTACATATTGATTAAAGTTATTTTATTACATCGATATTTAGCGTTAGCCCAAAATAACTATTCTACGCGCACGAAGTCGCGGGGCAGAAGCTAGTCATTATATAAAAGGCTTTGTCCTGAATGACTGATGGATCAACGCACAGCCTAAACCGCTGATCGTAGAGACCTGAAACTTGGAGGGTGTGTTATTTGTATTACGTAGGCGTCCGATAAGAAGGGATTTTTGAAAATTCCTCCTCTAAAGGGGTGAAAAGGGGTTGCAAAGTTTGTATGGGACAACGTGATTCCTCGGTCTGATTAAGTTCAAACTTGGCATAAATGTTTTTCAAAAAGATTAATTAAATATGTGATACTCATTTTTCTTAAAATCATCACCTAACATGATTAAAAAGGGGTAAAAAGTTATTTTGGGGTTGATTTGCGTCGAAATTGATATCAATACTCCTTTGACATGTGTTTCAATTTGACAGCTGAATGTCAAAATGGCGGACTAAAATAAAATGACGGAAAATGAGGCAGCGTATCAAAACTATAAGTAAATAAAAAAATACCGTATTTTTACTTATTAATAGATATTTATCAATATTCTTCACCCCGCATTATAAATCTAGACATTAATTTAAATAACTATTTCAAATATCAAATCTGTAGGTGAAGTAGTTTTTTTCATAAAATGTACCACCAAATTGTTGCGTTACAAGGGCTTCGCTTTGCTCGCCGTAATTAGATAGTTTACTCATAATTTGATTTCTGCTTATCATATCTTCAGACATTTTCGATCTAAAATTTTTAATTACTATACGAAAATTATTATTCTCGTGCGATTTATCGATTTTAGCTTTATGATATGAAATTAGTTAAGTCGAGCAGGGTTTTTTTAAAACTAAATCACCCACTTATTATAGATACATAGATTCGCTAAATTACAATTCCAGTGTTAACTTGGCACTTTAGTTTTTCGCAGAATTTAAAACACTTTCCAATATAGTAGAACGCCGATTATCCGAATCGGTCCTAAGTTACCATGTAATGTACCTCTATTAATTGTTGTGATTTATTATATTTTGTATTTTCGTTAAGGCCCGCTGGGATTGGAACTTAAATATAAATAAATAAAATAAAATAACTTACTCTGATCGAGATGTTTAAGTGAGCTATAGATATTGTAGAACTGTGTTTGTTAAACTTATTATAGTTTATTCTATGTGTGACATCGTTTTTAGAGTAAAAACCAAAGGGTAAAAACGGAAACGTATTACTGAGACTTCGCTGTCCGACCGTCCGTCTGTCACCAGACTAACTCAAGAACCATGGACATTGGACGTATGGTATGAGATAATTATGCATATTCAAGGTCAAGAACGGTGATAGCTACACTTAAAATTTTCACAGATGATGTATTTCTATTGCCGCTATAGGCAAAAATACATAAAATAAAATAAATATTTAAACGGGACTTCTCAATACAACAAACGTGTTTTTTTGTCGTTTTTGGTACGGAAAACTTCGTGCGCGAGTCCATCTATGTGCAGTCTATGTGCGATAATCCGAATTTTCGATTATCCGAATCGACCCCGGTCCCAATTAATTCAGTTAATCGGCATTCTACTGAATATGTATTGTGTTATGAAACGCCGACTCTTCCGAAGAAAAGATGAAAAAATGGAAGGAAGGGGTAGTGGCGTGGAAGTGGAGTGGAAATGAGAGTGGTGTGGATGCGGGACCTATCCCGCATCCACAACACTTAAACGCCTACGTTTAAGTGGTAGAGATGTGGAAATGGGATTAGTGTGGGGTTAAGGCCTTTGACTTTCCATCGGAAGGTGCCTGATTGGAACCCCACCACGTACCAATGTGTTTTAAATCATCATTACCAGTTCATTGATCTCCCTACCGAGGGTACAAGACCAGAAATAAGTAATGATGAGTGATGTGGAAGTGGGAGCGGTGTGGAAGATGTCTTAGTGTGGAAGGGGAGTGGGGTGGAAGAGGTGGTGGCGCGGAAGTGATATTAGGGGGTCAGCATCAGCTACCTAAAGAGGGGCTAGGGCCTGAATCATATCTAATAGGGGTATTTTAATTATGTAGGCACATAAAATATTAAAGTTTACCTAATTTATATGTCACTAGCGGCGCCCCGCGGTTTCACCCGCGTAGTTCCCGTTCCCGTAGGAATATGGGGATAAAATTATGCTAAAAACCTTCCCATTGAATCACTCTATCTATTAAAATAAACCGCATCAAAATCCGTTGCGTAGTTTTAAAGATCTAAGCATACATAGGGACATCGGGACAGAGAAAGCGACTTCGTTTTATACTACATATGTAGTGATAACGAATAATATAGGCGTGTTTATTGTTTAATTTTAATCTCGACTGCCTGACCTACATATTCATTAAAGTTATTTTATTACATCGATATTTAGCGTTAGGCCAAAATAACTATTCTACGCGTACGAAGTCGCGGGGCAGAAGCTAGTAATATATAATGATAAAGCAATTTACATGGATAATTAAATCATTTTGAGAATATTAATAAAAATTATGTTGTATTGTTTACTAGGAGCCACTCTACTTGGGATGCTGTAAAAATAATTAGCCATTACATCATACCAGCTCTGGGCTGTGGGTTTCGTCAGCGCCCCGCGGTTTCACCCGCGTAGTTCCTGTTCACGTGGGAATTTCGGGATAAAAAGTATCCTATGTTCTTTCCCGGACCATAAGCTACCCCTGAACAAAATTTTAAGTCAATCGGTTCAGTAGTTTAGCCGTGAAAAGGTAACAGACAGACAGACAGAGTTACTTTCGCATTTATAATATTAGTTAGGATTTATTTGGATTTCGTACTTTCCAATAATTTCAAACTATTTTTAAGTAGTAAACAATTGACGTGGTTAAATAAATTATATAAACAATAATTTAAATTGCTGTATATCTTCAATGAGTCATTTTTATACCCAACGTCAGTGATGGATATAAAATCTTTTAACAAATTGGAATAATCAAGAAAAACTTACAAAATAAAAAATATTATTTAAAAATTATCAATACCTACTTAGAATCACTTGGCAGTAATTATTATAGTAATGTCCAACATTAATAGCGGAATAACCCCCTGTGTATTACGACTTTGAGGGGGGGGGGGGGGGGGTAGTCAATGGCACTGTATTAGTGCCATCGACCACCCCGGGTGGCGGATCAGGGGGTGGCCGATGGGAATAAACCACAGTATCTTGAAAGTGGATTGTTTAACTCACACACATTTTTAGTACACGAACACTAAAAAGTACCTACACTTCTCTTTTGTACAGAATCATCAATCAAAATAATCTGAAGGGCAAAGGTCTCCCTCTTTCATTTCTCCTCTTTAATGTACCCAGTACTCATTATTTTGCAAAATATTTTTAGTAAACTAAATAATAAACAAATATAAGTACCTAAATAAATATATTCAGACACAAAATATCCGTTCACACATTTGTCTTAATCGGGATTCGAACCCATTAACCTTTTTATATCAGAAAACTAAGGACATGGTTCTTAACAAAAAATACTTACAATACTTACATACTTAAAAAAAATAAAAATAAAGAACCAAATAAAAAGTAAAATACCTATGTAAGCAAACAATAACATTTGTTTTCACATCATCCGGAGGACAACCTCGTTTACTGGACACCTAAGAAATAAAATTAAAAACTTAAGGAAAACCTATTATACTCGTACTACATCCAAATATGTATGTTTATTTAAACACAAATGACACCTCAACATTAATACATATTAAACATTATCACATATTAGATAAGTACTTATACATACTACATCCAAAGTTGCATTTGTAATACTAGTTATTTTTACCGCGCGGGCTCAAGTTGACCGAGCCAGCGAAGGATTCTAAAATTGAATCACGAGCGCAGCCAGGTGCTTCTTGATGTCTTGCTGTTGTTGACGCACTTTGGGTTCTGATTGGTTGATGATCACTGTCACGGCCTTCATTATATTGCGGATGAAAGTTTCACCAGAAATATAATGACCCCGTGATAGCGTATAGCAGCCCAAAGTGACTCTAAATGCATTAGTCGACCGCCACTTTGGCTTTTTTTTCAAATCAGCTGCGGCGCACAATGAATCCTATAAATATGGATAGAGAACACACATACGAACAAAAAATATTCCATAGTAAAAAGCTCTAAAGCAGTGATGGGCAAACTTTCTTAATGGGAGGCCAGAAAGTTTAAGGGTATTACCAGAACAATCGATCGTTCATCGATCGACGGCATCGATCGACTGTCTGGTAGAAACTATCGATCGACGTCGACTATTCCATTCTACCATCGATCGATGATCGATCGATTGGTCTGGTAACACCCTTAGAAATTTTGTAGGCGGGTCGGAATTATTGAAAATTCAGAAAAAAAAACTTCTGTCTGTACCTTCAAAATAATATTTTGACTGTACAGACAATATATGTACTTATCGCGGTATTGAAAATATATTTATCGCGGGCCATATTATTCCTGTCAAAGGACAGTCGGCAGGCCGGATTAAATGCTTTCGCGAGCCGGACATGGCCCACCACTGCTCTCTAGCGTCACATTACGGAGATACCCACGGACGACAGAACTATCTCTCTCCCTTGAGGTACCTAATTAAAGTAAAGATACCGATTTTAGTACAAAAATCAGCATAAAATTTTAATTGAATGAGCCAAATAATAATATAATTAAACGAAAAAAGAAATCCTTTAGTTAACAATGCATTGTGTATTATAATACCTACGTACTTATTGGTTTCAAATAACTAAAAACTCTTAGATGCATTTTTAGAAATTATCATACAATTCCAATAGCATTGCACACTATAATTAGGGGTATTACTTAGTTAGGGGTCAGTTACTATAATGAGATGATGTAGTGAATGATTATGTTATGTTATTCAACTAATCTCTAAAATTTTTGACCTAATATAACAAGTTCTATTTTTCGCTACATATTTATTTTTGTCATGAGTAACAATGTTTGTGTAGATAGATAAAGTCAGCACATCTAGGGAAAAGCATATAAATAAATATAAAAAGCTGGTTAAAAATACAAATTTATAATAAACAATATGCTGCGAATCCCCCCCTCCCCCCTGCAATAGATGCCATAAGCAATAATATAGTATTATTGCTTATGGCATCTATTTGAGGATGAGAACAATTAAACTTAGTTAATTTTTATGCAGGTGCGACAGAGATAGATAAAGTACAGGTCAACATACAAAATTCTCTGTGAATTACGACCGGACTTTACCCTGAAACACATCCTATTGAAAACTCAAGATAAAACATAGTCTATGTCTTTTCCCAACCTGCAGTCAATCTCAAATTATATATAAATTAGTTTAGTAGTTAACGCATGATTGCGTAACACAAATACATAATTATTTTATCATTGTGTTACGGCAAGCATAGTGAAGACCCGCAGTTTCACCTGCATAGTTCCCATCCCCATGGGAATATGGGGATAATATATATATAGCCTAATGTCACATACTGATAAAATAGCTTTCCTAATTAAAAGAAAAAATCCTTGGAAAAATGCAATTGGTACTTATAGTAGTTTCGGAGCTTATTTGTTACAAACAAACAATCAAATCTTTTCTCTTTATTAGTATAATAGGTATATAGATAAAAAGGCATAGCCTTTATAGGAGCCTACTATACAATGCCTGCCTAAGATATGTGCTGGTTTAATGCAAACAAGTAGAAACATAAATAACTACACCTTGGAGTACCCGAGGATCAGCCACTTTGAGTTCAGTTATAAAACTCAACGGGCTGATCACATTCCAAGATAAACTAAGCTGGTATTAATTAAGAGCCTATAGAATTCCAACCACTTACAAAATGTATGCAATTATGAGTCTAATTGTGAAGAATAATCATATTATCGTCCTAAACAAACTACTTATATTAACTTTTAAAGACTTTATGGGCGGCAACAGGTCTCAGTCATGGAATTACTTATCTACCTACTAAAAAAGACATTACAATAACTAGTCTAACTTGGTTAATAATAATTTGTAATCAAAATTAATGGACTTAGTCCAAAGCTAATTCAATAATTTGATTTAATAATCAAATAGGTGTTGTTTTTTTTAGCTATTTGCTAGTACTTGGCGAATTACGATTCCATTATGTAAAATTCAGATTATCGATTTTTCGCTGTCGTTTATTGCCCATGCGTAAGACGTCCATTTATAATGGTGCCACATAGATATTTTTAAAATCTATGAAAACTCGAAGAATAGCAATTATTTAGTGCAAATGAGATAAGAAAGGATATTTTTTTATTCTATTTTCCAAAATAATTTTTTTAAGTCGTAAAAATCAATTTATTTCGAGAATTTCACACCGACGATGCAACTTCATACCTATAGTATAGCTACTTGAACCTATTACCTGCACTTTTCCAATAAGCAACAAATAAATAAAATTGCTAATAAATTAAACGACATTGATACACCAAGAATGCTATTACTTACTAAGTCCCAATACACATATTTGCACCATTATCGGAGGAGGCTTTGTGATGTTGCAAAGGAGGTACACTGTTAAGACAACCAGGCGGTGGTGGTGGTGGTGGTGGTTGTAAAAGCCCATGGGGCCATAGTGGTGGTGGCACCATAATATCTCACGTAAAAAGCACTCAAAATATACAAATCCGAGGTTTTGGAGAATAAAAACTGTTATAAATTACGAGATGAAATAAGTACGTCTTTAGTCGGTGACAAATTAATTTTGACTGACCGTGACGTGCGTGACAGTGTTTCCACTTTAATGATTTCGTTTTCCCACGCGTCAATTGAGATTTCCCCTTTTCGGGTGCTTATTTCCCCTCAAACATTTATGTACAACAATAGCCAATTGGGGGGGGGGGGGGGGGGGGGGTTTATGCGAACGTACAGTTTTAATAATAACAATAAAACCTAAATAATTATATAGTGTTATAGTGTTATACAGGGATAGTCGCCGGATTGTGCATCCTTTACACAAGATTAAATATGTCAAAGGGCTTCCGTGTGTTGGCTTTGGCCCCATACTAGCCTTCCAAAAGACCGGGACTCATTAATAGTCCCGTGAATGGAAAAGACAATAAAACCTAAATAATAACTCTTAACCACTTCAATGTTTTCACATGTAGAAATCTGCGTATAGCACATATAAGCATATAAGTACATACATACCTCATATCATAAACTAATCTTTCTAATACTTTTGCCAGAATACAAGCTTAGAAATTGGTCTGTAATTAATTACTTCATTTTATGGTTGTGGGTTCGATTCCCGTGCGGGGTGAATATTTGTGTGAACCACAAATGTTTGTCTCGGGCTGGGTGTGTGTGTGTGTTTCTGGTACCCTAGATACAATTTCGATTTAGAACTTTCGAACTTAGTTAGGGGTCAGTTACTATAATGAGATGATGTAGTGAATGATTATGTTATGTTATGTTCCCACTTTTGTGTATTGGAGAAATAAAGGCCAATTCCAAATTTTAGGTACTTACAGATCCCTCATTTAATGATTTTTTAAATAGTATTACTAATACTCAAACTACTTGTACATTTAACGATAAAAATTGGTGGAATACTATCTGGCCCTTTATTTAAATCAATTGATTCCAAAATTTTCTTTATTTTGTGGGGCTCAAATTCAATATTTGAGTTTCCGTTAAGTTCCCAATAGGTGCCTCGGATTGATTAGCTAGCATATCAATATTTGAAGTGGATGGAGTAGAGAAATTGAAGGTGTAATATTGGAAAAAAAGATTGGCTACATTCTCGCTTGAGTCCGCGCACTGTGACCCATAGTGTACACTAGACGGCAGGTAGCTATTGCCTTTTATTAATGACTTTATGAAAATAGAGACCTGAATATTTTTGTTTACTTATGATTTCCCCTTTTTATCTCTTTTCCCTTTTTCTTTCCCTCTTGACCGTAAATTACCCTCAAAAGGGAAGTTTTCCCTCAATGTGGAAACACTGGACTTGATTCGACATCGGTGTTTTCGAGCCGAGAGCAGATTGTAACCATGAAGTTGTAGGTAAAACATGGAGCCCACACTTCGAATACCTACTTGAAGCATACCTATATGTATCACTATCGCGTCTCTGTGGGCAGGCTCTCTCTTTCTGACTAAGGTAACCTCTAGAAAGAGAGAGTCTGACTAAAAAGAGAGATCGGCCCACAGAGACGTAGGTATTTGACTCAAGCTGTTGTTCCAAGTTTGGGCTCCATTTTTTACGTACAATTTCATGATTGTAACTATTGTCTAGATGACATTTAACATTCAGTTAAAATGACGACTTTGACGAAAGATACTATGATAAACGTCAATGTCAAATCTGAAATGCAAAATTATTATACCATTGAGGTATTATTGTTTTGCCTCGCGGTTCCTCTCGCGTTATAAAATTTATACTAAAAGTTTTTTTATTATTGTAAAAGATGAATGTAATGCAATCTTTACGAAAACTCTAAATCGTACCATAAAATAATCATAGTAAAACGGCATGTTGGTTCTTCTGTAAGCAATTAAATAAGTACTGATGTAAAATACTAAGCGGAGACGGGGAGGCCTTCCCCTCTGCCAAGCCCATGGGGCCTAGCGTTTTATAAAAACTAGTTACCGCGCGTTCCGCGCATGGCCGAGCCACCCCTGTGTGCGAAGTGCGACGCACACAGGCGCCAAGACAATAGAGGCGTCGCGCCGCCATCCACACCAGTGCCGATACCGGTGCCGACACGTGCCCTCATACCGCGAACTGCAGCGGACACAAGGCTCGCGTCAGCATTTTCACGAAATGCGGCGCCAACGTTTCGCCACGAGCACTTAGTATTATAATTTTAATTTAACCTAAGTACATTATCTATATCATCATTATATAAAAGGCTTTGTCCTGAATGACTGATGGATCAACGCACAGCCTAAACCGCTGATCGTAGAGACCTGAAACTTGGAGGGTGTGTTATTTGTATTACGTAGGCGTCCGATAAGAAGGGATTTTTGAAAATTCGTCCTCTAAAGGGGTGAAAAGGGGTTGCAAAGTTTGTATGGGACAACGTGATTTCTCGGTCTGATTAAGTTCAAACTTGGCATAAATGTTCTTCAAAAAGATTAATTAAATATGTGATACTAATTTTTCTTAAAATCATCACCTAACATGATTAAAAAGGGGTAAAAAGTTATTTTGGGGTTGATTTGCGTCGAAATTGATATCAATACTCCTTTGACATGTGTTTCAATTTGTAATTTGACAGCTGAATGTCAAAATGGCGGACTAAAAGAAAATGACGGAAAATGAGGCAGCGTATCAAAACTAAAAATAAAAAAATACCGTATTTTTACTTATTAATAGATATTTATCAATATTCTTCACCCCGCATTATAAATCTAGACAATAATTTAAGCCCAGGAAATTCCGCAAAATTAAAAATCGACCTCGCTTAGATTCAATAGTAAATTATCAAATATTATTAATTTTGTATAAATAAAAATGTATGTTATAGTTTAATAATCAAGCTTTTGGAAAATACGGTTGGAAACACGAATTAAACAACTTCGCTCGATCATAAAATATTTTGAAAAAGTCAAATTTTTCAAATTTTTCGATCGTAATTTCCATTTCATCTGGATAATATTAAACTTATATTCGTAAAAATTGCGTCAAATTATAGACAATGGCATTTAGAATACAAAATTACCGAAAAAATATCTAAAATTAATAATATAATCTAACAATAACACAATATTTCAATTTATATAACCACGCGGCGAGTGAGTTCCTCCGCAGTCCGCCGTTTGGCGTCAAGAAGGTAGGACCTGTGTGCTTTTTGCCGGCTCACTGCGTAAAAATACGCGTGTTTCGTGTTTAGATATAATAATAGTTAGGTTTGTACTTTCAGTGTAAATATTTTTTCAACACACTTGCTCATAAAGGGGGGCAATTAGTGGATTGTGTTGTATAATAATTATTGGACATGGCAAATAAAACAAATAGAGTGAAAAATAAATCAAAATTAAAAATTCGACGTAACTCAAAAAGAATAAGGTAAGTTTATTTATTTCTTGTTATATTAGTAAGTATTAGTGTAGTAGTGCGAAAGGTACATAACTACCTATAAATAAGTACTTATCCTGATAGTCAAATCATCATACCACAGTCTAAGGAATATAAATATAGACTGTGTAACCTTCAATCAAATAACAGCCAGTGATATTATAATTTAGTTTTTATGTTATTACTAGCTGTGCCTCGCGGTTTTACCCGCGTGGAACCTTATCCCGTAGAATAAAAAGTATTGTATGTTACTCCTTATTACATCAATAAATTCACAGATTAGCCGAAACAAATAAACAGACAGACAAAAATTAAAAAAAAAAATTGGTGTGTGTACCGTATATACTATATTCCTAAGCATGTAGTAAACAGCGGTTATTTCAATATTACAAACAGACACTCCAGTTTTATTTATATATATAGATAATATAGATAATGGACTGAGTCGAGATGACAACTGACAAAGAGCCACAGTATAACGTGTGCGTGGTATGAGTGTAGTAGGTAAAAAACGACCTAATATCATCCAGTAGCGTAAAGGTCGCTATGCCGGACTGCCGATGAGAGGGTCCCGGGTTCAATTCTCGGTACGGTCAACATTTGTGAGATGAGCATATTGGTTGACTGATATTATATATATGCTTAGTGCAGTTGTATATTGTAGATTAATGGACCTACCTGGAAGCCATAACGAATGTAGAAATATGAACGAAAGTTTGTACAAATAAACACAAAATTAATTAAATTGACAATCACTTAAAAACTACCTCTTGTTACAGCCAGACTGTACAAACTGTCAAGGAACCACAGGCTAAAATGAACACAAGTGACGACCGTAATGTGACTCGCACAATGGTTCGGCTGCGTAACGTGCTGCGTGAGCGCGGTACAAACAAAGAAACAACGGGTCTTATGTGAAATGGTGAGCTGTATCGTTTCTATTACTGTTCTGGCACTAAATGATCATTACTCGAGTTTCAAGAAACTAATGTTGAATGGTTGTAACAACAAACGTGAACAATCAAATATCAAACACCAGCTCCATTACCGAACCTATTTTGTTCTGAGTAACGTTCAACTTATAGACCTTATTTTTACAAGATACCCACAAAATTAGCGTTAAAACGCGAAATTTATTGTTCAGTTTGACTTATTTTGCATTTTAATCGAATTTCAATAGTTGTGTGTTCAATTATGGCAGGAGTGGCCGAGCGCGTGTAACAAAGTAGCCTGTGACTCCCTGCGAGCTCAGATATGCGATTATAGTATATGGAACATACCCTGGGTGGTTCGACACCACTTTAGAGAAGCTCAGACTTGTGGTCCTGAAGCTGTGATATACGCAGAGTTATGCCACGGGTCGACCTCTGATGAGTCGTAGTATGGGACATGTTGTTCATAAGTACTAAACTCTTTGGTTTCGTTAATTCATCTTGTTATGTAATAATGTAATAACACACATTGTGTTAGTTTGTGTCAAGACTAGTTTCTATTTAAAAATCCACCTACACTTCTGATCCTTAAGACTATATATATAAAGGCGACATTTTTTGGAAAACCAAAATGGAAATCAAAATTGTTGACTTTTATTTGAACCACATTTTACCTGAAATTGTGGATTCAAGACAAATTCGTGGTATGCCTCTAAGGGACATTACATTATCGCAAAATAAATAAATAAATAACTAATTGGCATTATTGGTTTTATTTTATCCCTTTATTAAATATTTTCAGAATGTTTTTGTCAATACTAGTTTTTAGTTGATTTCAATAATTCTTTCACTATTGGAAAGATACCACGTATCAGCGAGTGACATAGACTTTATTTTATCCCTGTATTCCCATGGGAATGGGAACTACGCGAGTGAGGCGCAGGTAATAATATGTATTATTTAGATGTAAAGATTTACTTATAAGAATAATATTTTAGAATATTGAATTTCCGACTGAATGGGCCCAGCCTTAGCTGTAACTAAAGTAGGTAGGAGTTTCACCATAGAACATAAACAGAGTAATAAGATAACATTATTATTTACTACATCATCTCATTACAGTAACTGACCCCTAACTAAGTTCGTGACTTGTATCTAGGGTATCAGAAACTACCCATACATTAATTCACACTCACACCCAGACCGAGACAAACATTTGTGGTTCACACAAATATTCACCCCGCGCAGGAATCGAACCCGCAACTTTACGGATGGCAGCCCGGCATGGTGACCACTCTGCCATCGAGGTCGTCAATAGAAGTAGCAAAAAATAAATTAAATAAATAAATAAAATATAGTATCTACTAATAATATAGGTAGATAATATATTTGTACATATTTTATGTTTTTACTATATAAGTAGGTAGATACTAATGTGCACGAAAGGTTTTAATAAGGTAGTAGTGTTTTTTTATTTAGGTCACGAAAAAGTCGATTCTAATACATATTGATATCTTTCAATATTAGTAGTCCTACTGCGTGATCGCCTCTACTGTGGCTTTACTAAGTCGCGAGGTCGTCGGCCGGACCGCGCGAGTTACGTATTTGCGCGCGCTATCTGTGTCGTAAATGAATACGCTACACGCAGCTAGCACGGGGGCTGAGGTAGCTTAAAATACCTAAAGTTGTGGAAGCTCGTCGCTTTAAATAACTATTTCAAATATCAAATCTGTAGGTGAAGTAGTTTTTTCATAAAATGTACCACCAAATTGTTGCGTTACAAGGGCTTCGCTTTGCTCGCCCTAATTAGATATTTTACTCATAATTTGATTTCTGCTTATCATATCTTCAGACATTTTCGATCTAAAATATTACTATACGAAAATTATTATTCATGTGCGATTTATCGATTTTAGCTTTATGGTATGAAATTAGTTAAGTCGAGCAGGGTTTTTTTATAACTAAATCACCCACTTATTATAGATACATAGATTCGCTTAATTACAATCCAGAATCTTTCCAGAATTTTTCGCAGAATCTAAATCACTTTCTAATATAGTAGAACGCCGATTAACCAAATCGCCAATTATCCGAATCCGTCCTAAGTTACTATGCAATGTACCTCTATTAATTGTTGTGATTTATTATATTTTGTATTTTCGTCAACGCCCGCTGAGATTGCAACTTAAATATAAATAAATAAAATAAAATAACTTACTCTGATCGAGATGTTTAAGTGAGTTATAGATAATGTAGAACTGTGTTTGTTAAACTTATTATAGTTTATTCAATGTGTGGCATCGTTTTTAGAGTTCCGTTCCCAAAGGGTAAAAACGGAAACATATTACTTCGCTGTCCGACCGTCCGTCTGTCACCAGACTATCTCAAGAACCATGGACATTGGACGTATGGTATGAGAGAATGATGCATATTCAAGGTCAAGAACGGTGATAGCTAAAGCTACACTTGAAATTTTCACAGATGATGTATTTCTATTCTATTGCCGCTATAGGAAAAAGTACATAAAATAAAATAAATATTTAAGCGGGGCTTCTCAATACAACAAACGTGTTTTTTTGTCGTTTTTGGTACGGAAAAATTCGTGCGTGAGTCCAGCTATGTGCAGTCTATGTGCGATAATCCGAATCGACCCCGGTCCCAATTAATTCAGATAATCAGCATTCTACTGAATATGTATTGTGTTATGAAACGCCGACTCTTCCGAAGAAAAGATGAAAAAATGGGATGGAAGTGGTAGTGGGGTGGAAGGGGTAGTGGCGTGGAAGTGGAGTGGATGCAGGATAGGCGTTGAAGTGGTAGAGATGGGGAAATGGGATTAGTGTGGATGTAGGACGGTGAGATGTAGAGCGTCGGTGGCGTAGGGGTTAAGGCCTTTGACTTTCGATCAGAAGGTGCCTGGTTGGAAACCCACCACGTACCAATGTGTTTTAAATCACCAGTTCATTGATCTCCCTACCGAGGGTACAAGACCAGAAATAAGTAATGATGAGTGATGTGGAAGTGGGAGCGGTGTGGAAGATGTATTAGTGTGGAAGGGGAGTGGGGTGAAAGTGATATTAGGGGGTCAGCATCAGCTACCTAAGGAGGGGCTAGGGCCTATCCTGAATCATATCTAATAGGGGTATTTTAATTATGTAGGCACATAAAATATTAAAGTTTACCTAATTTATATGTCACTAGCGGCGCCCCGCGGTTTCACCCGCGTAGTTCCCGTTCCGTAGGAATATGGGGATAAAATTATGCTAAAAACCTTCCCACTAAATCACTCTATCTATTAAAATAAACCGCATCAAAATCCGTTGCGTAATTTCATAGATCTAAGCATACATAGGGACATCAGGACAGAGAAAGCGACTTCGTTTTAATGTATGGATTTGTTGGTGTGGAATTGGAATGGGATGGAAGAGTTAGTGGCGTGGAAGGGGAGTGGGGTGAAAGAGGTAGTGGCGTGGAAGGGGAGTGGGGTGGAAGAAATAGTGGCGTGGAAGAAGTAGTGGCGTGGAAGGGGAATGGGGTGGAAGAGATAGTGGCGTGGAAGGGAAGAGGGGTGGAAGATGTAGTGGCGTGGAAGGTGAATGGGATGGAAGAGATAGTGGCGTGGAATGGGAGTGGGCTGGAAGAGGTAGTGGCGTGGAAGAGGAGTTGGGTGGAAGAGGTAGTGGCGTGGAAGGGGAATGGGGTGGAAGAGGTAGTGGCGTGGATGGTGAGTGGAGTGGAAGAGGTAGTGGCGTGGAACGGGAGTGGGCTGGAAGAGGTAGTGGCGTGGAAGGGGAGTGGGGAGGAAAAGGTAGTGGCGTGGAAGGGGAATGGGGTGGAAGAGGTAGTGGCGTGGTAGAGGAGTGGGGTGGAAGAGGTAGTGGCGTGGAAGGGGAATGGGGTGGAAGAGGTAGTGGCGTGAAAGGGGAGTGGGGTGGAAAAGGTAGTGGCGTGGAAGGTGAAAGGGGGATGAAGAGGTAGTGGCGTGAAAGGGGAGTGGGGTGGAAGAGGTAGTGGCGTGGAAGGGGAGTGGGGTGGAAGAGGTAGTGGCGTGGAAGGGGAGTGGGGTGGAAGAGGTAGTGGCGTGGAAGCATTAGCTACCTAAGGAGGGGCTAGGGCCTATCCTGAATCATATCTAATAGGGGTATTTTGATTATGTAGGCACATATATTAAAGTTGATTGAATATATGATTCGATATGACATAAATCAGGTATTTATGTCATATCGAATCATATAGGCGTGTTTATTGTTTATTTTTAATCTTAACTGCCAAACCTACATATTGATTAAAGTTATTTGATTATATCGATATTTAGCGTTAGCCCAAAATAACTATTCTTCGCGTACGAAGTCGCGGGGCGGAAGCTAGTAGTTAATAAAATATCGTTGTAATGGACCAACTAGGCAGTGTGGTTCCAACATTCGCACCTAGGATAAATAGGGTTAGGTCTTATAATGTTAAGTTACATTTATTAAAATACAGTGTTAAGTTATTCTAGTTTCCTTTCGCCACCTCCGTCTGTGGCCCAAAAATATAGTTCGCCACTAGGAAAGCGGTCTTTATCTGTGTCTTATGAAAATAAATTGCTTCATATTCAAGATTGCTTCAAAATTTATAGACTTACTTATAACTTTTTAAATTATTAAATTCAGACATTCCATTCGAAAGATATCACGAATCTAAAAAGTAAGAATTATGAAATGATACGTGGTCGCCGCGCGCCGTACACCCTACTCAGCGAGCTAGCTAGGCAGCACGTTATGCGATGTACTTGGCTTGGGCGTCGCTGGGGCCTGGGTATAGGCTATATTTTATCCCGGTATGCCCACGGGAATGAGAACTACGCACTACGCAGGTGAAACCGCGGGGCGTTGCTATTTATAATATAAGTACTTATAGATTTCGCAAACAGAAAAGCGAGATGTTTAATCTTCGATATCTGGAGGTAAAAGCCGTTTTAATCTCAAGATCGCAAAGTAAGAGCTACTTGCCCAATGTGTGTTGGTGATCTCAAACACGCTATTAGTATTATTATTTTTCGTGCTTAAAAAAAGAAAATACTAGTTATGCCCTGCGTTAGTTCCGATCCCGTAAGAATATTGGAATAATATGTAGCTTAACTTAAGGGCGCGTACCCACCGCCACGCACGCTACACACGGCTACGCGTGGCAGCGCCGCGTGGCCGTGTGTAGCGTGCATTGTGGTGGGTGCGCGTCCTTACTCTTTATAACATTAGCTATCGTCAAAATTGGTACAACCGTTTCAGAGATTAGATGAAACAAACAAATCCTACTAATATTATAAATGCGAAAGTTTGTATGTTTGTTCCACTTTCACGAAAAAACTACTTCATCGATTTTGATTAAATTTGGTACAGATGTTCCTTGTAACTAGAAATAACAAAGGATACTTTTTATCCCGAAATTCCCATGGGATTGTGTAAAAGTAATCGTATGTTATATTGTAACTTTTTGTAGTCATAAATCCTACCAATAGATGGCGTTGTAACTAAATTTTTTAACACACGATGGTGAAAATAATTATCAACCTGGAAGTTTTGGAATATTTTTTATGACGTAGGGTATAGGGTACGATAGCTGTAATTAAGACAATACAAAGTACTCCGTAGTTTAATCTCTTTATTGTTGTAACAATACAAGGAAAGACGCAGAGGGTTAGCCAAACGTGGGCCTGGGCGTGTATGTGGTTCTATTTGGGATACAACTTGGCAAAAAACGATTTATTGCCAAGTTGTAAAAACGATTTTAAATAACGATATTAACGATTTTTTTTAAATAAAAAAAATATCAACAAAATTATTGAACTTAGGTGTGGGAGTTGGCAATTTGAGAATTGAACTTGGCAGCTTGGAGTTGAAATTGACAACTTGGGAGTTGAACTTAGCAACTTGAACTTGGCTACTTGAGCGTAGCTGTTTGAAAGTTCAACTTAGCAACGTGAGAGTTGAGTTTGGCAAATTGGGAGTAGAACTTGGCAACTTAAGAGTGCAGCTTGGCAACGTGAGAGATGAACTTTGCTATTTGGAAGTTGAACTTGACCACGTGCGAGTTGGACTAGGCAATTTGAGGTATGAACTTGGCAGCTAGGGTTTTGAACCTGGTAACTTGAGAATTGAACATGGCAACTTGGATTTGTACTTGGCTATTTGGAAGTTGTACTTGGCAAGGTGAAAGTTTTACTTGGCAACTTGGAAGTTGAACTTGATAACTTGAGAGTTGAACTTTGCTAATTGGAAGCTGAACTTGGCAACTTGGGCGTTGAACTTGGCAATTTAGATATTTTTTGGCTAGTCTTTCGTTATCTTCGAGTGTTATAACGATAAATAGTATGTTTTCATGAGAGAGTATCTTTTCTAGTGTATTAGTACCTATACGTTTAGTATCTACCTACAAAGTAAGAATTAAAGGGGTGGAAAGAAAACCATCTTTTATGAGAGTATTATTTAATTAAACAATAAGATACCAGTAGTGATATCTAGAATCCGTTTAGGAGTCAAACGAGTGTATTTTAATTTGTGACTCGCTTTTGCGTTTTTACCAATTTAACCAGCTAAAACATTTCAACTAATCTCAGATTAGGAAGAAACCAAGAGAAGTTGCTTGAAATGCTTCTCTTATAACTATTATTATGTTGGTTTGAGCTAGCAGACAAAACAACTCATTATGAGTCATTCAGAGACCCTTATTTACCAAAAACGTAATTCACCAAATTACGCTCGTTTGTACTCAGCCTTAATTCATACTTATACACAAAACAACCTTAATCTAAAGAGTATAAAATATTGCAGATAAAAACATGAGTAAATAATTGCTTATGCAATATAACAATAAGTAAAATAGTATACCCCATATATACTTAATATTAAAAATATTCTAGTCAAACTTCACCTCAAAAGTTGTAATTGTATGTGTACGGTACAGGTAACTTATAGACTAATTATTTATATAAAAATTATGAGGAACAACGGAGAAGGCACAGACGTTAATCTTATCATAAAATATATCACAGGTATTCCTAAGATCATCAAAAAAGAGAGAACCAGATAGAGAGATTTACTTAGTCACAAAGATTACATACATATGAACAAGTGTCTTAATCAATTTTGAATTAATATTTGCAGTGTTTCTTAAAACAAACAGACAAATACTCTGTTTATTCCAATAGATATTACTTACACCTGTGTCTACTACTTCAACATTTAGTTTCAAGAATTCATGTCATGGTAGCTCAGTAATATGTATAAGTACCTATTGCACCATAGAAAAGGTTTCTTTTTGTTGACTGTTACTTCTTTTTATTGAATAAAAAACAAGAAAGTCGAAAGAAAATCGAGATCGTTCGAGATCATGAACTACCGACCATAACTTGCTCTGTAATTTTGGTATAAGTACCTATAAACTCATTACTGCTGAACAGTGGAGTGGTCGGAAAAATATGGTTTCTCCGAAGGAATAGTATGATATTAACATGGGATTGATTTATGTGTTTTATATCGTAATAACTCAAAATGTCTCTAAGTGTCGAAACAAAATTATTTATAAATATGTAACAATAAGAGACAATATTTGGAATACCTCAAGGAGGTAGCGGAAGCATCTACAGGCTAAGTTAAAAATTGTAAACAATTAGACTTGTGTTCATCGGTGACGACCTGACGACCCTTATTATTGGTAACTATGATTGGTAACTACCTAATTACAAATATAGATATACTTATGACTACAAAATAATATATGATATAGGAATCTGTATATATACGACAAATGTTAAAAAATAACTATGATATAATAAATTCAATAAACGATATATAAAGTAGTATTCTAATCCAGGAACCCAGCCAAGTGATTTTTCTTATCGATCTCATAACTTTAAAAATAATTTATATACTTACATTAAGCCTTAAAGGCCACTTATTATTGTCAAAGAGACATTTTGAGACTAATTTTAACACTACGTATTTAACATAAACTGATATATTTTCAACGTTACTTTGGCAAATGTTCCTTGGCTAAGTTCACTGGAGAGAGACTAGACAAGTACCTACTAGCACTTTTAGTAAGTACTTACTTAAATTCATAATCAAATCTAACACAGTCTAAAAAGGCATGAAGGTATCATAAGACAAGTTGCACTAGAAAACGAGATCTCAAATACGCTACAAGTCCTCATATAAGTGTAATATCTAATATACAAATTCATATTTTAAATATGACTATAAAAGAAAGCACCTGTTTCGATTCTGAAATGCATATAAAACAGTTCGATATTAAAAAAACTATTTATCAGTACTTGACCCCTTAGTATACAAACAAGCAAAATGTATATAAAATAATGTACCTAAGTATATGTACTCGTGTGTAAGTTGACTTTTATTTCCACGATAAAAAGGCTTCAAAATGTTAACGATTTGATCACTTTTTTGTTTTTACCTAAACCTTTAATAAAGGCTTTTCAATTCACAAAGGAGTCATAAACTAGTTTGAAAAACACTGTTTTAAATATATATATATTATTCTTATTACTACCCCATAAAATATATTTGCTTACGTAACCATATTGTCCGTGCTTAACACCTAATATTAATAATCAATCCTAACCCAAAAGAATGATGATTGAGGGCATGTTAATATATATTTTTACGATAGTTTTACTAAAACCATAGACAGGTTTACAAGTTTACGTAAGCTCTCTCTTCCCGACTATGTACCCCACATCAGTGGCGAGGGGTGAAATTTTCCGAAAGGGAAGACGATCCAAAAAAAAAAGCGACGCCTACATCATTTTGGATGAGACTGATGACAAACTTTTTCCCGGTCAGCAAGAAATACGTTTCT
The DNA here is from genome assembly GCA_958496195.1 of Timandra comae. Lineage (NCBI taxonomy): Eukaryota > Metazoa > Arthropoda > Insecta > Lepidoptera > Geometridae > Timandra > Timandra comae. The sequence goes on from OY292353.1 coordinate 13,574,065, forward strand.
TGCTGATCTATGTTAATTTTAACATAAAAGTTACTATTTATTATAATGACCACCATTTGCTATGTGAAAAGCCCATCAAAATCGGTTCAGCTGTATTGTTATTTGTTTTCTTACATAAAGATAAACACACAAATTCTAACGGATTTATATACTTTTTAATCTAAAATAACAAACACAGGAAACAAAACACTTCATGCTATATACCCCGTTATCATTTAAATATAAAAAAGAGATTTAAAAAATTTAACCGGCGAAAGATCTCATAAAATTATACAATTAGGTAATTTGTATACTTTCTGAAGTTGCTGCCTCCTTTATATAACAGAACTAACTATTAATAACTAATTTAACTAACTTCTACTTATGGGTGGCACTGGAGGTGCAAAACAATATGTTTCATTTATTAGTTTTAATTCTGCCTCTTTAGTTATTTTATTATTTAAATAAATTATATTTCACTACATTTAATTCATTCATATTTTTATGAGTATAATAGTTATGATGTAATTTAAATTTAAACTAAAAAATGCAACAAAAAATATGTTGCAATCATCATAATTAATTATGCATGCATTATGCATGTTTACAAGTTTACGTAAGCTCTCTCTTCCCGACTATGTACCCCACACCACATAGTGGTGGGGTCAGCCTTCCGGATCTTATTCCTCCAATTCGCTCGGTTCACGACGTCTTCCTCGAAAACCTTGCACTCCTTCATGTCCCTTGACACTACATCTCTCCACCTCGTCTTGGTCTGCCTCTGGATCTTCGACAGGGGATGGATGGTTGTAGCGCCAAGTTCCCTACGTTGTCAGGTGGTCTTCTGTTGCCGTGGCCGTACCATCTCAGTCTGCTCTCCTGTAGCTTGTTGGCGACGTCGCGGACGCCCAGGCTACCACGCACGTACTCTCATTTGTCCTTCGATGGGGATCAGACTGTCATCATGTGGGTCTGGGTCTTTAAAGGTCATGAACTGGGTTTTTGCAACACTCAGCAGTAGGCCACCGGCACGTAACTGTTGTTACCACGACAGTAGTGCTTTTTGTAACTCAGCGCGGCTCTCCGTACAAATAGCTACATCATCAGCGTAAATAAATGTTCCGACTACGCTGCTTTGCTAGCTTGTAAATCTGCTTTTGTCCTGTATGTAACTTTGTGTAGAGGTCTTTTTGGGAGTTTGCATGTTCAACGGCTATTACTTTCTTAGTCTCTTCTGTAGTTTGCAAGTTTTAAATGCTGTTTTCTTTTTCTGTATTGTGATCTGAACCTGTTCACTCCACCACCACGTTTCTCTGTCAGCCTGCTTTCCTCCCTTTGTGCCTCCAAGGATATTGTTTGCAGCAGTCGTAATGGATTTGCGTAGGTTTTCCTATATACAATGTCAACCTCTGACTCTAGATCAATTTGTAGGTTAGCTAAGTGGTCGCGAAACTTAGGGATGTTCTCACCTTTCAAAGTCCACCATTTGGTAAGTTCCAGTATGTGAGTTGGTTTTTCTTTAGCTATTTTACACAACTTCAAATCCATCACGGCAATACGGTGTTTGGGGGCTACGCGTTCTCCTGGAGTGACCTTACAGTTCGCTACTCGACCAATATGAGCTCTGTTTGCAAGGATGTAATCTATTTGGGAATTGGTATTGGCACTTTTGTACGTAATTTTGTGTTCTGTCTTTTTGGCAAAAAATGAGTTAACTATAGCCAGATCAGATGCTGCAGCAGTTGAGAGGATGACTTTGCTTGCATCATTTAGTGTGCCATATGCGTGACCTCCGTGCACTCTTTGAAAAGCGGTGTTTGCTTCACCGATGTGGCCATTTAGGTCACCTCCCACTATTATGGTTTCCTTTGTAGGTATGGACAGTAAAGTGGTTTCTATTAAATTCCAAAAAAAATCTTTTTCAGCTTGGATGCAACCCGCTTAGGGTGCGTATGCGGAAATGATGTTAAGGATTTCTCCTTCTACAATATCTTTCAGTCATCAGTCTGTCGTTGATGCTATTTACCTCTAATATGTTGTCTATGTGATTTTCTCTGACTGCCATTGCTACGCTATTTCTTCCATGTTTAGTGCGTACTTACATGAGTTTATAATAAGCCCTCTGCGATGTTACGGGCTTTAGTTCCAGTCCAACGAGTCCTTTGTAGACAAATAAAATCTACTTTCCTACGTTTGCAGAGTGAGGCTAGCTCCTTCGTCTTCCCTGTTAGTGTTCCTATATTTAAAGTAGCGAAGCGGACCTTTATGTTACAAGTTTACGTAAGCAACTATAGTTAAAACTCGAAAGTTTGACCTTAAAATAAATGCAGTACGCAAAGAAACCTAAATGAAAATGAATGATGTCTAATTGCGGACTGCCCACTTACGTACGCATGTGTGTTACGTACTAATCCTCTTCTTCCAGAATGCGGATTGTGTCCATGGGTTGTTCAACCCGCACTATGGAAGCATAATCTGAAATGAATAGAAAAAATTAATCGTCTATACATAGTAAGTACTCACTTATATAAAACATACATAGATGCTTCAACTGTTTGTATGCCTATTATAGATATTTGAAAGTATGCAACGTGTTATAATGCAGTATTCAGCAATGATTCCAGAATTATTTATTTTTTATTTATTTATTTATTTATTTATATTTATGATTATGAACAAGAATAACTTTATACAGGGTTACTGGTTAAGTCAACCTATTCCCGTCAAGGGCGTGATATATACTTGAAATCATAATGCGACTAGGTTTACTAACAAGTTTACGTATTTTTAAATACGGTACTAACGCTTGATAGAATACACTCGAGGTCAGATATAGCCAAGAAAATACGAGTAGTATGTTTAGAATGTAATTTTAAGTCTTACTGATGCTTCTTAAGCGTCTTAATAATTTTGAATACTTCAAAAATACTGGTTATTGTTTTTAATTTTAAGCATCTAAAATATATTCTGTAAGTGAATTTAGAAATCTATAATGTAATATAATACATATACTACTAAATATATATAAGAAGGTACCTAATATAATTTTATTTTCATAATACATATATTTAGAATTTATTTTCGGGTGTCATTTCGTTCATTAAGTTTCTAGAGGCACTTTAAATCGTCAAAAAAGTTAAAACTATTGTGTATACTTAATATAAAATGAGTAGATATATTTATTGCAACAATTTGTATATTTGTGTACAATGTGCTATTAAATTCCTGTCTGATTAGGCGTTATTGGGTAAAGTTAATCATTTCAATTAATGGCAACAACAAAAATCAGTGCGCCAATAATTTCCAACATTAAGCCGAGATTTAGGGAAATACTGGCACTACCGTACAGTTGTAAAATACTTATAAAGAATCAGACAGAAATTTCATAACACATAATATTCATTCCAAATCATGTATAAAATATGATTTTCAATTTGTTTAAGTATATCTCATATACATTTTAGTTTTATAAAAATGTCATTAAAAATGTTGGGTAAATATTAGTTATATTCCCCAAAGTTAGTGTAGATCCTGTTTACCTTGCGTCTGGCCGTCCGTCGCCTGGTAGCGTATCAGATACTGCACTGCGGCGTGTACCACAGCGCATGTGACTGCGAAGTATCCAAACCAGAGGAAAGTGGTTGAACCGCCATACTCCCCATAGAGACGGCCTCCGATGAAACTTCCCAGAGCAGTGCCAATTCCTTCGAAAACGGCTCCCACCAGTCCCTGGAACGGATCGAGAACAGATACTTAGAACATTCCAACGATTGGTAATATCACTTGTCCGATAAGTCCCTAATCAGAGAGATATTTGATATTTAATAAATCTTACAATATTTTGGAAAATGCTTTGAATTAGATATATTTTATGAAGTTTGTAAAGAGCTTGGTACTATTTGTGATATTAATTATCATTTTCCCGAAACCACTTTTTTTTAGAATTAGGTACACTATGAAACAGGATTATTTCTAGAAATAATATAAAAATACTTACTTTACAAAATAAAAAAGAACATAGAATTTGTGATAGAAGAAGGAAAATCAGAACAGTTAAGTTATTATATAGGTTTGGCTACCTACTACCACGAAATAACACATAGCCTTTATCCCCAAAACAAACACACCCATAGCTTGTACGAGTACTTACATACATACATAGGCTAGACACAGACTATAAGAAGTATCTACTAATAACATAAAAGCTTGAATATTAGCCTTTTTTTTATACCAGGGGAAATGCGTTGAGGCATCCCCGCCGACGGAGCGGCGGGGTATGTGGGACTCACCCTCCACCTAGATGTAGCGGTGGAGGTCATACCCACTAAAACCCCTGGGGCGTATTCGCCTGCGCGCATGAGGGCCTAGCAGCGGTGAATGAAGTATAACCGCTGCTTCGGCTGCGCAGAGCTGTTTAGGCTCTCACCTCTTGGCGCTGATCGCGCCCTTAGGGCAGTTGGAAGCCCTTCTCCGCGGTTTGAATATTAGCCTCAAAATAAAAGAAAATTAATTTGAAAACTATAAAGAAAAAACAGGGAAAGCAGTCTAATGTAACAGAAAAGAAACCAACACCAAAACCATGATGATTTTGACGACCTCGATGGCAGAGTGGTCACCATGCCGGACTGCCATCCGTAAGGTTGCGGGTTCGATTCCCGCGCGGGGAGAATATTTGTGTGAACCACAAATGTTTGTCTCGGTCTGGGTGTGTGTGTGTGAATGAGTGTATGCGTAGTTTCTGATACACTAGATACAAGCTTAGAGCTTAGTTAGGGGTCAGTTACTATAATGAGATGATGTAGTGGATGATTATGTTATGTTATGATACCCACTATCTGTATTGTAGTCTCCGTGCCAGCGCGCGATACGAGACTCGCGTACGACGCCATTGTTGGGTAGAACATGCCAATGGTCAATCCTTGGAAGACTTCGATGGGCAACACCCACCAAGCGTTGGTCAGCTGGGCGTACAGTATAAAGCGGATACCGAATGTCAGCAATACTAGCGACATAACGTGGATATGTCCAATTCTTTTGAGTATATACCCTGAAAAGATTTTGGAATGTTAGTACTTAAATGAAAATTGTTCGGATGGTTACTAAAATCCCTTACAAAATTTTTTTTTAAGTGTAAGGTTGGCTTTAAATTATGTAAACCTTCCGAAATTTATTTACAATTAAGTTCACGCCTGTGTAAAATCACCATAAAGTATAGTTAAGTTTAAAATATAAGTACTAAACTAAAAGTATCTGGTTCTACATGATTTAAAACTCCCGAAAATTGTTTACAACCAAGCTGAGGCCCACTAACGGCCGCCATATATTATTAGGTATAGTAAGATCAACCGGGTCAAAGCCGTATCTCTCACTGATAATGTAAGTACGGTGAGTAGGAATAGGCACAAACAACACTTGCCTAATGCGTGTTAGTGATCACAAACCCGAGTCATGTCAAACGTGCGTCATTCAATATCTAGTTTAGTAAACAGGACCAGAATAACAGTTTGATAGTCAATTGCTCAATCAATAGAAATCAGAAATGTTTTGAACCGTGGACAATGTAGGTATAAAAACATGTCCAAATATCTTCCCCAATTCTTCCATGTATAAAGTAATAAGAAACTTACCAGACACGAATAAGAATGGGACTTCGCCGCCAAATGTCTGGATAGCGCTTACTAGTCCTTGTAGAGTTTTTACGTAATCGGTACCATCGCATGTCAGTTTAGCGATATCTTCAAGAAGCCAGAACAAGAATTGCCAAACAAGACCAGTGCAAATACCAGTGGCAATTGTCCATACAAGAAATATGGCAGTCGGCAAAGACAGTACTAGTTTCAAAACATCAGTTAGTATGTTAGTTGACATGTTTGTTGTGTCCACCTGTGTACAAAGATTAAACTTATGTTACAGTTAATAAGGGTGAAATTCCATTGAATCGGTGTAGTGTGAAAAAAAAACAAAAAGCTTATTTTTATTTAAATGTTAAGATAAAGAATAGTTATTTATGGTACAAGCGAGGTAAGTTGGTGATTACTTCCGAGGCGCTATTGAGGCCCGAGCCGTCAGACGAGGGTCTGAAGATAGCCGAGGATAGTAATCATCAATACACGCGTGTACCACACAACGTTTTACAACACATTTGCGAAGATATTATCATTTTTCGCTAATAAATAAACAGTTTTTCTATTCGCGCGCATCCAACACAACAATGGTGATCGGCCAAAGACTAAAAGAATATACTTATTAAAAAAAAATCGAATGAATGAATGAATGGAGTCGACCATAGACCTACCAAAAGTAAGGAAACATAGTTGAAGTTTGTTTTTAAAATTTATAGACACAATTTTTTTGGTATCGAAACTTTTTTAAATGAAAGCAATTTAAAAAAACTATAACTCACTAGTGAATAAAACGTGTCATTATTCAACTGTTTTTGCACAAATAAGAGCCCCTTTATGAGCAAGTGTGTTGAAAATTATATTATTATAAAGCAAACACCGCACCTTTTTAATGGATTGTCACCTTTAATTATGATCTACGTGTTAAAATAAAATGATTTCAAACAAAATATAAAAAAAGATTTAAACAGAATATCATTCGTATTGTTCTCATGTAAACCCTTTCATTTGATACCTATATTCTGAAGGTACATAGAGAACAGGTAACCATGTTTACGGGTCCACCATATTGAAATTATAATGACACTTAGTTTCATGCATTCTTTAAACCCTATACTATAAAGTACAAGGTTTATAAGTACTTGGTTGTTTACTATCTTTCCGAGTTCTCAGAATATATTTATTGAGGGAAAATTTTATTTATTGGTACTTAAGTAGTTGTTTACCAATCATGCAGTTTTATCTCCCTTCTAAAATTAGTTATAAAGTACTATCACAAAACCCAGTATATTTCCGCTATACATTAGTGAGTATGTAACAATTCTGCGTTCAATTAAATAAATTGTAGTCGGATAAAAAGTTACTTATCTCTATTTAAATTGGCAATCTGTTTTAATTTCTAGCCTTCATTGAATCGTAATAAATTCGGTAAACAAAATGGTCATTTTTATAATTAGACGAAACATAACAAGTTTTATCTCCACATGCCGTCATTGGATGATAAAAGTGTGCCTGTTTTTAAGAGGAATTAAAATTATTTTTTAATATTATAACAAATAATACGTACCTTCAGGAAGCACGATACTGCGACATCGCCTAGCATGAATACGGTCATGAAAATGAACGCCACAGTGTAGTCCTTGTAAGCGCCATTGCTGAAGGTATCAATCAATAGTCCAGTTAATAAGGAAAAGACTCCCCAACCAACGGAACCCCACAGACGCTGCCGACCATACAGAGACACTTGGTTTCCTGTAACATCAAATTAATTTAGATTACAGCAAAAAACACATTTTTGTTGTGCCATCACAATTTTTTACGAGCAACACTATAAAATCCTGAAACAGAGCTGAAAACACATACACGTAAAACAACAGTAACATGCGTTTTTTGTTCAAATTTTGTGACCTTTTTTTGGATCCAACCCGTGATCCAAGGCTAGTTACGATAGTCTCGTTTGAAGCTGTCTCCAATCGGGTATTGCAGAAGGAAGGAAAGAAAAACTTACTATATCACAAAAATGTTAAAAAATGCCGGTATGACCAATATTTTTGTCGAATTGCCGATTCGATCAATATCAAATTTGGTGAATATCACACGTGGTGGGTGACACCCATCTAAAATCTTGACATAGGTTAAGTGATAAGAGGAAAAATACTGATATAAGTAATTTGACTTAAAAATACTAGTATAATTAAACTTACCAAGTAAATTTAAGCATATAGCATCAGCGAAGGTGACTACTACCGCTTGTCCGACCCAAGAAGTTATCATCAACATGAAAAATAACCAGAACTGTTTGGTGTATTTCGGGTTGTCTTCGGTACGACTTTGCTGTGCCTCCAGCAATAGTTCGTTTACCTGAAATACACATTTTAGATGAAATAAATAAATACTTAAGTATCTACATACATATCACATATCTAGTCCTAAACTAAGCAAAGTTGGTATGTACGTATGGATGTTACTATTAGACAACGGATTGGTACTATAAAACACTCACACTTGACAGTTTGTCTAGAGCGGGAATCGAACCCGTAACCTTTGGCAAAATGTTCATCAAAATATCGTTATTCAATTGTTTACAATGGCTAGATGACAGCCGGCGCAGTATTTTATCTTTACTTAACGTAAATTCATACTTATTGAGTTGTAATAAGATACAGATTTCAATCTATAAAATCGTAACGGGCCAATGTCTGCGCATTATTGATATTAAAGAATAAGCGTTTTTTGTGTTTTTTATTATATCAATGAAACCCATACTATTTTGTCTGTATGTCTGTTCGCGCATCACAAAATACTACTCGACCGATTTAGATAAAACTTGGTTCCATAAAACTAGGAATAAAACAAAAGATACTTTTTATCCCACAAAGTCCACGGGATTGGGACTAAAGCGGGTAAAACTGTGACTGTATTTACCTTTTTGTTTTCGCATTCGATCTCACATTGAGTGTGGAATAACTGATAATCCAGCTGATACTGCGTTTTTGAACGACATAATGGTCGGAGCGGTATTCCTAGGAATGAAAAAACAACCTTAACAATACCAGAAGAAAGCCTATTTTGCAAAGATTTTATATTTTAATATACTAATATTAAAATTAATTTCATAAAAAAGAAAAAAAAACTAATCTTCAATTCGTCTGCTTAATTACGCAAAAACAGCTGAACGGATTTCGATGAAAATTGTCAAATTAATAGTTCACTTAGGACCTATTTCACGACCTTCAAGTACCGTTACTCACCAAGTAAAGTGAGTGTTGTCGCTTTCTTACTTTATGTCAACTGACAAAGACAAAACATGTGAGTACCTACTCGGAATGTTACTTGAAGATGGTGAAATAGGCCCTTTGTGTTAAAAACAAAATTTATATGTTCAGATCACATCTATTTTATTTCAACAAATAATTTCTTTAATATAATTACACAATAAAATTGTCATTATTTACTAAAATTCTCACTTACCAATACCACTAGGCATCATAATTGTTTGAAGAGTTACGAAAAAGCATTCTTCTTCCGATAACGCCGAACCTAAATTGATTGTGCCGGTGAAAGACAGGTTTTTAGGGAAATGCTCGTTAGCTGTAGTCTTAGGGTGACAGGTGTCGGAGACATCAGCACCCCAACCTTCACAGATTTCCATCAGTTCCCAAGGATTATTTTTGTTTAAACGGCACTTTACCTATGACGTAGAAAGTGTAAGACGTATTAATTGAAATCAATATAATTACACGTTTATAAAATATACCTACCTAGGTAACTACGCTACGCAGTGTTAACGAAACTTCTGAGACCTTTATCGATTTTAATGAAATTATAAAATACTTGTGTCACAGTGTGTGTAACCAAACTCCTCAGAACTATACCTATTTTTATAAAACTTATATTTGGAAGGTTCGAGAATAGTTTGTGAACTAATAAACTTTAGGTACTCTAAGTGATAAGAGCTATTGGAATAAACTATAAAAATAACCTTGTAAACAATTTGAAGTCAACAACTTTATCAAAACGTACTTATCTATTTATTTGTACTTTTGTAATAAAAATATGGCTATAATATCTTTTTGGAACATATAAAATCCAGTAATCTTACACTAAGTATAACATGATACCTATATTGAGTCAAAGATAAACACATCAGATTCCAGACATCCTTGTTCATTAATATCATCCGTAATCTTATATTGCTTTACCTAACAACGACGTGTTCAATAAGTGGTCCGATCTACGATAAATGAATCCTGTAACTTCTTTCAGGATTTATTCATTTAGTACTATAAAAAGTGTCAAATAAATGTATGACTGCTTAGTCCTAGATAATAAACATCCTTGAATCGCTATGTTAATTCCACAAAAAAATACGAACTACATAACTAACAATGCAATACTATAAAGTAAAAATACTAATTGTTAATAAAAAACCTACTCTAGAATTACTCTCGAAACGAAAAACGACAAAGGAAAATTGAAATGACGAAGTTATTTTTGCATCACTTATAGTTATTTTTTAATTTCTAGAAAGATCTATAACATATTTACCTGGCACTTTCCCTCGGAGGTTGTGAAGAACTCCTCAATCGCATCTTGGAGGTCCATGAACAACCTAGTCCGGTTATTGCACAACTTGAAGTTAAGGTTGTCATGTTGGCATGTCATGTTGGTCGGTTCGTCGTTGATTATGGAGCCTAGTTTGTGATCCTCACACCACATAGTACAAGGCTCCTCTACCTTGACATATCCTCCGCCAGTTCTACATCCTGGTTTGTAATTATAGCCTGAAATGCAAAAATATGCTGCAATGAAGGTACCAAATCCGATACATTTACAACCTTTATGAGGCTGTGAACTTTAATCAAATAATTTCTACAAAGAATCCGAAACGCGCGAATTGAAAAACTTCGGTAAATAAAACGTTACATAGTTTTATTCCAATTTCCAACATTTCTAATATTTTAAAACATCTATTCTAATGTTGCAACTCCGAAACAGTATGTCTGTTTGTGTACCGTCTAAAGTGTAAACGGCTGACCGCGGCTTGATTGAATCTAATACGACGAGAGCTCCAACTCTACAGTCTAGATCTAAGTACCTAAACTACTAAGTCTAAAGTCCAGAAACATTAAATATGAACACATTTTATGCCTAATACCTGTATCGCCACATACAGCCGCGGGAAAAACAATTTTTAAGGAACTGTAATTGTACTAGACTAGAATGTAAAAAGAGTAACGCCGATCTTATCGGAAAGTATAGTCTTGATATCTGGATTATGATTAACCATATCTCTGTGACCCATTTCAAATTTCTATAAATTGTATTTATATATAGAAGACTATGATGATAGAAATTATTGCAACAAAGGCCTTCCCTTTGTGGTACAATGGACGGCACTTTGCCATTTGCATCCACCGGTTGACCGCGGTCTCACATTGTGCCAGTCAATCTACCTAGGCCTATCAACGTTTAGTATTCAGGTTCGTTTCCACTCGAGAAATTTCTAGAACGATTTAGCAAAATATTCCTTACATTATGCGCAATTTGATGATGATACACAGATATAACGAACTAGTTCTGGATTGATTTCTTGACGATTCCTAGCTGGAGAACTGACGATGACAATAGGAATACTAATTAGTTAAAACTTACCATCCAGAGTCACGTTATGAGTCGTAACGAATGTGCAATTACTGTCGACAACCACTTTGTTTATGTACGCCGAATATTCCAATTTGTCAGTATGGCTATAACAATACTGGGATACATGCCAATGTTCACATACTGTTTGCCACATCTTCGGTGAATCCATATTACAATTCATCTAAAAAAAAGGTACGTTTACAATTTTAGATTTCAGGCCTAAAGGAACACTAGTTACGATATCAAATATGATTATAAAAAGGTAAGCAATTAAAACATTTAAATACCATTTTTATTTAAATCAAAAATTACAAAACTTACTTTGCAGTCAGACGTCTCATTAGAAGCACGTAGAGCATCTACTTTACATGAGTCCATAGATCCTTTCTTGTTGTAACAACTTCGCAACAGTGTTACGCCATCGTTACAATCGAGCTCAACATTTAATTTAACTTGGCCGGGCACAAAGTACAAACCCAGAAAACTTATAATCGTTATAATTTGAAATAGCAGAAATATCAATTTTTGTGCTTTATATCTACAAAAAAATGGTTTATATAATAGACATATACTTACATATAGAGTAAATGAGGTATTAAGTAGTTTAAAATGTAAATATAATGGTTATTTGTTAGGGCGGCTCTACGTTAGTGCTGTGAATTCGCGCCGTAAACGCGCCGTACATTCGGCCATAGTGCGTGGAACCCGTCGATAACCACACTCGCATTACGCCCCTTGTTCAAGAGCTTCATGGGTTCATGGCACTAATTTAGAGCCACCATTATGAACTTTGAAATGAATTAGAACTCAGAGTACTAAACTATGTTAAACTACTATGCGTGCAAATGTTAGTACCTATTATAATTTCAATGGTAATATGAGTACGTAAGTTAAATCGTGGCCAGCTAGAATAAATCTGAATTGTATAGGTAAGTAGGTTAGTAGTTTACTTATATCAATTTATTGCAACAAGGAAGATCAAAATCTTTAGGTACAAACAAACTGAGATAGTTGAACAACGAGCTCGTTTATTTTTATGATTCAGCCTTATCGTTATGCACTAATGCGAGTAGATTATTCAATTGAACGAACGTATTCGTTTAAGATGTCAACAGAATTTAGGCCGATTTCTTTTTTTTGATATTAAATTCAAAATGTAACAAAGACGGAAAGAACGTTTTTATTCATATATGTACACGACAAAACAATAAATAATGTAAACAAAAAATAGTATACTTATCGTGTGTAAATTAATTGAAAGTTATAATATTAGACAAAATTATACTACATATAAACAAAATCGTTATCATAGAAAGAAACAATAACTGAATAACATAGACTGAATAAGTTAACTAATTATATCTTCTTTATTATTGTTATAAGAATTTTATTAATTAATAAGTAGTTATCTGATTATTTTAAGTTAATGTTTCGTTATAATGATGTTATTATTATTTTTTATTATGTTAAATCGTAGTTTCTCTTTTATTTATACTTATGTATAATTTTATTCACTTCATTCATATTCACAATACATATAGGTAATTATTTCTTTCATTCATTACTGTGTTACATTAAGAGTGCTGTGTACACCAGTAATTGGTAAATGTAGGTACCTATAGCACTTTGTAATTTTTGATATAAGTATGTTGGTGTTACTATTTAAATAAATAAATAAATAATACATAATATAATAGGAGGGCTTTTAGCATATTTTTTCCCCATATACCTACGGGAACGGGAACTACGCGGGTGAAACCGCGGGGCACCGCTAGTATTTAATAAGGTAAATAAAATAAAACTAAAAAATTAAAGTATGTACATAGTAAGTATACTTAGGTATTTCAATGTCTTTGCAAATAAAAAAATATGCTTTTCTAAAGCCATAAGAGTTTTAATTTTAATTGTTACCTATTCAACTTTCGGAGTACACAGTACCTCCCTTACGACGACTATGGCAAGATGAGAAGTCAAAGTGTTTTTCGGATGAGCTAGGTACTTTGATAACGCAAGTAACATATTTGAAAGGTACAATCTAAAAAAAACGGAAATTGTGTACACTACAATGATCATAAAAAGAATGCGTCATCTCTAAAGGCCTGGAAGAACGGTGCCAATAAAAATCTGAAATTTTCTGCAGTGTAATCGGCGATGGAGTTAGTAATTAGTGTCAATAATTAGTAATGCCATGAATTTGTAAAGAAATGTTAGTATAAGGGGTGATTTATTTTTGAAGACACGCACCTGTCAGCTATAACACCAAACAGGGGCTTAGCGAGGAGTCCACATAGGGGCAGTACTGTATATATCAGCCCCACCACATTGGAGGAGAACCCCAACTGCCTGGCATAGCTTGATAAATAGGGCACTAATGGCGATGTCCCTATAAAACAGGTGATCATTTATTGATCTAATCTAATTAATAGGCAACTATCTAAGGAACATACAAGACTAATTGGACTACTTGAGTTAAGATCGTTTATTAAATATTAGGCACACTGGAGGCAAACCATTTACGGTCAACATGTAGTTCACGGCCACAATGTAGGTACTTATGTATAAAACATCTAAAACCTATTATCAATTTGAGCGAATCACTGCGGCAATGTGTGCAAAACATAATTATTATTCAAGAGATAAAACCAAAACATTGAACACTTGTTATTGTCGTATAATCAGGTAATTATGTAATCAATACTCATTTCAACTTTTAATATTATTTTTTATCATTATACCTATACCTAAATGTTTTATCTGTTTTAGTTTTAGCGCAAAATAACATACAGTTATACCTAGGTACTTATCCGTGGTTATATATTTTTTCCGAAACATTATCCAATGTCTATTTGGGGTCGGTTTTCAGTTTAACCAGATTTGGCGGAATGTTCGTATTTTACGCGAAGCGACTGCCATCGGACCTTCACAACCCAGAGGGCTATACGACATTTTTTGGTTAAACCAAATGTTAGACTTTTGAGGGCTCTAACTACTCGTAACGACTGTCGATGATGTTATACGACAGCCGGGACCGATCGACGGCTTTACGTGCCCTCTGAAGTACGGAAACGTTCATGAAATTAAAAGTCAAGTATTGACCCATCACAGTCATGACGGTGCCAGACGTTGCTTAACCGCACAGATCACAAGTGATCCATGGGTAGTACTGAGCCATGAGCGCTTCACGATTTCAAAGATTGTCAATTGATACCTAGGTACTTAATTTAATAAAATAACGCACGACTTAAATGAATGATATTTTTTTATTAACATGCGTAGTAATAATATAAATTACCAGCCTATTAATCAATGTTGTTGAAAGATTAGACCACTCCGGTTTTGCGTGATTTAAGAAAAAAACAAACGAATTATTACTTATACACGTGCGATGCGACATTTAAACAAACATTGGTTGCTCTTTGCCCCGCACAGATGACAAGTGATCCGCGGCTAGCACTGGGCCTTGGGCGCTTCTTCATGAGCGGTTATATGTACTTTCCTAATAAATTATAACTAAATTATGTTATTAATATGATGAACTTACCCGCATTAAAGAACAGGAAATGCCCTTTGATAGGCAGCAGTTTCCGGTTAATTGTATCCGAAAGAGTGCGTAGAGTGAAATCTGTAATATAATGCGGTCCCCGCAAAAAGTATAATAAGATGACGCCGCCGGCTTCATACATACTCGTACAGTCGCTAACGCAAACCTAAATTGTTAACCAAACAATTGTAAACCAAAAAGAATCCTAAAGTTCCAAAATTGAAAAGTACCTATCTAAGTAAAACTTGATATCTGAACTGTACTTTTAAAACACAAAGTGTGTTTCCGTATGCCTGACTTTTTATTGTGAAGTTCCCTAATCAGAATATTGAGATATTGATTATTATTATTATAGTAGCCATTGCTGTCCCACAGTTGGGCCAAGGCCTCTCCCATAGAGAGATATGGATACTTCCCAATAAACGCCCCGAACCCAGGACATTTTAAACTAATTTAGACACGTTTGCCACCCCGATGGTAAATAAAAACAGAATTGACGACCCAAATGGCAGAATAGTCACCATGCTAGACTGCCAAATAAGGGGGCGGATTCGATTCAAACATATAAACTGCGAACTTAGAGATTGACTAGGTACTTCCGCGGCATATGGCAACAACAATCGGGCACATGTTTATGATTATTTCGTGTGACGCAGGCTTCGCCCCCAAATTCTGTCAAGTACTTATAAATACTATCTACGCAGTAACAGACTGGATAATATGAGAATCCATATATCTATAAGTACTTACTATAGAGCTGAAGAATTTATTGGTTTGGTAACACGCTAATAATAAGAGGTCCACATGGTCTGGTCCGAATTGAAACATTTTTTGTTGGATAGCCCATTTATGGAGGAAGGCTACGAGCTAACGCGCGTTAAACTGCAGGGAACATAATCTACTAATTTTGTGGGCGGACGAAGTACTTACAACATCAAATATTTGATTATTTGAATGTAATATTTTTACTTTAAATAAGTGCTTATCATAGGTCATAGGGGGCGGTTAGCTAGTGATTTTATCTACACTAATATAATATGTCGGTAACGAGTAAACAAAAACTACTGGATCTATCTAGATGAAATTAGAGAACAGAATATTTTTTATGGATTTCCCAAACTCTCAGGGGAACGGGATTAATGTTTTTTTCTACTACAATGAACCAAAAATCAATGACTAAGTATTTACATAACTGCTTTGTACAAACCAGGTTTGACAATTTACATAACGAATATAGATATAGTAATTATATAGTGCCTATCACACGTGCCGTGATACTCCACAAGGTCACTAGTTTAATAGGAAAAACCTAAGTTAATAAAAAAAAATCTCAAGCACTTAAATATTTTCAAGGTGAAATTAGAATTATTTTAAAGTAAAAATAACTTTGAAATGTGGATAAACGAGAATTAGGTATAAAACCCACATGCTTTATTGACACAGCTTAGTAGGTACTTAAGGAATTTTTTATGGAAAAATTGTTTATTTGATGTTGTTTTGTCTAAGTCAAAGTCAAAGTCAAAGTCAAAAATTCTTTATTCAGTTAAGGACTCAATGAGGCACTTATGAACGTCAAAATTGATTCTACCACCGATTCGGAAATTACATCAGCCGAGAAGAATCGGCAAGAAACTCGTGCTGGTTTTTTTTTTTTTTTAAATAAAATAAAATACATACAGTACCTTAAAACTAGTACAATGTCATAGATAAAAAAAAAGAAAACAAATAATAAAATCTATAAATATAGAAAAATACTTATATGTACCTATATAATCAAAAAGTAGCATGTTGAGGTTGCGGGTGCAGAAATTTAATTCCAGATATCCCGGTCATTGATGTAGTCCGTAACCTTATAATATGCTTTGCTTATCAAAATGTTTTTAACGTGTGATCTAAACTTTCCATCAGTGAGCCCAGTCACTTCCCGGGGGATTTTATTATAAAATTTAATACATCTATGAATGAAGGACTTTTTAGTCCTAGCTAACCTACATCCTGAGATGGCGATTTTATGCCTATTCCTAGTATTAAAATTATGAAGATCGCCATTAACTTTAAAATTAAAACGATGTTTCCGAGCATACAATATATTTTCAAAAATGTACAAAGAGGGAACAGTAAGAATCTGATATGTTTTAAAACGTTCCCTTAATGACTTCTTTCGACCCCAAATTATAAATAGCCCGAATTGCTCGTTTTTGCAATATAAATACTGAATCTAAATCCGCGGCACACCCCCATAGTAAAATGCCATAAGACAGAAAGTACGCAAAATAAACAATTCTTGCCGTTCCCATATCTGATAGTTCCCTAATTTTACGAACAGCATACGCAGCAGAACTCAGCCTCCCTGAAAGACCGACAATGTGGGATCCCCATTGTAACTTAGAATCTAAAACTATACCTAGAAACTTAGTACTACTTTCTATTTTAAGTTTCGTTCCTTCCAAAAAGACATTCGATTCAATGGCTTGGACATTGGGTAGTGAAAATTTAATACACTTAGTTTTAGACGCATTGAGGAGCAAATTATTGGCAGAAAACCAGTCCGAAACTAAAGCCAAACACCTATTTACTTCTACCAAATCCTTATCCTTCCTATTTACTTTAAATAGCAATGAAGTGTCATCTGCGAATAAAACCATACTACATAGGTCTTCCATCATGTAAGGGAGGTCGTTAATATACGACAAGAACAGGAATGGACCTAAAATAGAGCCCTGTGGCACGCCCATTTCTAGCAATGATCCCTTTGATAGGACATCGTTGATCTTCACTTTCTGTTGCCGTCCTCCTAGATACGATTTAACAAGACCTAGAGCAGGACCACGAATACCGTAACATTCAAGTTTAGAAAGCAGCGTCGAGTGATCAACGCAGTCAAAAGCTTTGGAAAGGTCGCAGAATACACCTATAGCATCATGTGAATCTTCCCAGGCCTCAAAGATGTGAGTTAAAAGTTTAGCCCCAGCGTCCGTAGTCGACTTGCCCTTTGTAAAACCAAACTGATTACTATGTAATATATTGTGGTCACTAAAGTAAGAAAGCAACTGATCTAATATTATTTTTTCGAAAATCTTACTAAGAGCAGGAAGAACAGAAACTGGCCTATAATTATTGGGATCCTCCTTACAACCTGACTTAAAAATAGGAGTGATTCTGCTGTGCTTCATCACATCAGGGAAAATACCATGATCCAGACACAGGTTAAATAGCGCAGTGAGGTGAGGAGCTATGGTCTCAATAACAGAATTCAATAACTTGACTGACATACCCCATAAATCTTCTGTGGTCTTCATGTTGAGTGATCGAAAGGTTTTTATAACCTGAACTATGGAAACAGGCTTAAAAGCAAAACTCGGAACACTTTGTTTAAAGTTTTTCCTAAGAAGTATCTCGGCTCTAGCTGTAGAAGACGTGAGGTTCTTAGTAGTTTCCTTAGGAATATTACTGAAGAAATCTTCAAAATGATTTGCTACAGAGATTGGGTCCGTAATGGAAAAATGCTTAGTTCTCAATGTGAATGTGGTATCCCTCGGAGTAGTCCTACCTGTCTCTTTGTTGACGGTTTTCCAAACAGCTTTGATTTTATCATTAGATTGACGAATAAACCTACTAGTATGTTTCGACTTAGCCAATAGACAAACCCTTTTAAAAATCTTGGAATAGCTCCTAACATACTCATGGAAGGTTTCGTCGCTGGTACACGACTTTCTAAAATATAATTCAAACAAAACGTCCCTGCTTTTCCTAATACCTTTAGTAGCCCAGTCACTAAAACAAGACTTACCGTTTACCATAATATTTTTCCTAGGACAAATTTTATTGATGTTGCTGCTTATAACTGAAAAAATATGAGAACAAATATCATGCGGGTTATTTGAAGAGAACTGACTAATACCTAGGTCCAAATCTATCTGAAAGTCTAACCTCTGTAACCTATACTCAGGGAGAGGTCGATGATTAATAATAAAAGGCTTAGGTGTTAGTATTTTATTAATTTTAATATGTAAACCTAGATGATCTGACCTAACACCGCTGATGCAACCCTTGTCAAGAATATTACAATTTGAAAATATGTTGTCAATGCATGTTTTCGTACAATAAGTGACTCGGGTAGGCTCACTGAAACAGAAGTTCAAACCAAACGATTCAAACAAGGAAACTAAATTTAACTTATCCGAAGAATCAACTAACAAATCTATATTAAAGTCTCCACATATTATAAGTGACTTTTTACTACTAGATAATTTACTCAACATCCCCTCCATGTTACACAAAAAAGCTAAAAAGTTAGATGAAGGAGGCCGATAAAC
This sequence comes from Timandra comae, assembly GCA_958496195.1. Lineage (NCBI taxonomy): Eukaryota > Metazoa > Arthropoda > Insecta > Lepidoptera > Geometridae > Timandra > Timandra comae. Next base: position 13,593,168 of record OY292353.1, read on the forward strand.
ACAAACGAAAATGTAGCCATCAATTTCTGCACAAGCTATCTCACAAGTGCGTTCAATAGAGCATTTTGTTCTATCGACCCTTTCTTTAAATTTAATATTATTCTTTAACAAAATCTAATTTATTCTATTATAAACTGTACAACTAGGTTTGTATTGGTGGTAATAAAGAAAATATATTCATATTTTAACCATAAGTAATATTTATTTAAACTGGGTTTATTTTTATGTATAAAAATTTAAAAAAGTGGGCGTTTCTCAATGATCGCTTCATGTGTTTTATTTTTTTTTACCTTTAAAATTATTCCTAAAAGCCCTGCTGGCTCCGTCAATATATGTGTCACAATGGAAAATTTAGAATAAAAATTCCATAACTCTCCGTCAATTGAATAATTATTGTTTTAAATTGAAGTTGAACGACAGAAAGTTAATGTGGATGGGTCTAAGGGATGTGTCCAACAAATATATTAAGATAAATAAATTATTTCTGTTATAAAATAATTCCTGGATTTCTGTCTGAATTAGTTTTTTTTAAATGAATTCGAGAAAAAATAGGGAAGGGTTTTCAAAAAGGAAGTCTTGATTTATTTTTATTAGCGTATCGGACAGATTAGACTTAAGAAAGAATTATTTAGGTAGGTATCTATATTGGAACTATAAGATATCTAAGCTTTTTGTCCATAGTTTTACTTTGTTAAAAAATAAATATGTTATAAGAAAAAAATACAGTTTGTGCTTATGCTGCATAGATGAGGAAATGTGTATTTTTTGATTTTATTATTTTGGAGATTGAATTCATAATTTAGTGTTTCCTTTGTTCTGTGGTGGATTTTTTTTATCCATCCTCAAAAAGGAGGAGGTATAACTGATTGTATATTTTTAATTTAATATATCGTAGAAAATAATAAATTATTTATTTCGTTAAAAGTAAAATTAAAATATTCAACATTTAAAACAAAAAAAAAGTTTTTGTATAGTTTTGGTTATAATTTTCACTTAAATATTTACTATACAAAAACTAAAAACGTCAATTTTTTAAGTTTAAAAAGCTTTACTTTAAATTTTAAACTAATTACAATAAATGCTCGCAAATAATAAAACCCTTAACCGATCCGTCGCATGTTGCAAAAAATATAAACACATTTTCGCATCGCGCAGTAAACACGACAGGTATATAACACAGCGAAGAAAACATACTATCGATGAGTTTAACTATCAAAATACTTTTAACTAATGTACGATATTTTTTTTTAATAAACAAGACATAAATGTTTAGTTAAAAGTAATAATAAAAAAAAAGTGTAAACTCACCAGCCATTTCAATTTCTTTTTCTAAACAGTTTCAACTTTGATGTAGAGAATTATTATGTTGGATCTTATTTTTTGTGTTGACGAGCTGCCCGTGAGAGATCTCGATGGCGAATGATATTTTTTAGACCTGATTCGACGTCGGTGTTTTCGAGCCGATAGCAGATTGTAACCAGTGATGGTCATACTCATACATACATAACTCACAACGGCTATATTTGTATAGCACGCTATATGGAATATGCTATATTATTATAGCGTGTGTGAGATGTTGCCTAACTTATTTTGTTAGGACTTAATCGATAGTAACCCGTATTATAAAATTAAATGGAGAAAATCATGCCTTCAACAAAAACATAGGTAGGTAGGGTAAAACTACCGGTTAGCCGGCCACCTGGCACTTTTTGTTAAATAACTAAAATTATATAAATTTTATCTTTTCTAACTTAGTGCCTTTCGATTCCTGCAAACTTCACTTATTGATTTGCGAACGGCATATTCCTAAAAGTGGAAAATTGAAACCTCAATCACAATTTAAAATTTTAATGTGAGGATTTGTGTAAAATTTATCAAAAAACATAGCAAGTAGATTGATTTTCAAAGCTTAGTTGTAATGTGTTATTATTGTTCAATTGCTGAAAACTTTGGGCTATGTGTTTGTAAAATGTTTAAATTTCATATTCAAATACTAAAACTCATCAATTTGTCATCAATTTTGAGATTTTTGGAGGCCGGCGAACAGGTCGACGAATTTCTTCAAAAACCCCTTATCGGCCGGGAGGTCGCAAACCAGTTTTATTTACGATGTTTTTCTTTGGTTTTATTTAAGAAACCTTAGGTTTACTGAAGTAGATCTATTTACATGCATGTACAACTATATTTTTGTGGTCTTACAACTAGATTCCGTTCGCCAAAATACTTTGTATTTACAAAGTTATGACCTTCAGAAATACTGAATTTATGACGGCCGGGAATAGGGTATAGCTATACCTGTTATCGACCTATGAACATAATTGCTAAAATATAACATATTTATCAGTCATACGAGTTGGTAACTAGCCAGTAATTAGTTTTTATTTAAGTTATGCTATACTTAGCGTCTACCAGACGGCCCGGGGTCCCGGGGCTCCGGACCGTCCCGTCATCCCCCGCATAGTTCGATGTGCTTAATATTTGATCAGGAGGGGAGGCTGGGATATGCGTGAAGAGCAATCGACCCAATTCTCTCAAGCCCTGGTACAAAAGGTGAACGCATGGGAGGACGCTCGCTGTCGGTACCGGTTTGGGGGACGTCCTTGCTTCCGAGGATGTTTTTTTCAGAAGGAGGGCGCCGCCTTTAGTACGGGCCCGGCATTGGGGTGTCGTGGTGGAAATCCCGCGGAATCCTGCCGACACCGTAATGTGTAACGCAGTCGGGAGTCGCTGGGGTTTTAGTGGATATGCCTCGCCCTTCTGGCTGGGAGAGCCCCACATAACCACCGGGATCTCCCCTTGGATTCCCGGTATAATATATTTGATTTTCTATATTCACAAAACGTTTATCAAAATATATTATAATAGCAACCAAAATCCTTTTTTGTATGGGTATACTTAGCGCATCATTTTTTATTTTCATTCAACTATCAACCTTATATTGGTACTATAAGAGTCATTTTCCTATAGTGAATGTAGGCGGCCGATAACCGGTACATTGGTGATCGATAGCTGGTCTTAGGGGCCGATAACCGGTGTTTTCGCTAATTTCATGATTAATATTTATTTGCAAATTATGTGTTAAAGATACGTCTATATGCTTTAGGTTTTCTGTTTTTTTCCCTCTCAGCAAGATAGCTAGTCAGCACCTTATGCGATGTACTTAGACGTCACTGGGGCGTGGGTATAGGCTATATTTTATCCAGCTAGGCTAGCATGACTTCGAAAACGCGATAGATACAGCGATTTATTGACATCCAACTATCAAAATTTGATAAAAATGCCCGCCATATTTAATTTTACCACATGATTAATTTTATGACATTTGGTCATGCTCGCGAAATCGATATAGGTTGACCGCTTGTCCCGTGAAACGGCAGAAATTGGAAACTCGGTGACAATGTCAAAATGGCATTTATTTATTGTCAGTGTCTTTAGTATCAAGTGCTCCGTGTTTTAAATCTTTATTTATAAATTGAAAATATTAAATAATCTAAAAGCATGTAAAAGTGATGCCCCACATACTATTCTAAAGGATGACTAATGGATTATAGAAAAAAGTAAGCAGCAGGCCACTTTATTTCCTTAAAATTAAATACACATATGGATTTTGACTGTTACAGGTTTGTGTTGTCAGTTCTTAGTTAAATACTCGACATAGTTTTTCATTATAGTAAATAGGTAAGTTAATGATAAAAAATAATACCGTTTGTAATGATTTACATAACTTATCGAAGTTCGTGAAATACCAAATAACAATTCTTGATTGACGACCGAGTCAAAGACTATACAGTGTGTATTTGGTGGTTAACCTGCCTGTTATGCCGAAGGTTACGAGTTCGATTCCCGCCCAAGATAAACATTTACCTACTTATATTTGATTAATATAAAAGGATTATTGGGGGGGGGGGGGGGGGGAACCTACAGCTTGTCAAACTTTACATAAGAACATAAGTAAACATAACTTCTTTTTTTTTCAGATTATTTTTAATTGACAGAGGAGCAAGCAGATTTAAATGAAATACAAGTTAGACGGTGTAGTGAGACGGGTTAGCAAAGGGTGTACAGTCTGGACCGAAATAATACTGCGTGTGCACTATCCAAATCTATGACTTATTTATTTCACTCTATGTATTTTAATAAATTTATAAACTACCATTTTTGTGTTTATATTTATTTACATAAGTATGGTACTGAGAGCACTATAGTCTATCTTTGTTTGTGTGTAATGTTTTGAAACAATATAATTAGGTTTCTAACGATATAATAAAACATTGAATATTATTTCATAGATTGTGTTAGTCAAATTAAACGATTATTTTTTGCCCATTTTAAAGTAAGTTAATATGTAATGGCAATACATGAGAAAGAGATGCCTAGTTCTCTGTTTCATGGAAACGAATGGTGGCGGTCCCCGTTGTTTCACGACAGGCTTGGCTTGTCTATAGCTATTTATTGACATCCAACTGTCAAACTATAATAAATATAGCCGCCATATTTAATTTTATCAAATCGTACTACGCTATATTCATTTGGTCATGCTCGCGAAATCGATATTATTTCGTAGTGTCTATATCATTTATCACGCACAGTCATGCTAGGCAGGCAGGTATGATCACGGGAAAGAGAACTACGCGGGTGAAACCGTGGGGCGCTGCGCTGCTAGTATTATAATAATTTAAAATTGTTTTTAACATATCACTACGTGTAATGTAACACCCTCTACTAGAATAACTATGTACTAAAAAGACCAAAGTACTTATTGTGACATGATAGCAATGTCGAGTAAAATTTAATTGTCGAAATGGTTCAATCGTTTTCTAACAGATGTCGCTAAAATACCTACATATTTTATCAAGAACCTATATAAAAGACTGTGATCCAAGATTCATATAGAATTTAAAGTGAAATGTAAAACTTTTGATAAAACACCAATCCTATGTTTTTGTTATTGAACATAAGAACAACGAGCTAGGAAAATATACTTAAATCCAAAGTATTAAAACCTTTTTTGTGAGACATTTTGGCAAGGGGATTTATTCAGATACCTAGGTAGGTATATTTTTTTTTTGTCAACCTATAGTGTCCCACTGCTGGGCAAAGGTCTCCCCCAAACATTTCCAACCATCCCTATCCTTCCCTATATATATTATTCCCGTACGAGGTAAATAAATACATAGGTGTTTGTGACTGTCTTGGTCCGGGTGTGTGTATTGAATGATTGTAACAACCACAACATTTTTTCTTCTTGCGATTACGTGCTATTACATAGATTTAACAAGGTACAACAATTTTAAAAAATATACAAAGCAATGTAAAGTTTCTAAATATTATTTTTAGATTCTTGAAATCACTTCAGTACTACAAAGTCTTTCCGTGACCAAAGGGCAACACAATCAAACGTGATGGTGTTTTGCGTTCTTTGTACGGGATAAAATTCATATAAGTACAAAAAGTATTTTATTTAAAGCTACCGCTATATCCAAATGCGTCATAAATCATATTCAATACCATATTTAAATTGACTCTTCAACATTTTTAAACAAACTAGTTCCTACTGTGCCCGCCCGATCCTGTATTCATAACGAAGCGTTGTTCCCTGTCGTCGCTAGATGGCGTCACTAGTAGTTAGAACACGCAAACGTTTTGTTCCGCTCAGTGAGGAGGTGCGGCAACAAATATCTTATAAGTTTGAAGACTTAGAGCCTCTAAGTTTGAAGAGCTCCAGTTCTGAAATCATCATCATCATCGTCATCATAATTCATTCACTCCATCATCTCATTATAGTAACTGACCCCTAACTAAGCTCGAAGCTTGTATCTAGGGTATCAGAAACTACGCACACACTCATTCACACACACACCCAGACCGAGACAAACATTTGTGGTTCACACAAATATTTACCCCGCACGGGAATCGAACCCGCAACCTTACGGATAACGGACCTAACGGACGGCAGTCCGGCATGGTGACCACTCCATTGAGGTCGTCAAATATATTGATTGTTTGAATTTTTTGCCTTTGCTGTCCCATGTATACTGTATAAACAGATGAGGTTAACTAGGCCAATTATATTATTCAAGTACTTATTACAACTCAACTCACGAAATTTCACTATTGAATTAATGTGAAATTATTTGACAAGACTAAGTAGACTACTTGGTCTTTTCAGTCCACCACTGCAAACCAAAAGACCTCTCTCTCACTGATGATAAGTACTTACTTATTAAAACACTAGCTGGACCCCGCGGTTTCAACCGCGTAGTTCCCGTTCCTGCACGAATTTCGGGATAAAATATAGCCTATGTTCTTCCCCGGAACATAAGCTACCCCTGTACCAAATTTTAAGTCAATCGGTTCAGTAGTTTAGCCGTGAAAAGGTAACAGACAGACAGACAGAGTTACTTTCGCATTTGTAATATTATTACACGCTAGCAGCATAATGCGTGTTGGTGATCTCTGATCCAAGCCATGTTTGGAAAATAGCAAACATTCAAAGCTCGTCATGCTGAGGTCCTGGGTTCAATTTCTGGGTCGAGATAGCTGGTCGAGCAGACGGCTAGGTACTCTAGGAAGGCAGATGCACATACTGCTAGACCGCAGAGGAGTTAGTCAAAGTCAAAGTCAACAATCATTTATCCAGTTAGGGCCTCAATGAAGCACTCATGAACGTCAAAATTTGATTCTACCACACCGATTCGGAAGTTACACTAGCCCCGAGAAGAATTGGCAAGAAACTCGGCCTGGAAAATACAAAAGTAACTTTTAGCTAGTAGGTATACTCGTAATGTCAAAGATGAAAAAAAGCAAATAATAAATTCTATAAATGTATAATTATATAGAAAAATACTTGTATGTACCTATTATAACTATACACCCCTATTTTGAATTCGAGATACTTAATCACACAGCTAATGTAAACGACGGGTGACAATATAATAGTGAAGTTAGTTTTTTTCTTTTGCTTTTATTTAAAAAGTTATGATAAGTCAAAGTTTTTCAAAATCCCGCCGAATTTTATTGTTATTGTACACCGAACATCCGGCGAACGCTGCGATGAACAGCTGAGCGCGGTCATCGACCCGAGCCGTCACAGAATACTTGATAGCTAGTGTGCCGTCTGGTAATACGACATTTATTTAGTATTTTTTAAAGATAAGTAATTGACTATCATTTTTGATATTTTTATTGGATATATGGATTCAGTTACTGCTACAGATATTCTGATTTTAATAAGTCCCATCAATTCAAAATAAGGGTGTATAACCATCATCATCAGCCTACCTCAGTCCACTGCTGGACATTAGCCCTCTTTCAATACTAACTTAACTTACAGTGGTGGTCATATACTCGTAATTAAGAACGCTTATTTAACGTTACGATTTTATCAAAATAGCATGTATAACTAATTGCATGTATTTCTTTTGGTATTGGTACCCTAAAACATTTCCATACTATCGATACATTAGTTAATACACACGATTGGCTAATAAATAAAAAAATAATCTTTCTACATTAGATCTAAACTAAACCTAATATTACTATGTACTGGCTGGTCACATAATTAAGAACGCTAAATAGTTACCTTTTTTATTCAAGTTTACATAAAGAACACTCCATAGCTTTGTGGTTGTAAGTTACTATTCGTGTAATTTAGATCCCATGTAATTCTGTAAAGGTCTTAAAAGTAATTGTTTCATATGAATTTTAAAAAAGTTTTGATAAATATACAAGGTAGATAATAAAAAAACTTCATGAGAAAACTTCAAACTTCTGTCAACCAATCTTTGGTTGAACAAAAAATAGCTGACAGTTTACAATATAATAATAATAATAGTCATTTATTCAGATCAATATAAATCCATTCATGGTTAGTAAATTCTGATAACTAGGTTAGTAAATAAATTAATTTAATGACATTTTAATAAATTAAGAATAATTACATTAAGATTACATTACATTATAAATTAAAACTTAAATTATAAATTAAAATTAATTATAAAAATGCATTGTGGGAGAGCGGGAAACCACTAAGATGCGCTAGATTATTTTGTGCAGCCCCACCCAGTACTTCCATATTGGAGATTCCAGCTTATTCGCTATCACGCTCAGCATGCTGTTGGAACTGCCTCGGAGCCTACGCATCAGGGATGCACTTCTACAGCGCAATATAGCCTGAAAAGAGGCCACATTGTATTGTGCAAACATACCCGATGCACTACAGTACCTTGGCAGTCCCATCAACATCCTAAAACCGTTATTGTACTGAACACGAAGGGCTCCAATCGCCTGCTTTGCATAATCAGACCATAGACTGCACGAGTAAAAAGACTGACAGTAAGCTTTGAAAAGCGTAACCTTAACATCGTATGAGCTGCGTGCGAATCTACGGGCGACCATGTTGCACCTAACGGCCAGAGCCCTCCGCTCCCTATCAATATCTACCTTGTCGTTGAGGTTGTCAGTGACCCAATGCCCCAGGTATTTAAACTCGTACACTGTTTTAAGCGGCACTTGATTTAGGAAGACTTCAGGTGTGTCAGTGTACTTTACATTTCGCGCATTGAACATCATAAATTCACTCTTCCTAACATTGTATTGTAGGCCGTGCCGTTCTGCATACCTGTCACAAATACTCAGCAGCTTTTGCAAACCACTGATTGATGGACTCAGCAACACCATGTCATCTGCATAACTAATATTATTAAACGGTATACCATCAACAGAACAACCGACACCGGCATTGCTGAGCTCCCCAATCAGCCCGTTCATATAGCAGTTAAACAGCCAAGGAGATGTCAGGCCACCCTGCCTGACGCCGCAATCCAAGGCGAACTCTGAGGAAAGCTCATTATTCCACCTTACCTGATTGACCTGATTGCCATACCAATATTTTAGTATTGCAATCAGGTCCGCCGGCATGTCGGTGTCATTTTCTAGCTTCTCCCACAGGACGCCATAGGAAACCAGGTCGAAAGCTCGGGACAGGTCCAGGAAGCAAGCAAAGACGGGAGTACTCCTATCTGTATAATACCTTACTGTATGCTTTAAACAAAGTATCGCTGACTCAGTGGAAAGCTCCGATTTAAAACCAAATTGTGCGTCATGCAATTTTATATATCCTGTCATTCGATTTCTCATCAAACCATCCAGAACCTTCGCCACTATAGTTGCCAAGGAGATAGGGCGATAGTTAGAGCTATCAGATGCATCCCCCGTCCTATTTTTGACAACGGGTACAACAACGGTGCGTATGAGATCAGCCGGCAGGTGGGAATGCACTACACATAGATTGAAAAACAGGGTAAGTACCCTCGGTAAGTGGACCCCAGCATTACGCAGATGCTCAATGCTGAGGCCGTCGTGACCGGGAGACTTACCACGCACCATATTCTTAAGCACAAGTTTAGTTTCTTTAACGGTAAATAAGGTACAGTCGCCCAACCCCAGTCTAGTCCCCGCAACCGCACAAGGTACAGAACGTGAACGAGGTTTCACCCTAAATTGTTCCTTAAACAGTTCAGCAATTTTTTGCGGTTCACACTCTCCCCCAACACAACCAGGGACACCCACGCGAGGATTTAGACGATTGGTCTGCTTCCAGAACGATTTAAAATCCTTGTTAGCGTGATGTGTTGCCAATATATCCAATTTAATTTGTTTTTGATTATCTTGGCACCACTTAAGTTTCTTTTTAAATAGTTTCTGTGATTTCAGCATACCATCGTACACATCCCCACTCTTGGGTTTCCCCCACTCCAACCAGTTGAGGTAACTGGTTCGGGCGGCCCTATGTACCTCCTTTACATGTTTATTCCACCCTGTCAAGTAGCCCACTTTTTTAACTTTTTTATCATAACATAACTCTGCTACATTTCTCAGAGTACTGACGATATTTGAGTACATACTGTCTAATAATTGTTTGTGAGACACATTGTCACACAAACTATCACTACAAGCACTACACTGAAAAGGAGAATTAATATTCCGTAATATCTCGTCACATTTATTCATGTATAATTCTGTCTGACTGAAACTACGTTCACCCCAGATAACCTTATTCAGAGGGCGGGTAACAGGAGGTACATTACTGTTTAACATGTTAAAATTACAGCTTAACCGTAAGGGTAAATGGTCTGACCAGAAACTATCCTGAACAACACTAACACTCTTAATAGATTGAACAACTGCTTCTGTTACTAGCACATGATCTAGCCAACTGGTGCTTCCATGTGCCTGGCTTATAAAAGTGAAGGTGCCAGAATTCACACCCAGAACAGTCACATCTGCACACGACCATTTCTCCTCACTACAATAAGTACATAGCTCACTATAAAACTCTCCATTTAAATCAGCATTAAAATCACCTAAAATTATTGCAGACTCAACCCCACTACTCTCAATAACGGCACTAACTACACTTAAAGTGTCGCTAAATTCAACTATATTTTCACGCTTATTCACAGGCATGTACACAGAGAAAATGAGTAGGGAACGATCCCCGTTAGTTACTTTAATTGCCGCGACTCTCACACTATTACAAGGAATCACCGAGACCGATGAAAAGATCCCCTTCCTCCACATAATAGCTACCCCTCCGTACGGCCTTCCCCTGAGTATATCAACCGAGGTATCAACAGCTGACTTACTTGTATAGTCAAAATCATCACTAATAGTACCTATAAACGATAAATCGTGAGCTTGTACATGAATGAAACGCCGATATCTTACTCCTTCAGGCCATATACTCGGATTCATGAAGGTACAATGCTCAAAGTTGATATTTTTCCACGCTGTGAAGCATTTTGCCACGTATCAGACTTACTTCAAATGGTTGGTGTGTTGAGTAAATAGAAAGTTATCTCGTCGAGATGATCGAAAACATTCGTTTTTGAAAAGAAAATAATTTAAAAGGGGCTGAGAAATGGATATTTTGGGAGAAACAACTCCTACAACAATCTCGGCACGTACTATACGAAGGTTATTTGGTACAAGGAAAGCTGCACGGAAGAATAACAAGGAAGGTACCCACCATGCAACGATACCATAGGCTATACCGGCTGGCACTTACAAAAGGTGTGAAAACTGGATAGTAAAGTAGTAGAAAATTTATATATTTCCTGATGAGACAAATATAAATTAAAGTGCTTTCTGGTGGGTAACATCATTAACAACATCTTCCGAATAAATCATCCGACCCTAAGTACATAAAAGTGACATTAAAGCATGATGGATCAATATGACATTTTTGGATGCTACTTTGAATAAGGCGGAGAATAAATACTATGGAGCTGACACAGCGAAACATGGATGAATACTGGAAAAGCTATGGTATGGTACCTGCTGAAAACGTACCTTTAAGTTTTTGGTCAATTTCAACATTCCAGCACGACAATGATCCAAAATATACAGCACACACCGTTAAGGAATATCTCACATTGCAATTATTTTCTGTCTTAAATTGGCCAGCTAACAGCCTAGAATCCAATTGTGCAGTGGTGTAAGACAGGGTGACGTCATATCCCCGAAACTCTTCACCAATGCGTTGGAAGACGTATTTAAGACTTTGCCCTGGGCTGGACGGGGCATAAACATAAATGGCGAGTCACACCTCCGGTTTGCAGACGATATTGTACTAATGGCGGAAACGCCGCAGGAGCTACACCGAATGCTGAATGACCTAGCAGACGCCTCTCGTCGGGTCGGCCTTGGCATGAACTTGGACAAGACCAAGGTCATGGTTAATAGCCTTGTTATGCCGGAGCCGATCCTAGTACACGGTACCCCTCTCGAGATTGTTCAAAAATATATTTACCTCGGGCAAATAATGCAATTGTGTAGACACAATCTGGAGAGTGAGGTTAAGAGGCGAATACAGCTGGGTTGGGCAGCGTTTTGTAAACTTCGTTGAGTGTTCTCATCGCAAATTCCACAGTGCCTAAAAACAAAAGTTTTCAATCAGTGCGTCCTACCAGTGATGACTTACGGTGCCGAGACGTGGACACTCACAGTAAGGCTGGTCCACCAACTTAAGGTCGCTCAGAGAGCTATGGAGAGGGCTATGCTCGGAGTTTCTCTGAAAGATCGCATTCGCAATGAAGTGATCAGACAGAGAACTAAAGTCACATAGCTCAAAGAATTAGCTCTCTGAAGTGGCAGTGGGCTGGCCACATCTGTAGGAGAACCGATGGCCGTTGGAGCAGACGAGTTCTCGAGTGGAGACCGCGGCTCGGCAAACGAAGTGAAGGACGTCCTGTGGCTAGGTGGAGCGATGATCTGCGCAGGGTAGCCGGGAGAGAGTGGATGCGACGTGCCGCCGACAGGGCACATTGGCGCGAATTGGGAGAGGCCTACGTCCAACAGTGGACTAATACAGGCTGTTGATGATGATGATGAACAGCCTAGAGCTAAACCCAATCGAGCATCTTGGGTGTTAAGTCAAGAGAATAGTTTAAAATGGACCATATGGCAATTTAAAGAAAGCTGTAATGATGTTTTCTCATAAGAATGGAACTTTGCTTCGCCGCCCGGTATAGTATACCGGGTGTTTGGTAGAGGGTTGACCAAACGTGGTGGGCGTGTTCCTGGGCCTATTTGGGAGATAAAATTTGGCTAAAATTACCTAGTTGTAAAAATAACAAAAAAATCGCCAAAATTGTATTTTTTTAATTTTTTTCCGAAATTGCGACTACTTATCTCTATAACTTTTTTTTGAGCTGGTTTCCAGTCAAATTTTTTGATTGATTATGGTCTCAGATATCACTTGGTCTCCTCACATCATTTTCGACCCCTACAAGGTCCAAATAGTTCGTTATGACCACTTAACGCTAGGAATAAGAAATGAAAAATAATAAGATATTTTAAAAACCAGTATGAATAAATTTGGATTTATCTGAGGTCTTCTGAAGATACTGAGATGCTGTAGTGACTTAATTAGAAAATAATTAGTCTTAAAACAATTAAAATGGACTATCTCAATTACAGGAAGATATTGCTTCTAAATCAAGATTTCCCGTCTCTGGCAACCGCTTAAAGGGATTAAAATACGTCCAGAGTTGTGGAACACGCGTCTTGTGGGATGCTATTCCACGGATGGTAGATCCGTAAGGTTGGGGTTCGTGGCCCGTGTGTTATGACTTATGCCCCCGGTGGTGGAAGCACCCGAATTCCTTTTTCAAGTATAAAGTGTATCAATTGAATATTTTTATCCAAAGTACAGTCAGATAGCAAAGTGTAACCTATTATAAAAATGTTTATTTACTTATAAATCCGCATGAAATGATTCAAAGTCTTAGTTATTAAATATAAGAACGTTGTAACATGTCGGATTTTCTTATAATCTCTACAGAACAAATAAAAAATCTAGTATATGGACATGTGTATAAATAAATATATAAATCAGTGCTGTCAATAAATACATAAGAGGCCAGAAAGAATATTGTCTCGAAATTCGTAAAAAAATGAAGTAAGCTATGAAGATTTTGGAAATGAAGTACCAGGGTACCATCAAGCTAAAGGAGATATACTTAGAATTTCATATCTTAAATTTATTTTTAGAATATATATTTTGTTACATATAAAAATTTACGCATAAAGGTTATGCTCTCCTGGTACTTCTACTCGTAATCATTCTCCAATGAAAGCTCAATTAATACGTTATTTGTGAATCAATTTAACTCAAGTTTATTGAAAAGACCTGCTTTACAGTTCTGTTCTCCTGGTATTTAAAAATAATTATTGTGTTTTTTTTTAATAAACATAATAAAATAAAACTAATAAACATTCAATTTCATAATATTATTTAGTTCAGAAATACATTTTTCGTCGACTGTATCTGGGCCAAAACACTTTTATTCCCATGAAATCGGCTGTTATAGTTTAATTGAAAATCGGGTGCTTCCACCACGGAGGCTTTACACACAGGGGGCATACGCACACACGGACCCGCGGGTTCGATTCCCGTGCGGGGTGAAAATTTATATGTTCCAGAATAATATATTTATCTCGATTTAAGTCTGTGTGTGTGTGAATGAGTGTGTGGAAACTACAAAACTAAGTTCACTATAATGAGATGTTGAAGTGAATAATTAATCATAAGTACAGCACAGATAATTAACGTAAGTATTGAAGAATATGTTATTAAATAATAAGTATTTTTATTAGCAATCTTTATAAAATTAAAGTCCTTTGTGTGAAAATCAGATTCTTTGTAGTACTTCGTCAATAGAGAAATAACGCATTTACCCTCTTATAACTAAAATACTGTCCGCGGATAATCAGCCGCAGACTCTGCGATCTGAGATCTCTGCTCTGTGGAATAATATCTTCCACATGTTATCATGATCTTATTGTTTTTGTAGTCAACATGATCTTCTATTGATAGAACCTATCTTGTAATTCCAAGATTATCTCAAAATCACAAGATAGGTTCTCAGTCTCAGTGATCAGGTTCAAATCCCGAGGAAAGACATAAAGTTTTTCTTTAAATCAAAATAGATACTTATGTAATAACCACACAGAATTAGAGGACTGTAAGATATAGATATAGCTAATCTAACCTAACCTAACATATTTTAAGAGCTAGAATACCTACTGGTTAAAGTTTGAAATTTAGTGGATGGAAATTTATTTTAAGTGGCAGAGTGGTCACTCTGCCAAACGAAGGATTGCAGGTCTGATTCCCGTAGGAGGTAAACGTTTATGTGACCCACCCACACAATGTTTATCTCGGTCTGGGTGAGTGTGTGTGACTGCGTACTTCTCATATCTACTCTGGATGAAAGATACTTATAATGAACCTATTTAAAGGTCAGTTTAACTTTATCATAGAGTTAAAAGAGTAGATATTTTATTTAAATCATCATCATTATTATCTACAATAAATAAACGCCTAAATTAAAATATTAGCAGCGGTCATATCGTAGTGTCGCGCAAACTTACACTGTAATCTGCAAATGCTGAAAAAAACATTTTAGGGCTACGAAAGACGGTAGCTAATAACATACCAAGGTTAAAAATGTACCTACCTATTGGACAATTTGCAACGTACCTAAGTTCTAAGTTAGTATTTACTTTATTACGAGATTAGTTATTTTTGTCACTACTATTAGTGATCGATTTAAAACAATCACAGACATTAAGTATTTTAAGTTTCATTCTGCAACTGCCTTCCAAACAAGACAAGGCTGGTTATGTAAGAAAACTTGTGATTCATAAAAAAAATTAAAATACAGGTGCATTTGTCTGATTTTTTGTAATATTTTATGTCTAATTGTGCTTCAGGTTTTAACTCTACATGCAGCAACGAAACTCGTGTTAAAACAACTTTAATTGTAATGGAGCGAACACCAACGACGAAACAAATAAACGAGTGTGCAGTTTGGCTGGAAGCGTGCCTGACCTGTACTGAGAGGCGTTCCCCTTGGCGAGCTTCGAAGCCTATTTTCGTAAATTGTTCTAAGGTAAAAACGAAAATTAGGGAGTATGCGAGTTGTCTCGCCGAACTTTGAAGCAATATAGCCGGCTCCTCCTTCCTTCGCCATTGGCGTTAAGCGTCGTAGCTCCGCCAATGAGACCGCGACGTGCCCCACTCGCAACCGTTCCATATTACGAAGATTACGATTTTCCAGTTTGAGAAAACCGTACCCTTAACGAAAAAATAATGGATTAATTAAGGGTTATTTTATTTCAGAGAAAAATATCAAGTAACCGACGTTTTAGGGTTCCGAAAGAGTTTGCAGTTTCGTCGGTGGGTTGGGCCTGATTTTTTATTTTCTAGGGCATTTCTTATATGTGTTAATAGTGAGGTAAGGTAAGAAATGCGAGCGTAGAGACGCGTTGGCGCTGAGCTTGGCCGATGTGAAGTATGGTAGTGGAGCGTGGTGCGTGGTGTGCTGTAGGTGAGAGCGCGTCGCGAGCTCGGCCCGTGTATCGTGTATTCGAGTCAGTCAGTGGATCGGCCGCGGATCGACACAGCGCGTCACTCGCCACTCAGCTCGGTGAAAGCTTGCGAGCACACGGACCTAACTCGCCCGCCCGCCCTCAACCGCGCTCACGCACATTTCAAATAACGAACTCAAACAAAAACATTATATACAAATATTGTCCAACTGTGAACATAACTCTCAAGTGTCAATTAATATAATTGATTTTATTAAGGAAACTTTTTGTTAACAAAACGGCAGTGGAGGAGTATCTTGTTTTTAAAAAAGTGGGTGAGTAAGTAAATTGTATCGAATTATGTTTAGAATTAATTTATGTTATAAGTGCTTCCATGAGATTTTTGTTTTTATTAAGGCGTTTTAAAATGTTTCTAATTCGATAAAAACTACTGAAATTTAATTTTATATGGTAATTTTTCTTCATTAAAATATTTTGTTTTGTATCACGTACCATACGATTTAAATCAAAATAAAGTTATAATACCAACCTCATAGCGAATCAGAAAAAATAAATATATGAAATGTTAGGCAACAGTTTCATTTTAAATTAACATGCATTAATAAATCATTCCCAAAGGGGTTTAAATAAAATTGTACCTATATCGATAAAAATACAATCTGCGCAACGGTAAAAAGATTAACCAAATTATATTCAAAAAATATTTGCTCATTACAGAAAGAAAAGTTAATTAAAAAAATACGATCGTACGACTTATAAGGTTCCGTCATAATTAACGTTAAATCTTTTCAATTGTATTATTTTTCATTTGCCTGTGACTTCACTAGTAACATCTTACCTCACATATATAAAAACACCCGTAAGCAATTTTTCATATCATAATCAATACCAGTAGTTTGTACGTTGATGTGCTAACTAATCAATTTAATAATCTGGACTATAAGTGCCATGATATACCTATAATTACTAATCAATCTGTCATCTTTCACGATAAATGTTCAAGAAAATCATACGACATAATCTTCTTCTGTGTTACACTTCTAAGTTTCCCGCAAGACAGTATCTACAAACCGGTTTAACCAACTGTTGAACTTTAACTATACTACCCATTACTACTGTCGATTATATCACTTCGGATCAAAGGCTTAAAACGCCGGGCAAAACATGAACACACTCATGTAATTGAAAGTCCCTTCGGTAACAAATGTCGCTGTAAAATAACGGACACAGACGTTGCTTAACAGTAAAGATCGCATGTAATTCAATATAAGCAATTTAGCTATGAACACCTCTTCACAATCATAAGTAAAACTACAGTATAATAATGAGTACTAGCGTAGTAAAACTGACAATCTTATACTGTACTTATCTTAAGTAATTTAACTAAGTAACTATATTAAAATCTTACAAAATATATACAAATAATCTTTACGCAAGTTAAACATAAAACAGGTCAAGTGCGTTACAAGCCACGCGCGCTGTAGGGTCCGTAGCAAAATATTAAATCATTATTTATACTTACTTATCGTTAGTAATTCAACTAAAGCAATATCAAATAACTTACAAAATAAATGCAGAAAATTATATCAACAAAACAGAAAACTGGTCAAGTGTGCTACGAGCCCCGAAGGTTCCGTAGTAATAATGTAGAGATCAATTTATTTATGTAGCTTTACATGCTCCATACAATTTTATTTGTATTTAAAATAAAAACTAAGAATTTATTTCACGGCTTGCCATCCGTGAGGTTCGGGTTCGATTCCCGTGCGGGGTGAATATTTGTGTGAACCACAAAAATTTATCTCGGACTGGGTGTGAATGAGTGTGTGCGTAGTTTCTGATACCCTAAATACAAGCTTCGAGCTTAGGGGTCAGTTTTTATAATGAGATGATGTGGTGAATGATTATGTTATGTTATTTAAAAATATTACAGAATTAGTATTACTATCAGTTTATCAGCTTGATAGTGTGTATACTCTTGGATATTTATAGTTATATAAGTACTTAGTCTCAGAGGTAGACCTCATTCAGAAGAACAGACCAAAGAAAAACCGTGGAAAACTGGCCGCGTACAAAATACACGGAAAATTACGGAACTCTAAAATTCTCATTCGAAAACAATTTTACAATTTAACTTTATTTTTCGATGTCTATTGATACGAATTTTCAACAACACTTTCAGGAAAAAGTGTTGGATAAGTTACTCGTAAATTAATGGATTTGGAGTAAAACTTTTATTGATGAGGTCGAAAAGTAAATCTTTATCAGTCAAATTTAATTCGTGCGACGAGAGATGTACAACAAATTCTCATTTAAATCAATAGAAGTTCTATCATTATACATACTTAATATATTTTTTAAGTAAAGATTTTAATAATCATATTAGTACCTCGTTACATCAATATTTCGTATTTAATTTTATGATTCCATCCAACTTTCAACATTCGTATAAGTACTTATTTAAGTTTTTAATATAAACATATTTTTATACAGGATAACTGATTGATTTTATGATTGGAGTGTACTTATAGTCAGTAAATAAATAATCCATAAAAGTTATTTCAATCCAATATATAAGTAGTTAGGCACGGGTTGCGTTCGAGTTCTACTTTATTTTAAACTTATCGTTTGAGTACACAGCTTACTTTTTTAACCCCCGACGCAAAAAAGGGGTGTTATAAGTTTGACGTGTCTGTCTGTGGCATCATAGCTCCCGAACGAATGATCCGATTTTAATTTAGTTTTTTTTTGTATTAAAGGGGACTTACGTGCGAGTGTTTGATGAAAATCGGTCGACCCGTTTAAAAGCTATGGGGGTTTGAAAGTAATTGTGTTGGGGGTTTTTATTTTTTTTAATTTAATGTTATTATTATACAGCTTAAGATTCGTCTGTTTGCTTTGTCGTTAAATAATTTAGATTTTAACAAAATATTACTTACTCTGTTCATCGAACTTAAAGATAAGTTACAACTTAGTGGCACTTACAATTAAGTGGCTACTTAGACATACTTTTTTATTTTCTATTCGTCTTTATTTTTATTCCCTGAATTCAAATCTGCCGTTACTATCTAAGTATTATTGTTTTTATTTGTAGTTAAATACATAAGTACACTTCAAATTCTTTCTGGATTCTTACATTACAATTTATTGTAATTGTAGTATTTATTTAGTTTCAATTCAAACAAAAATTCGTTTTGTACTCAATTATTTTATTCAAATGGTCAACGGAAAACACATTTTTGATTTATTTTTATTTCAAAAGCATATTAAATTGAATACGCATAGCTCGAGGCTTCACTCGGGCTGGCGTGAAAATCAACTTGATAGATCGTTCTGGCCAATTTGAAAATATCGAATAATTAAATATCGGTACCGTAGCTGTGGCCCGCGGTTTAATCCGTGTTACTTCCGCTCGTATTGGTCTTAGCCTTCCTCGATAAAATAGGGTAGGGTAGGGGTAGGCTATCTAACTATCAATATTTTTTCATATTGCGTTTAACGCGTTCAAACACACTTTTTAATTTAAACTTTTTTTTAATTATTTCGACCTTTTTAGCTACATAACGGAATGCAGTTTAGATAAAGCGGTTCTTGAGGAAGGTTTATACGAGTACGCATGGTTTAATTTATTTCAAAAATAAAAATATGTTCCAAAAATTTATATCTGATGTTGGCATTCTTACACATTTACCTTAAAAATAATTTTACATATTATATTTTTTTTACATGAAATATTTAACTTTGCTTCGCATATGGTCAACGAGTACCTATAACATGTGAAAATATTTTTTTTATTTACCTTACATACGAGTAGGTTACACCCAAGTAAACAGGGATTGGTAAATAAAAACTGTTTCAGGATATATATTTTTTTTATATTTTTAGAAAGAGGTAACACACTTATCGGTCCCATCACTAAAATTTTTAGAAAGACTAAAGAGTACATTGTTGTTCCTACGTACGAGTATTTGTAAGCAAGTAGTTCCCGAAATTCAAACATTTCAGTTTATAATTATTTAACAGAACGGGATGTTTGTTTTGCATTTCAGTTTTACAAGCTTTTATTTAGTTTCACCTGTCCCGTTGTCTGTAATCAAATCTTGCAAGCCATTTTCGACCACTTCTGGTTATCCGTTTGAGCTGAAAGGCATACTTATGTAAGGAGTCATCAAGTTTTCTGTGCCGGTGACAGCGTCGTCGCTGTAATCGCATCTTTTGGTTGTCTGTTTATTGAATATGTATCCAAATGACATTAGAATCAAAATGACAATAGTAGCTTTCAGTTTTAGCCGCCGGCACAGAAAACTTGGTGACTATACGTCCTATGACAATGTAATAAAAGCTAAAAAAAGCTTGTTTTAAAAAGGATTTTTATTTGATCCTTTAATTTGTGATATATCTAGTACATTGAAGGTTTTTTGAAGAATTTGACAAGGTTTAGGTATTTATAATATTCTGACCCTCTCCGGTTTTGAATCACAATTACAGTTCTGATAATAAGTTCGATTCATAAAATGACAAAAACCTTTTTGCCTCTCAGAAAAATCACTTCATATTTTCTTAATAGAGTATAGCTAGATAACTAATATATAAACTGTTCCATATAAAAGTACCTGATACCTGTAAATAAAAAACGTTCACCTTTCAGACTTTTAAAAGCTGAAAACGGCCAAACATTTGAAGAGTTATCGGGGGTTTGCCTTATTAAATTTACAGCTAAAAGTGAGGATTCGAAAACATTAGATAGATTTAAGGCAAATATGAATTTCAAATACGTTACGTGCTAACGCAATGTTACTAGTGCTTTCAAAAATGTTTTTATATCAATGTAAACATGTGGAGTACGCGTAGTTTACTAACAGTTGGATACAGTGGCGGATTTGCGATCAGGTCCAGTAGGCTAGACGCGATAGGTAAAGGCGCCTTTTTGGACAATTTCAATGACATCTAGTGTAAGCTAATTGGTCGCCACCTATGTTGCTTCTCTGATCAGCCTTAAGTGTGTTGCTTGGTTTTAAGGACATTAGGAGGAGTAAGAAGAGGAGGTATTGGTCACGCGGTGAGCTTATCTACTTTACGCCAATATTCTAGAATTGTAACGTAAAATAGTAATTCAAGCTATTAGTTAGTTTACTAGTTGCTCGACCGGGGGAGTATCACACTCTCAGAGGAAATTATGGTTCTTCCCCGAGCGAGGCAGATCGCATTCAAACTGTGATAACCATTCTTCCAATCATTCTCTAAAACAGTATTTTTAGCCGGTATACAAGACATCTTCTAAGACCATCTAAATAACTGTAGTCAAGGAAAAGATAATCAAAACACATAAAGTAATGAAATTCTTTATAACGAATCACTTACAGTAAAAACGTGATAGCCGATACTGTGTCCCAGGCGAATATTGGAGGCAGAAATGTAACAGGCTTTACCAGGTAAATGTGTAAATCCGTCACTGGTTTATAGCCCACGGCAGAACGAGGATTGATTGCGATCTGTTTGTTACGCATCGCCTGACACGGTCAATATTATGAATAAACTGGGAACTACTCAATGGGCAAGCTTTTAAGACAGTTTAGTTAAGTTTTATAATTGGTTAAAAGTACAATGTTGATATCATTATACTAAACAGTTTGTTTTTGTTTTTTGGTTGAACGCACTAATCTTAGAAACTATTGGTCTGAATTGAAATATCTCTTTTTGTTGGATAGTCCTTTTTTCAAAGAAAGTTCAATCTATAGCACATCACACTACGACCAATAGGATCTGATCTATCGCGGGCTAATCTTAGGACCGTTACGTGGAAAGTAACTCATAAAGTATAGAGAGAAATTTCAAAAATCATAAGTCAAATAGTTTTCGAAATGTAAAGAAAAATAATGTATAAAAATAAACAATTATCAACACTTACATTATGACTTTAAGCAATAACAAATTAGAAGTATACCTACAACTGCTACGAAATAACAAATCATCTCTGTTTATGCACACAATCAGTTCATCATTACGGAAGGCCAGTGTTGCGGTTTTTACGTTTCGAGATATAAAGTTATTTACTAAAAATGAATAAATTTATTACAATTTAATAATAATTTCCGTCTGCGTCAAACATTTAGATGATTACGTTTGTACTACGCAATCTTTTTCAACGAAATAGTTCGTATGAATGGCAGATAACCTATGTGTAGAAGAGTTAATACACTTTAGATATATCGCGTTATAAAAGAAATAGTAGGTATTTGTTATTCGGACAATGTACCGCACATTTGTTGATTAATATTTTCGTGTAATATAATCTGTTTTGGTTGTTTTTGTTCTATCTAACTAAATGGTGAAACACAACCCTGGTTTTTTAACTGAAAGTAATCTGTGGAGTGCTCCAGAAATGTACATGTTGCACACATTGACCCGGTCAATGGTTGTACACGTTATTTTCATTACACTATTTTTTCGGGGCTCTACGTTTACTTGTTTTACCGATAAATATTGTGTTTCTGTTATGTTTTTGGGTTTTTTGATGCCAATTTTAGGATATCTTGCTTTTAATTGACGTATTTTGTCTCATTGTTGGGCAAAAGTCTCGTCCATGTCGTCCCTTTGTATTTAATGAAATCCTAGTACATTGCACTTAGATCAAATTCTTCCAAGACTGCAGTTTGAACGTGATGATTGATTCGATCGGATATCAATTTTCCAATAATCATTTCCCTGAATAATACGGAAAATGCTCCATACCGTAAAATACAATGCATTTCTCATTCTTGTCAAGATAATAGAGCAGTGTCTGTGTCAGTACTATTGTCTACATGACAACGATACAATCGAATATCGAAATACATTACTAGGAAATCGATATGATTAGAAGGAAATCTCACCTGCGAAGAAATTCTAAAGTATGTGGTCGACCAACCAGCACTTGGTCAGCGAGGTTGATTATGTTCTAATCCCTAATTCAGATTAGGCTCGAGCCTCTCGATGAGGACATAATTATATGAGCTGATGAAGAGAAGGAAATCCATGGTAGTTTGCTTTTACGGTTAACTATTAGGGTGATGCAATAAAAGTAATGGTTAAAAGTAGTGTTTGTTTTCAGTGGCGCGTGGCTCCGATGGAGCAAGCGTCGATGGGGCCAACGAGGATCTTTCGAGGCTAGACCCTGGCCAGCACCGACCGTCCTTCGACATGAACGAGCTGCCAACCAGTGTCTACTCCTTGGACACTCGCAGAATGCAACTGTACTCACACCCACACGTCCACCCAACGGTGAGTCACTCTTTTGTTCCAGTTGTACCTACTAAGAAGTTTCTGGAAGTCATTACATCATACCTGAACTTACGAGTATGTGTGACAGTAACATCGAACCAAGTGTTACGACTTTCCTATAATACGATCATATTGGTACTTACATATCGATTGAGTTATAATTAATTTTGTTACTTATGAATCACGTGTAATTCATACGAATATTATTTAACTAAAAGGCAGATTAATTAATTAACTGGGCTTTAGAGAGAGCAAGTTATTATTGGCCAGTATGATTGCCCGAAATACATTTTCATTGTACTCATTTCATGCGAAT
Source organism: Timandra comae (assembly GCA_958496195.1). NCBI lineage: Eukaryota > Metazoa > Arthropoda > Insecta > Lepidoptera > Geometridae > Timandra > Timandra comae. The sequence goes on from OY292353.1 coordinate 13,616,641, forward strand.
TTGAACGGCTGTGGAAATACCCAAACGAAGCCAGGTAACTTTCTGTTTCTTTTTGAGTTCTAATGCTCGAACAAAGGTGAATTACATCGAACTCTCTGAATCAGATCGGATTTGAACTCGAATTTCAGAAGTAGCGTCAGCTTTAATAAACAAAAATAAAGTAACAATTAAAATGTCAAATAAATATGTAAGTGTTAAAACTTAATACGAGTCATTAAACCATAACGAAACAAATCCGTCTTTAAGTCATAAAAACGTCAACAATAAAATTGGAAAAAACGAGTATGATGAAGTGCAGAGCAAGGCGCGAATATAACGAATATTGTAGTTACGAGTCCTGCTTTTTGTTTGTTCGTATAAAGTTTCCAACGTTTGCCATTCACCCCGGTCCACGCTCCACCAACCAATGCATTGTTCCTTCACAAACCATTATAATGAAAATACTGGTTTTGTGTTAATAATACATCACAAATATACACAAAATACTAAAATTTAATATCAATAATATCTAACCGAGGTTGCTAAGGGCATTGTGTGGTCCGAACTATACAATAAACATAATAAAGTTAATAGTTTGTAAATAAATAATATTTACCAGTGTTCATACATTATAATCTGATAGATATTACTTTCATAGCGCGTGTTTTAGATGATGAGTGCCCTCATTGGATGTTAGCTGTAGGCCTGCACAATTATACTAATAACGTTACGTCATATGTTTGTTACACTATAATCACATAATTATTATCAAGTGTAATAATATTGTGTATACAACAGATTTATAAGGAAAAAAGGCGTAGGTAACACTTTATTTTTTTTTTATAATTAGGTAATTCAAAACAGATAATGAAAGATTTTGGTGTCTTTACAATAATATTTTCGAGTTCATTTATTATTTTTTACATGGTAAACAAATTTGCAGTTCGTGTTGATAACATGTTGCAAACATGATTATGTAAGTGTTATTATAATGAATTTTATTGAAAATTTTATGTAGTATCATCTGAATAACAGCAAAGAATACTTTATCAGTGCCCCTGACATAAGTTCATCGTGAACCAAACAACAGATTGTCAATAAGATTGTGTGTTTATCAATTATTGTAAGAGTCAAAAAATATATGATGAAATATAATTGAAAACAAATGACAAGGTTCATTGAAGGCTTCAATTTAGGAAACAAATCAAGAGAACAATAACTTAGTTTATTTTTATAATATTAAAACTACATCTCGCGGTTTCACTTGCGTTGAAATTTTGAAATACCATGTAGTTTATAGCCTCTAGCAACCCTTAATTTTCGGACTATTAGTATTTAATTTGGATTAGTTGTTTCTTCTACATTCGAACGAATTCTAACTTTACCTCTTTATAATATTAATATAAATAAACAAAAGTTTGTTTTCTGATAAGTTTTCTTTTTATAATAGAAAACTCAACTGCCCTGCAGCTATAAATTATAAGTAATACAAAAGTTCACTTCGTTTACTAACGTTTCCAAACGCGTTGAATTACTTTACGTTAAAATCTTCATCATCTCTGTAGTTCTTACTTAGAAGTGGGTTGTATTAGTCTGTCGTCTATCAAACAAAAAAGCATTATCAAAATAAATTCATAATTGATGGTGCAATCGTGAAATAAACAAAAAAACTAAAGTACATTAAAATTGAGAGCCTTGAGAGATATAATTATTATGATTAACGGAATATTTACCATGTATATTATTTATTTCGAGTTTCATCCGAGATTATGGCGCTTGCAACAGCGTCGAAATATCGAAAACTCAAAATAAATAATATACATGGTAAATATCCCGATAATCATAATAATTTGAGTGCTAATAACCATGATAACTATAAAAACTATACGAGTATAATGTCTTTTAAAAAGGATATTACCTACTACCAAATTGCAAACACAATTCATTGAACTTTGACCAATAAATCATTGGCACAGATTTACTGGAGCAAATATTTCTGACCTTGTGCATTGTTACATTATGTATAGAAATATGGATATATCTGGACCTATTTGTGGAGAGCCGTGACTTCTCATTATTCAATCTTCTGAACGACGTCTCGTCACAGGGTTCTGGGAAATCGAACAATGTCACTTTACTTGCTGAGATCGTGAGGTTAGGTGGGAATAGGGACTTCTTTTATATTTTAAATAAATCTTAAGTTTATAGTAAGATTTAAAGAAATGGGGGCCAGAAACGAAAATTAAAAAACGAAACTTATGTAGTAAGTGTAGTAAAAGAAACTGTCTCTGCTGTGTAGCAACAGTTCTAAGGATATACTTACTTTTATAAAACAAATTGATTTCAAATAAAAACTGCATATTTTGTTCATACGTAGCGGTCAAGCTTTCAACACCCCTTGCAGCGACAGGGATATAAAACAGTTTACCATATTTAAAACAGTTTTATCATGTTTGTAATAATCCTTACTAATTGTATTAATGCAAAAGAGAATTTATTTATTTGTTACGCTTTCATGTCAATTGATTATCATGATATTTTGTGTACACATTTTCATATTTTTGTATGAGAAGTATACAGCTCCTTGTATTATTCTAAAGTAACTGCTTTCTGCATTTTTTTTATTGCGGATATTCTAGAAACGACTGAACCGATTTTGGATACACATCACAGACAGATAATTTGATGTTACGTTCGCTACTTTATCCCGGAATTCCTACAGAAGCAGAAGATACATGATATTAATATATTACACGGGCTGAAATATATAACTAGGTACAATAATGTACATGATTATAACACGCGTTTTCTCCTCTGTTTGCTATTCATATAATATAAACAGTACTGAGTGAGAAGGCTCATGACCAAAACCTGACATCATGGATGCCAATATTTCTTTAATAATGAAACTTCAAGGAACATTTCTTGTTTATTTCATGATATAAACAATCTATATATAAATATATTATGTGGAAAATATAATCTGAGCCCTTTAGCTTTTATAAGTTGTTTTTATTAAGATTTAGAGGTTAGTCGTCTAAGTTAGTCCTAGATACTAGTCTTAATATGATCATTAGGCCAAAGATCGCCATAAGACCTTGTAACCTTATCTGTTACTTAGAATAGTTATTTCCTAGATTGACTGAGAATTGTATCCGATGTCAAATAAATAAGCCGGTTTTGAATTTGTTCGTATAAAATTCTGATAATCAATCATCACACCGATCAAATTGACATACTTATATGTTTTAGAAAATTCAGTCCCTATTTCTTATTAATAATTCTCTTACAGTAAAAAATTGACCTGAAAATGCACAAAAAAAGCAAAAACCTTGGTTCCAATCATCGATTTAGAATAATAGTATCATCTGCATATAAATAATAAATTTTATGTATTATAATATAATCAAGTGTTAGTACTAAGCGGAGTCAGCACTGTGGATGACGTATAGGCAGCTGTAAAGCACGCGGCGTCTCCGATATCCCGAATGACTCCATTGTAATCGGATCCGTCCTGTGACAAATGTGAAAAGTATTGTGTTTTTAGTGTACCTTCAACTCCTTACTCGGTGCTAACTTTACATCTCTTTGTATTACCTAATCGTGTTGGTTTTAGGTAGTGTCAATTTGGAAACTACAGGATGTAATTTAAAGAAAATAGGTCAAAGTGTTATTTGGAAATTTAAATCGATTTCTCAGACAATTTTTGCTGGTTTTTTTGCAACTTAGCTAATTTCATTTTTTGTCCAAACAAAATGTGCATAACACTTGTTAACTTATTGGAATCCGATAGATGACAATCTCAAAAATCAGCAGATAGGAGTAACTAAGGCTACCGAAATTTCCACGGGAACGGGGTTAGCTTGAGTGAACCCGAGTGGCACAGCGAGTAAATCTATAAAAATAAAAAATAATATCATTCAAATGTAACTAAGTACATATTATTGTTTGATAAAAAATAATATCTTCTAAATGTATCTATTATTTTGTTCTTGAGTGAGTCCTTTACGAAGGCGCGGCCCCGGGCGCTAGGTAGCCTTGAAGCCATTCCCAAACGCCACTACTGACTCAATTTCTTTATCAGCCTTATTAGCGTCGAAGGTCTCTCTGGTTTATCGGTACACCACACTGTGAAAACTCTAAAATAGGATTTCACAGTACAGATTCAATCATTAATTGTAAGAAACCTTTTCTTCTTCTTCTTTGCGTGATGTTATAGTCTTAATAAAGTAAGATTACTTGGTCTAATTCTAATTCTGAGATAGCTTCTAAAATCAGGACTTGGCTTAAAAGCGGTTTTATTAAATTTTGAAACCCTGAACTAATGTTATCTCTATTTGTATCTCATTAGAGGTCAGTATAACAAAGCTTTGACTAAGGGAAAAATTAAAAATCAAATAAATGTATTCATCGACATTGGATCCCGACTGTACTATAAATAAAATCAGACGAAAATCCTTCAACTTTGCCAAACATTGACCTATAAAGTGTCTGAAAGGGCCGTTAATTAAAAGAGAAGATATTTATTTAAATGAAAGTTTATTTTAAGAATCGTCTAGACATAGCCCTCAGGCTATACCGTGTTGTCAAAACACAGAAATAGCAAGTAATTGACTCCTGATAATTGTAATTGGGTCAGTATTTTTTACATAGATTATTTTTCTCCTAATAATTTGTATTACGTATCGTGCGAATTCGTACGTACGTTGCTCGTACATACGTATCTGTTGACGCAGATTCTTTTTCTATGTATACATACGAGAACGTCATACAATACATGACTGATAAACACTTCTTTGGTGGCTTAAATACGGGATAGACTGTATTTAATAGTGTACCAATCTCACTGAACTCAGAAAAATAAAAAACGCAAAAAGAGGGGTGTTGTAAGTTTGACGTGTCTGTGTGTGTGTATATGTGTGTGTGTGTCTGTCTGTGGCATCATAGCTCCCGAACGGATGAAGCGATTTCAATTTAGTTTTTTTTTGTATCAAACGGGACTTACGTGCGAGTGTTCTTAGACATGTTTAATGAAAATCGGTTGACCCGTTTAAAAGTTATGGCGGTTTGAAAGTAATTGTGTTGGGGGTTTTTTAAATTTTTAATTTTCTCTAAACGCGATTATCCAGTTTACTCCGATTTTATCAATCAAACAAACGCTTTTTTATTCGTAAAACAGTGATTTAATTAATCACATTAGAACATAAAATCTATGAAATACTTACATATTATTATAATTTTACTTACACAAGGAAATGAGTATAACAAATGTCTTATTATTCAGTTTTATATAACAAAGTAAGCAATTCTGATTCTTCAATTTCGACATTATATTACTTATATGTGTTATATACCTACTTATTAATATACCTACTTCATATAAATTATCATCTATTACGTTTTGTATGATTGAGGTCAGGTATTGCAACATCGATCTTTTGTAGGTATTGACATAGTTATTTGTTTCAAAGATTTTTCTATTCTATTATTGTTAACGATTAACGAATGAAATGTATTGTTAATTTTGTAACTGTGTCTTGTTGTTATAAAAGAAAGTTTTTCATTAATATTTAAGTCCTTCTATTGGTTTTTAGTAAACACCATTATTCGCGTCTTATAATTTCATGTAAGGACTTATACGACTGGGTGAAATGATACCTAAGGATTAAGTTTATCCTTATTAACAAACATGTTTTATTATTAATGAAATAAAAGAAATAAAACACAAATCTCGATATCTCAGTCCGTTAGTTGTAAGTACTCGTATTAATCTTGGCTCCTTATCATAAATTACTTCATACTTCTAACTAATATCTAATATTTATGTCAAAGTTTGTTGAGTTGTTATGATGTTTAAATGTACGTGTGACTCAATCGTGTGTACGGCTGGGAAGATTTGAATGAAACATATAAACGTATGAGAGTTATTGAAAAAATGTATATAATAACATGAATAAATCTTTGGTAAATTAGTTTAATAAGTTTACGCTACGCAACGGATGGACAGGTCAAGGTAGCTGAAGCTGTTAGTCTAGCTAGAGTCTACGGCATAGTGATATATGACGGTTGTAAGTTAAAATCTCGTACGGGAAGGTTCTTTTCTCTTCGAGGGTTGAGGGCCCCATATAACCTCCAAGGAACCTCCCTCCAGTCACAGGAGGAATGCGATTATACGCATTTTCTCAACAGAAAAATGGTTAAAGTAGTTGACAGTTTATCATTAATATATTTTAACGGGTTGTTTCCACGTACCGTACGTAGTTGAGAGTTGCTGGATGCAAGCTGTATTGGATCGCTTAATGGTCTTTATTCATTGATGTTTGATCTCCAAGTTTTTCACCTTTTTTATTTCAATTACAACGTTAAAAACCATTACAATAATGATTTGATAATGATGATGATATAGTGCTTAGGGTTTAGTATTAGCATTGTTTATGAGACTCTGTATAAACGAGAAACAAACTAGAGCCATATTAAATACGTGATTTTCAAGAAGTTTATCAATTTATTTTGATTATAATAAAATATTGTACGAGTATGTAAAGGAATGACATATATTAAATTCCAATTTTCAGTTTCATGTAACCCGGGAATAGATATAACAGGCAAATGAGGCTTTGATTTAACGGATCATAAACATTATAACAGTAGTTTTTCCTCATACTTTTAATTGTAACAATAAATCATTTTTCGTTCAACCAATCTCCTTTCGTGAAATGATAATTTACTTAATATTTTTTTTACAATGTTTGTACTTGGGCTGTATTTACTATTTGTTGCTACGCGTATAATTTTATATGTGTGATGACGTCATGAGTATTTAAAACCTTTTTTCTTCTAGTTAGGATATCCCCTTTTGTTTCTAGCACTCATCAAATCTATCTTTAATAGCTAGATTATCTTTTCAGTACCCACGGCCAAAGTCAAACAATATTATCAATATCATTATTGAAAACACGAATCATTTTCAAGACCATGTATGTTTATAATTCGAATAATACCAAAGTAGCCAAGTTCACAGCGATTTCAATGTTCGTGGGTGGCCAACCACTACTTTTTACATGCTATGTATATTTTACACGAGCATCAACTTTCATACACGACCAAGTTCAAGCGATATTCGATCCTAAACTATTTGCAATAAAGGGTTAAAAAGGAATATTCCTTTCATGAGAAGCTTATCGGTAACATTGGTATAGCATAATAAAAAATCGGTTGAGTACTAAGTACAATGGACCTATTTCACGACCTAATTCGCATTGTGGCACTTTTTTTATCTTGGTTAAATTCCCTTGTGTTCGTTGGTTAAGTTGTCGCTAACATTTTGATGTCAGCATGTTTAGCGAAGCAAAGTATGCGGTATCGACAATTCATGATATTGTACTTTTATTGTAGGCTACGCAATATTTTGACCGCAAATGTAAGTTAGTCTGACAATGACGCAGTGTCTTATTTGAATGCTGTCGTGTGCATTATTTATATAGAGGACGTAGAACGTACATTGTAACGCAGTTATTTGTGAGGTATTTAATAAAGGTTTCATACTTTTGTTGTCTTATTATAAATTTCTAGTATGATTTTCAGATTCATAGTTTTATGCGAAGTACCTATACCTACTTACTACGAAATTCATTCCTCACTAAATATCTTAGTGATATTACCAAACTAATTATTATAAAATACAGTAATTCTCAAAACGTATAAATTCATGTTTTTCGACGTCACGTACAATGAAAATCTGTCTGATTTCCTTTTTCATTCTCGATTGCGGACCGTTCGCGGTAGTTATGTTTGGAAATCTCTATTACCTATTATTATTTTCCGTTCCAATATATTTAAATCAACGATCGCGAGATTATGAGGGTAGCATTGCCAGTCACATGACAGACCAGTAGAACACTAACGCCACAAACCTGTTTCCCAAAAACCGAAACTAAACATATGATTTAAAAATAATAACTAAAATAAAAAAAGAACTTCAATAGACGAAAACGTCCTTACCGAAAATGCTTCGGAACAAATTAGCGTCTATCGAATAAACACGTGCGTACTATATTTTTCTAATGTTAATATTAAATAGAATCCCAAAGAGATGGCCAATAAATATCTTACAATATCTATTTTTAAATACTTAGGATGCTTTCTCCGATCTTGAATGAACGAACAGTCGACCCTCCTAATGTCTCTGCTTGTTAACACACCGAACAAGACGCAAGATTCAAGCGTTTTATTTAAAAAATATTTTTAATATGACCAACTTTTTATATGTCAAGTTTTAATCAATGGTTTCTTATTTTATAAAATAAAAAAAATGATTGTTTTAAAGTTTTAATATTTTTAGTTTTGAATTTATAGGTGAGTAGTTAATTATAATAATTTATATGATCAAAATATTGAGTAAGATAAAAAATGTGAGCGCTACGTTTTGGTCAGTATAAGGCCGCTCTCAGACTGTACCATACGCTGTAGTGTTAACTTTTTGACAGTGTCAGCTATATCCGAGCTGATTTGTTCGCAACAGCTGCGTGAGCGCACCTATTAACCGCTGATACATGTTTGTCAGCCGGCTATTAGGGAGAAAGAGATGAAATTTCGGAATCATCTATACAAGAGCGAGATCGATTCATTTCTTCAATTCACAACCAATATTTATTTGCTGCACTGTGACACTCCGGACAAAAATTCTTGTACCAAAAAATTAAATTTTGAAACAAATGCGATATCTCGTTGGCAGGTCGTTATTCTTGTTACTATATAAAGATTATTGGTCAAGAAATGTTTGTTTAAAAATTTAATCAATTTTATAGAATCAGAATCTGATGGGTATATCAATTATAATTAATATGTGGAGGTGTGTATTGTGGTCGTTAAGTAACATTGACACTTTAGTATCCACAATAACACATGTAAAGTAATGCGACAGACATTTATGAGATGTTTACTGTTCTCGTAAAAACATATGCTTTTATTTTCCCACAAAATTTTCATTCAATGCTCGAGAGCTATTAAAATTAAATTGCGATAAAAATGACGTTATTACCTTTTGAATGTATTTGAAAACTGTGAATTATTTTTACGATCCGTTATCTGAATCTTAACGTCTTTCGCTCACTACAGCGGTCAAAAGTCTATTTTTCTAATAAAATTGAAGAAACATTTTCTTTTTCTATTTTTCTTTGCTAATTGTCTCGTTAGTAGATATTATTTAATCTGTGTACGTCTATTTTAAGTATTGTTGTTTAAGATTGTGTAAACCTAGTTTTACCTGGACTTACCTTTGTATTACGTAAAAAAAATGTTGTAATTATAAAATACAAGCCATCCGTGTTTTTTTCTATTACGGGGCAGTTTTCAAAAAGGTTTAAAAAATGGTAAACAAATAACTACTACTTCTAACTTTTCAGCAAGTTTGTTTCCGTAACACTTTGGGAATCAACCGCGTGCTTTTATCGGAGTACTCGTAGAATCGGATCCGAAAAGCTTTTTATAATAATATTTTAATCGTATATTTTATTTATTATGTAAAACAATTAAATCCATACTAAGTTTTCTTTACTACTCTAATTTAATAAACGATTAAATTATTATTAATTTAATTATTTATGATCGGATATCTTAATTAAATACTTACTATAATGTTTGTCATTTAATCATTACACAACATAGTTATATAATCTAAAAGTTTTATTTCACTTTAAATTATAATAATTAACTATAAATTTAAAAGTACAAATTTATAATAACTAATATGTCTTTATAATAGAAATAAAATAAACCCATATGTTCACAAATGCAACATACAAATCTTATTTTTTACTCAACTACTATATAATAATATACTAAATTTTATAAATAATGAAGCAATAAGAGACACTAAATCAACAAACGAAGGAGTTAACATAAACAAACATTTATTACTATGAAAAGATTTCGCGAAGAAATTAATTAGATACATTACTTACACTTGATATTATCAACTAAAAAATCACAGTTTGTTTATAGGTAATTAGGAAGATAAATTGGTAATTATTGTATATATCTAATATTACACAATATTAGATATATACATATGAAAGTGTGTGAGTGGATGATGTTTGTTGTTCTTTCACGTAAAAACTATTAAATCGATTTAGATTTTTGGTACATATGTTTCTTAAAACTAGGAATACTTTTTATTTTAAAAGTCCCACGGGATATACGCGCCGTGGGATACAGCGACTTTTTAAATATATGAAAGAACGTCGATGATACTGTTTCGCAGGGATTACACTAAAATAGAACGGTAATTAATGAGCCGATCCCAAGCCCACAATATCAAAATGAGACACATTACGAGAATTCCACATCGTATATAATAAAATCATCGAATAATATATTTGAAACTTTTATATCGTAATAGAATAAAAAAAGATATTACTAACGAATGAGTTCTTGTATTGCAATTCTTTTACGATGATATTTCACGACGTATTTATTCTTATATCTTAATTAATATAACATTTACTTTACATTTTTAAGGTAATTTTTACCTGTAATTTGTTATGAAATCCCGATCTCGTAGGAATTTCGAAATAAAATATCGTTTATGTTAATCAAGAGGATAAATTCATATTCGTAAAATCTGTCTGTAGTAAATGTATTAAAAACAGTTTCCGTTTATTAATTAAGTATCTTTGATTAACTTGAACTCTGCATGTCGAAATGAAACTACGTTTTTACTGTTTGAATTTTTGTATTGCAACGAGTTTTATTTTCAACCTACATATTTCTTTATATGCATAAAATAGTTATAAATATAAGTATTTACTCTGAGTTAAGTTAACAATATATTATCAAATCTGCGCTAAGTATTAGGTATAATAAGAATACCTTTAATAACGTATCATGAGTTTTAAGATTTCGTCAAGCTTTGACATATCTTTAGACAAAGTATGTTTATCTATTGAATAGAATTTAAGATTTGTTAGTTTGGGATCAGATTTGCCTAAGCTTGTTTTAAGAAAAGGTTTCATTTTAATTTTTGTTATAAGATGTTAAAGTGGTGTAGCTATCTAGTATAAGATCGATTCTACTTTTCAAGAACTCTCTTTATTATTTTATATACGTTTTAGGTTGAGAAGATTTCTGTTTTTTAAGTGGTATTGTTTATTAATTTATATCATTGTGACATTCAATTTTATGAGTGGTTTCGCGCTTTTCAGAGCACGTTTCCCGCGGTCCCGGCTTTTGTACTCATATTACACACTGGCGAACCGCTATGGATAGTTAGGGCTGTAAAAATACTAACAGTTGACTTAAAAAAAACTAACGTATAAACTTTTGTGGGAGATCTGATGACAGTCGCTCAACGTAAAAACTAATTCCGACAAAGGTTAAAATAAAAAACCGAATATATTATAAATTATGGAGAAAGTTTTGGTATAAAATGAAACCATTTTAAACATAGTTTAGCAAACAATAATAAGTTCAAGTTCCTTGGTAGAACATAATATGAGCTTATGATGATGATGAATTTCTACTACAGAACCCATCCCATGTCTAATTGGGATCATAAACAGAATTGCCGGCATGTCAATATTTTACATAAAGCGGATGATCAGATCAGAGTATGATCATGACTTCCACCACCCAGAGACCGATCTCATTTTGATAATGATTACAACAATATTAAACTAATGCTTTCAATTTTTTTAGTCTTAATTAAACTTATCCTATATTTATGTTTTAGGAGCTGTCAATTCATGCGGTCTCCTCACATGAACTGCTGAAGCCGAAGGATGAACCTACTTACTCTTTGGCAGCGTCGACTAATATTTGCTCTGTCAATTTGTCAGGTTAGTAACCCTCAATTATTTTTTAATATTAATCTATTATGTACGAAACATAATTGAGATTAAGATAGATAAGCACCGATCACAGATTTACCTGGATAGAGCGAAATCGCACCACGACGTTTTCAGAAAACCCATTGCTATCAAAATGCAAAATAGGTAAAATACCTATAGGTACTAAACTAATTGCATCAAACCATGCAGTTTTACCCGTGGATCTGAATCCTGTTTTTCAAAAAGAAAGTACACTGTTATGTATGTACAATTACTTGAATATTACTCAAAATGTATCGTCGTTTTCTGTTATTCTAATAATAGTGATATGCATGCATATCCCTACATTTCTTATAGATTTTACCCGAGCATATAAGTTCCAATTATAAAAAATGCTGAACAACCAATAAATCATCTAAATTCTAAAAACTACCAAGACTTCACCAGTCAGATTTTATAATGTACTACTGACCCGTTTTGTTACTAAAATGCATATCAAATATAATATAGACAGTCATCGATTATGTCTGATGGTACCACTGCTCGAAATCACTAATTAATTCGCATCGTTAAAGGGTGCATAGAGTTGCAAAGGGGAAAATATTCAATCATGCGTCCGATAGGATTCAACGACATACACGGACCACTGTTTTTAGAGGTAATTAAGTACTAATGAAAACAAAAAGTTATCTTACCCCCTTTAATCCACTATGGTTATGTTTGTCACTATTTTACTTCGGGACAGAGCGACGGATTTATCTATATACTAATATTCGAAAAAGGAAATATTGTATGTTTTGTTTCATTGTATTGAATGCGCTCTGTAATGAACGAATAACTTTTGAAATCTTTGGATTGAAAATTAGTCTTATTAGTTAAATATCCTTTCAAACAAAGACAAAGAAAGACACCGTATTTACAATACACTTTCGGGAATAGATACTTGAGTATATAATATATTCATCCCCCATTGTTTATTTAGCGTAATTGGAGGTACATAAAATTAAAAAGATCTCTCAAAGATCGTATTCTACATTTGCTCTTGCTCGTGGCGTATTTTGCCTAAGGCCACGTACTCGATCTCTCAACAAGTTATTTCGAGGGTATATCCCATTACTTCCTGATGGATGTTTAATCGTCAATACGCACATACCATGTACAAAGTTTATCCATTTTATTATTAGCAGATTTTTAATGCTAACTATGGACCTATGTATACTAACATTGTATTAAGGGATGTTTACATTACACTGAATCCGTTTGACAAAATGTGCGAACGCAGGTGTCGTATTACTTTAATGTTCTTAATGTAAACAAGTTCTTTGAGTTGGTTGAACTTAACCGACATCCACTTGAATTTGAATTATGAAGCAGAGTAGGCACGGACCGTCGTCGCGAGCTCCGTCACCTTCCACTGTATGTAATATAATTTACGATCGAGCCAGTATTGTTCATTGAGAGCGGGCCCAGTTGATTGCCGATATTAAAAGTGTCAAGCGTCCATTGGTGCCGGAAATTCATTGATAGATTTAATCGCGTTTGACTGAAATAGCCATACAGTGCACTGGATTTGATTCGAGAAGTAAATTGGTCATTAATCCCGTCCGGTCGTCTCGCCCCTGCACTAAAAACTCCAGCTATTTTCAGGGAAATTTGAAAGAGGTCCTTGAGGAAGGTGAATATATTGCTGAGTTTTATGTAGGCAGCTGCAACAGTTGTTCAACTTCGAGCATTCTCACTGGAAATGATACCGCATACCGATATCATAAGTCATCACATCACACACTGAACAATATTGTATCAATTTAATTACATCCAGTTTGGTTTGTTCAAAGTCAATAAAATAACAAAATATACAATATCGATATTGTATCTAAAAATTGTATTTTATTAACGTTTCCATGTATTGCTAACAAATACAATACTTGTTCCATTTTATGACCCAAATTCTTTACAAATTACTCTCTTTTGCCTCTACGGCGAATCCAAATAGTTTGAACTAAACTTAATTGATTCCGTATGTTATGAAACAAACAATAGTAGGTATTATTTGCTAGCCTAGGTTTTATAGGATTTATTACGTACATCCTGCATCTTGTATCCTGTCATTATGAGCACCACAACTATTTGAATATGTGACAATGTCTTAGAAAAGTACATAAAGTTTGCCGATTGAGACACATTGTTAATTTAATAAAACATAAAGAAACTATATTACAGTTGTACGTATTACTAAACATGTAGTTATTTACCATTCAGGTTTTGATTTTACCGTACGTTCGGAATAGAAGTAAAAAACATCGATGAAGCTAAGTATAAAAAGGAAACAAATTATGTCTGTAAAATTAGTTTCGAACTCATGCGATTATCTTTGTAATATTCAGTTATAAATTCAAGTAAAAAATATCTGATTTCCAATCTGTACCCCAATATTAAATTTTTAAACTTCCATTAAATCTGACGAGCCCAATTAGACATGAGATAAAAGTTCGAAAGAAGAAAAAAAGCAATCTGTTATTTAAAAAATAAGAATCTGTAACTTCAAAATTCTACTTTATCCTTCCATTTTCCAAATTTAAGTCTAGGCAAAAAAAGCCTTTAGTAAAATCAAAAATTCTCACTATATCCCTTTCAAATTAAATTCTAGGCAAAAATGAGTATAGACTACAGAAAACTCAAGTCCATATTAATAATACTGATTGGTATGTTTATAGCCTAATCACCCTAGTTCAGGGTAGGCTCGTGCCCCTCGATGGGGACATTATATGAGCTGATGATAATGATGATGTTTATAGTATAAATATCCCGTAGACTCCTAGTCCCAAATATCAGCCACTAATAAATTTTCACGGATCCCAGATAAGAAACCACGCTGTTTATATTACAGAGAATACCTAATAAGTTATTTAAATTTTCAGCAAAGAAAACAAAAACAAAATGACCTCCAAAATCACGAGATTGATAAGGTTCTCTTAGTTTAACTGAAAACATGTTTTGTTGATCATGTTATTTTTTGTAATCACTTTAAAATATGCGTCATTTAATTTCAGTAAATGCATGACAGCCACGTGGCAATCACTCTATGCTACGAAAAACTTATAAGTATAAAAAATATATTACACTAGCTGCGCCCCGCGGTTTCACACGCGTAGTTCCCGTTCCCGTTCCCGTAGGAATTTTCCGATGAAAAATAGATGTTGATTCTCAGATCTACTGAATATGCTCACAAAATTTCATGAGAATCGGTCAAGCCGTTTCGGAGGAGTATGGCAACGAAAACTGTGACACGAGAATTTTATATATTAGATTTATAATATTTTATTCTATTACCAGACAAAACAAAACAAAAATTAAACAAACTTATAAAAATATTATCATGAACAGTGATTTAGATCTCACCCTTTTCTAAGGATAAGTAAAAAAACTTTAATATGATTAAAATACTGCACTATTACATGTGTATAATATATTTCTCATCGCCTATTGTGCAGGCGACAAACGACATTACATAACATAACGTCGACTCATAATTGTAAGCCATATTTACCCTCAGACATACGTAGGTAAGGTACTTGTTTATATTACAAACCAGATACACATCGTATATAATGCATGTACATATGTATGAGATCATTATAACGTCAATTAATCTGTTAGAATCACTACTTACCAACGTTTCATAACTGGATTATTATATAATACTTATTACTAGCTGACCCGACAAACGTTTTGCTTTAGGATGGCCATCTTTACGAATATCATTTAGCTTACGACTCATTTTCAGATATTCCGAATACACACAAAAAACCTGGCAAGCCGTTTCGGAAGAGTTTGGTTACAAAACTGTTTAAATATGAGCTTTTCTATAAAGAAAACTATGCTTATCTCTCTACGCTCCTCTACGTATAGACGTAGAATTGCGAAACTGTAAAATCGAATCACTACATAGTACAAAACAAAGTCGCTTTCTCTGTCCCTATGTATGCTTAGATCTTTAAAACTACGCAACGGATTTTAATAAGGTTTATTTTAATAGATAGAGTGATTCAGTGGAAAGCATTTTAGCATAATTTTATCCTCATATTCCAACGGGAACGGGAACTACGCGGGCGAAACCGCGGGGCGCCGATAGTAAAAATAAAAATCAATTGCCGTATGTATGGACCACTTCAGAGCGACTGCACTTATTCAGTTAATAATACTTTTACTTCATTTGTGTTCGTATTTGTCAGGGTAGAGTTTGTTTAATTTTATTTATGTTTATGTATTTATTGCTGATAGTGGGGTAGTAGCTAGTTTAAAGAAAAAGAAACCGTAAAAATATCTTTAAAAAGAGTTAAGTAATTGCCAAGTGAACTTCTAAAACAAGGATTTTAGCCTATAATGTCCCACTGCTGGACAAAAGTCTCTCCCGAACACCAAAAAACGCGCATAAAACAGTGGGCCACCGCTAGTGATCGATATGATTGACAACACGGTAACAAAAAATGTTATATATTTATATTATGATGGATATTTTTTGTAGTTCATATGAATGTCACGTGCAATCGCGTTTATAGGTATGCAACAGTATCTGTGAATGATAATTTTAAGGGCGAGCAACAAAATAAGAATAGAGGTGAACTTTTAGATAGCAGATGAGGTGTAACGACGTGGCTATTCGTAGCGAAATTTTCCATTCTCACGAGTTCAACTTTAGAACCGCGGCTTTGATCGCTTATACTTCAGTTGTCAATTAAATTGATATTATTATAAAATACCAATAATGAGGTGTATTTCAAACTAATTTAGATTGTCAATTCCATCAACCGATACATATATACAAACAATTAAAGGTTGACCATATATACTTTTCTAATCAAATGCGCGTATATTTTTGTAATAGCCTCGCATTAACCTATAGAATGACTAATAATGTAAGTTATTCATAAACACCCGGTGTGCCACTCTAGCACCGACATCCGACAATGGACATTTAAATTTTTTTTTTATACACCACTCAGTATTAACCAAAGAAATACTAATTAGTTTATGAAAATGGTTTCTGATAGACGATACAATGATCAACTCTTGATAAGTACATCAACTGACATATTTTCTTAACATTGTACATTAGCAGCGCCCCGCAGTTTTACCAATCAAACCGCTAATTCCAATTCCGCGAAAATGATGAGATAAAACGTATCCTATCCTATTCTTGGTTACAAAAGAACATCTTCACTGAACTTCATCAAAAACGGTATAGTAGTTTCGGAATCTTTTCAATAAGACTAAAAGATCTTTTTAATATATCTATACAAACCAAGCAGTCGTTCTACGAAAAGAACATGGCTCGATTTTCATGACCAGCTCGAACATTCGAACACCGAATCGGGTGTTAATTACAAAGTAAGTACGCAACAAAACTTACAAGGGTTCAGAGCAATGATTATCGTCGTAAATCGCCCCATAACTAATGCACTACAAATACGAATGAACGTTAAATGTGTCGGTTCATGTATAACACAGTTTACACCTTAATCGATTTGACATCGAATGAAATCGATTATAATAGTGCTGATAATTCATTTACGATGTTTTTATCATTGTAATTCTTGCGTAGAAATAGAAAATGTAGCTTTAGTGTAACTGCGAACTATATTAACTACGGCCCTTGGTAACGGCATTGATTTCTATGATAAACAATATTAATTAATGTTCAGTAATGTTTTATTTCATCCTAGTAAATATTTTAAATTGAATTAGAGGTAAGTGCGGTAGCAAAATGGTTGTTTCTACACATTTAAAATTATATGTTTCAGTTGAAAATGGAAGTCTGTCCATTAATAATTTCATAGATTTTGTATTTCAGTTTTGTTTTTTTCATATAAAATATAGTAGAAAAAGCAACGGTCCATAAGTGGTAGACGGGTTATTCATAGCATATAGTTGAGAGTGATTCGGTGGCAGAAAGTTAATTTGCGTCACGGGTGGACCAGGTTCACTTCCAAACTGGGAGAGCCCTACATGCCCCGTGGGTCCTCCCAATATCGGCTCACGGTGGTATGCAGTTCTATGAATTTTCACTGCGTTAAAAAAAATGGTTCACTTCCAAACGTTCTTGCCTAATTCCAAAAATAAGTTTAAACATGCATTCTTTTTAATTTCAAGCATTTTCTGATTTTATTCCTTTGCACAAAAATGACAACGATTTTTTTAAACCTTAAGGCCCGATCAGGCGCTGCCACAAGCCCGCGCGGGGCGATATCCCCCGCTTATTATTTCAAATGCTTATTTATATTAGTTTTTGGTTGTTTGCGATCTATATGATGTGTGCTTCCATCACTCACAATATACATGTGTTAATATCGTCATATACACGTTTATGTTATGTCACGATGAATGTGTTATGCGGTTATATTTTTTAAATAACATTAATAATTATTTATATAATTAACAATAATCTACTCGCCATGAACCGAAAACCTTTCAATGACCACAGTACTGTGTGTAATATAAGTGTATAAATTAACAAAACAAATGTGTTCATCCACAACACCCAATTATTTAATATCAAACTAGATTATTATGATTTGATGTAACGAGAAATGTGGTGAGTTCTTTTTTTAAATGGAAACTAAATTATTATTAATAATTTGCATTAGTGTATTGTGATTGTTACTGTACATTAAGTATTAGTTTTAGCACGCAGTTTTATATGAGTATTTCGATGTTACTTGGTGATTCTGGTGGAGTGTTAGTGAAACGTTTTTAATGGTTTGAGTAAGTAGTATTGATTACAAAGGTAAATTAGATTTTTTTATACATATATTTGAATTGAATGTTAAAAGTTGTTAAACGAAATTTTATTGAAGAGTTACCTATATAAAATTTCATTTCGATAATTCGATATTTAAAAGAAATATTCATTAATAAAACACTTAGCTTTTTTAGTTATGCCGTAAAAAATATAACTTGGTTAAAAAAATTCGGCAATTTTTCAAATACATTTCGAATTTGGTTTGTTTGTGCCTTACAGTAATTTGCCTACGGGAAGTAACTTAATCCTTCACCTCGAAGTATACACGTAATTAAACTTTGCTCAATATTTAAAGGTTGTTTTGAAAAAGGGCAATGGTTCGGTATATTTTTTTAAAGTGTCTAGCTTTGCACAGCGGGTTTTCCCGTAAAATTCTGTCTGAGCATTTTGGCTTACGAAATATAAAAAATGTGATATAAAGAGTACAATTTTTATTCTGTTACTCGCTGCTGTGCACGTTGTAAATGCTGTACACGTTGAGCATGTTATTCAAAAGTCAAAATATGCGTGTTTTTCTGCATGTTTATCAAAATATGCGTGTTTATGTACTTGTTTGTCAAAATATGCGTGTTTTTGTGGGTCACCCACGTGACCCTACGATGTGTTATGCACGCGAGGTTTCAGCAACACCACGTGAGCATTCATGAATGTCAAATAATACATACGAATCTCGCGTGCATCACAGAGATGTAAACATATGCGAGGCCACGTAGCTAACAAGGTTAGCGTGGACACCATGCACCGCGTGACCCACGGGTCATGTTATTATAATATAATCATTTGATTTTGTTTTGGAAACAAACCGTACAAAAAATAAAACATGTTTTTATCCAAATTATAAAAATAGCAAGTGCGATACAAATAAAATCTTCATTAAAACTATGGCTGATATTAAATAGTTTCGTCGCGAACACAATATAAAAGAGAACTTCATTTAAAATCTACGACCGGAAACTACTAAATACTTTTAATAATAAATTCACCTACTTAGTGCAATATACTAAGTTCACAACCTCGACCTAAATCAACTGAATATCAAATCAATTTATTAACCAACGTACATAGTTTGCATTATTTGCACACATACATACCAATGATTGTTCAGCAATTTTATAAGTACATAGATATTATTATTATGACGTTCTTGAAATATTGAACTCGCGTCGGTATGTGAAACTAATTCGTGAAAGAGCAAAATTACATTTAAATCAAAATTAATAATATTAAACTATTTCAAATAGGTTTTTGCTATTATCAGTATTTATTAAATTATATTTATATATCTATATTTACGAACATTTATATTATTTCGAGAGCGTCGGTGGCGCAGGGGTTAAGGCAGTTGGCTTCCGATCGGAAGGTGCCGGGTTCGAACCCCACCAGTCCCGCCACGTACCAATGTGTTTTCAATTTACGAATTCATAAGTACGTTAATTTCGACGCTCTTACGGTGAAGGAAAACATCGTGAGGAAACCTGCATACATATGGGAAGAAATTCTAGGGTTGTGTGTGAAGTCGACCAACCCGCACTTGGCCAGCGTTGTTGACTAAGGCCAAATCACCCTAATTCAGGGTAGGCTCGAGCCCCTCGGTGGGGACATTATATATGAGCTGATGATGATGATATTATTTCAGATTCATTCGTTTTGGTTTCTAAATCCCGTTGAAAATCTTAGGTTGTGTGTTGACCGAACTGCACTCACATTATGCCAGTGTGGTTGATTAAAGCCTGATCGCCCTTCTGGGGACTCGTTCTTAATGGGGACGTATATGAACTGATGATAATGATGATATATTACCCTTACGTATTTTTAAAATTATAAGTAATGAAAGTCTTTGGAAATTTATAGGCCTATGTTTTTGATACGTTTATATTCACACTTCGTTTAATACACCCTTATTTTAAATTCGAGATACTTGATCACACAGCTAATGTAAACGACAGGTGACAATATAATAGTGAAGTTAGATTTTTTGTTTTGCTTTTATTTTAAAAGTTATGATAAGTCAAAGTTTTTCAAATTCCCGCCGATATTTTTGATATTTTTATTGGATATATGGATTCAGTTACTGCTACAGATATTCTGATTTTAATAAGTCCCGTATTTTCAAAATAGGGGTGTATAATTTAAAGATAGTTTCATAGAAAACAAACATTTCATTGAAAAATGTATGTAAAACCAAAAATACAGTAATTATTAAAATATATACATTTAACATTGAAAATATTTTGTAATACAATCCTACTTCTCATAATATTTGATAATATTCATCTATTTTTAACCGACTTCCAAAAAAACAGGAGGAGGTTCTCTATTCGACGTGTATATTTTTTTTTTTTTTGTGTGTTTGTTACGCGATTTCTTTGTAATCATGAATGGAGCATTTTAAAATTCTTGTTTCATTAGAAAGCGGATATTCGCGAAGTGGTCCCATGTCAAGGAAATCAGGATCTGATGATGGGATCCAGAAAAATCGAGGAAAAACCCGCAACAATGTAGGCTGGGGTGTCGATTGACATTATTAAAAGTAAAACTACCTGTGACCCGTGGTTTTGCTCGCGATATTCTTGATACCATAAGAATTTCTGGATGAAAATTTTTTGGCTGTATTCTTTCGTATTTAAATCAAACGCTGTTCACAATTCATGGGTTTTCGATATAAAAATGTCCTGTTTTTTAATTCGTTGACACACACTGAAATAAACCCGAACCTATAAATTTTTTTTAAAATGTTTTTTTATATTATTATAGGTACCTATTACACATATATCTTCAGAGAGTTTTCATAAAACTTTTCGTAAAAAAATATATTTAGATATTACAAACAAACACTGCACCAGATTAGATTGTTTATATTATTTTAATTAATAAATAGACAGTATAAACGTCATCCTCTATTTTCGTTTTTATTTTGACGTTGGTTAATTTTCTAAAAAGTTTTTATACCTTTGTGGTTATAAAGAAGTTTTGTAATAAAATAATGGTTTAATTGGGATGATGAAGTTAAAAAGAAGTAATAAAATGCAGGGTTGTGTTAGATTATGAATCATGAGTAACATCAGCTAATGGGACAGGATTCAAGCGGTACCCGTTGAGGTTGAACTGCTCGACACTTATAGAGCAGCGAAAAAATCCCTGCAAGAGGCTATTGCCCTCGCAACTCTCGCGGCAATCGTGGGAAACGACCTCTCCTTGCCAAATGTAGTCTCTGCTATGGTGAGCGAGGAGAGGTCTTGGATTGGAGTGTCCACCTTTTGTGAGGTCGTACTCTTGCAAAAAAAAGCTGCGGAGAGAGAGCGCGAAGCCCTCTCCACTAATACTATTCGCAGCAGAAGGTTGGGCAGACGGAAGCGGGACTACCACTTTGTCCTGCAACCGCCATACCTGCGGCAGTGATCCCCGGGGGGAGATCACTGCCGCCATATAGGCCTCGAGGTGGCGCGCGGTACTTTCGGAAGGGGGTAACTAAAATCTGTCACCTAGAGCTACATTCTAGCTCGGAGGAGACCGAGGAGAGAAACCCTTGACAGAGTAGAGGCGCTGTCCGGGATCGTAGTAGCGTGCAGCCGCGTTTCTTCCGGTTTCGGTATAAGCGCAGAGGTGGCACACCGAGGGGTTTTAGTCGGTAAGCGCGTCGTCGCTCCATCTTTGCGGCGCGGAGTCCGTCATACCTCGTCGTTTCCCTGGACGAAGGAAAGACGTAAAGTCTTCCTCCCTCAAAAAGGATTCAAGTGGTCTACGAGAGCTCTTCTGGATGAAAATTTAGGCGTCTTTTGTGGAGGGAGACTTACTTCCCACTAAAAAATTGAAAATAAAGTTAATTTAAAAAAATAAGAAACCGACTTCAGTACTAAAAAGTAAGAAAATAATTTAAAATAAACGATATTATTAATACATATTTACAATTTATAATTAGTTACTTTTGAAGTCGGTGACAGCCAAAGCCTTCATTAATATTATAGGCGCGTCTCGTGCTATCTTATAAGGAAAAAAAACTATCCCGGGCTGGCACTGACTCCAAAAGTAACTAATTATAATTGTTAATATGTATTAATTATATCGTTTATTTTAAATTATTTTCTTACTTTTTAGTACTGAAGTCGGTTTCTTATTTTTTTAAATTAACTTTATATACATACTTATTATAAAAGATGTCTGTAGTGTATGATTTCAGCTTAATAATATAAGTTCTTACTCTTCATAATGATACTAAAAATTTGATTACATAAAGTAACAGAAAAACATCATTTTAGGTAATAGGATAGTTTCCTGGGTAAACAAAATGAAATTCTAATTACCTAAGTCCGTCAGATAGATATCGAAAAATTTCTTAGTTTTTGTTTCAACAAATTAATAAAACTGACTGAATTTTAAATATTATAGCTCTACTTTCGTACTCTACTTCAGGTTTTCACATCCTTTTTCTGCAACTTAGGGGATTAATGTAAAAAACTTCTAAAAGTAAATGCAGATTCTTTAGAAAAAAAACAAACAAGAAATAAATCATCCCGGATTTATAAAAATACATTCCATATTCAAAAAAGAACCATTAACTTCAGTTCATTAAAACCACCTTGAATTAAAAAAAGAACGTTCTGAATTCAAATGAGAATCCTAAATTTCAGTCAATTAAACACGTCTTATCTCTGAATTAAAAAAAAGAAACAATTTCTGAATTAAAAAAAAAGAACGTCATCATTCAGTTTATAATTAAAGATGTTCATTCAAGTTGTTTATGTTAAATCATTTGCGATTAGCTGAAGAGGCTTATCTCTATGTCGTGCTATCTAGCGGGCAAGGCGCACTTACTGTTTGGTGCCCCTGACGTCATCCAGGTCACGTCCCCTTAACCTAAGTGCTCTTGTTGCAACCAGCTCGTAACTCATTACGATTACAATACAATATTAAGAAAAAAAAAACTGGTCAAGTTTGTGTCAAACGCGTGGATTCCATACATAGTGTTGACGTGGTACAAAAGTGTAGCGTTGTACTCATTTGTTGATGAGTGAATACATAATGTTTAAATAAAGATTAGGCTTTAATTATTGTATTGGTAACATTTATTTTAAAAAAAAGTACTAAAATTAAATTAATATAAAAATTGTAATTATTGATTTAGATAGCTACATGAAAAAAAAAATCAAATCAGTGTTCCCGAGGTTAGCGCGTTAACAATCGAACTCTTCGCGCATAGAACGGGCATTATTGCAACATCTTTTTCATCGCGGGGTTTATAGCGTGTGGACGAAAGGTCGTCCAAAAACATCTAGATAACACGAGAAAATCCCCAAATGTCTACTCGATAGAGAGCGGCTTACAGTTGCCGACAAGGACCTCTATGTGGCGATATTCTAAAGATTTTGGACTCCAGAGCATTTATGAGATTAACAATAGTTAATTCTAGGACTTGTTTTAACCAAGATGACTGACTAGACTACTCATAAGAGACTACCGCTCGGTAGTCATTTATGAGTGACTGGTAAGTCTTGTCACTCATAAATGACTACATGGCAGCTGTGAGACAGATGTTCCCAACCAGACTAATTTTTAAGAGAAGTCATATCCCATGGTCTGCCGTGGCCCAGATTTAACTCCTCTTGACTTTTTCTTGGGGGATAACTCTAGCACAGTCTACATCAATAATCCGTGAAAATTTAATCAGCTAAGGTAGAATATCCATAGTGAAAGAATGCAGGAATTACAACAGCATTACTGAAGAGACTTTTCAGAAATCTCAGTTTGCAATTAGAAGAGAATCATCGTAGAGAGGGCCATCATTTAAAAGATGTTATTTAAAATACACAAACTGCATAAAATTATCTAATAATTCCTATCTTTAATTTTAACTATCACTGGGGAATTATTTTTTTACATATATTTGAAATATGCCCGTTCTATTGCGCCACCCTGTGTTAGTATAAATTATATCATAAAACACTTCATAAGTTCCAGACACGCCACCAATACCATCTTATATAACTATGCGTTCATATCTACCCATTATAATACATATATTTCCCCCATAATTGAATAAAAATGGTACGGATAACGCACTGAAGTATCGCATAATAGTGTCTCAATACGATTTACGTAAGAGTAGGTAACAGATCGACAATCAAGGTGTTATGCGTACCCACACCTTACCTAGAACCTTACGTTATTAAGCTTTATTGTTTTAGAGAACAATTACCTTTTGTGGGAGTCTGATATCGAAACCATTATCAGTAGACGTTAGGTAAGTAAGTATCGAATTCAGACGTTTTAACTTAAGTAGAACCGCGTTTCTATTGGTTCTTAATATGTCATTGTTCTTGTTATATTTTATAGCGTGCGTTACTTAATTTTCTATGGAATATTTGAATAAATATATTGCGAGGAAAATGTTCCTCTACCTGGGATAGGTTAATGTTTATGATATAATGATGAAATGTACAGTTTAATATTGTACTCTTAAA
The DNA here is from genome assembly GCA_958496195.1 of Timandra comae. Classification (NCBI taxonomy): domain Eukaryota; kingdom Metazoa; phylum Arthropoda; class Insecta; order Lepidoptera; family Geometridae; genus Timandra; species Timandra comae. The sequence goes on from OY292353.1 coordinate 13,641,702, forward strand.
TAGTAATATAATAATCATTTATACTTATAAAATCGCTGTTACTATAAATAATAATATGCTCTAATAACGAAATAATTTACAGTATTTTTTAATTACAATTTTTTTATATGTAAAAATATTCATTATACAAGTTGACGCAGCGATAGATTTAGTATATTCCACCCTTCGTACCTAATTGAAAACTGTGTCACGGTAGGGTATCATTCCTCGTCCGCCGGCCGCTCAACTGTTTTGAAATAATCTTAAACGTACCTATTTTAAAACGAAAATCTCATTTTTTGTTTTGGGTGTAATTATTAAAGGTTATAAAAGATATATAAAAAAATAATAAAGGGAAATTATTTTTGTCTAACATATTTTTTTAGTTTCATAGTTGTGTTTGTGGTGTTTGTCCAAAATAAATATTAAATATTTAGATAAAAGATATTAGCACTAAGTACTTACTAAGTATAAAGGGATACTTAAGCACTTACATATATTTTTCAATACAAAATAAATATATTTGCTTATTTTCAGTTTTTATTGGTTTTCTACTTCAAATTGGTGTAGATTACGAGTAATATAATCATCGGATTATTATTAAAACACTGCTTTTTAACGGAAAATACTAAGGAAAGTGTAAGAGCAGTTCTTATTTTGAACCTCTTCCTTTAAGGTTTCCGTGGTGTAGAGGTTATCACAGCTGCCTAACACGCAGTAGGTCCCTGGTTCGATTCCGGGCGGAAACAACCCCCTTTTTATTCTTTGCATTTTTTTATTGGTATTTTTTTATAATAATTTTCATACTAACATAATTGTCAGTTGTTACGGATAGTCAGAGCTTTTTTTTGGTGAAACTGAAAACCAACCCCAAATAGACATGGGATAAGGGTTGGCAGGAGGTGAAGTGAAGTACTTTATTATATTGTTTACGTAATATCTATTCTGGTTAGATTTATTTTATAAAAAGAGTGAATAAAATTGAAATATTAAAGAGGAACAATTTTCTTTTGTTATTGTCCTTTGTGTATCCTCTTTTGGATCAAAGAAACACAGAAGGGTAGGTAGGTACTTTGTAAAACGTATTACTACACAAAATGTATAAAGCCGAATGTTGGTGAGTGTTTGGTCCTCTTTCACGCAAAAACTACTGAATAGATTTTAATGAAATTTTGTACAGATGTTCCTCATACCTAGGAATAACACATAGGATACAAAAATTATCCAAAAATTCCCACGGGATACGGTTCCACGCGGATCAAACCGCGGGGCACAGATAGTTACTTACTTATTTTTTTTATAACAATGGTACACGATATTTTAAATTTATGTAAGTCACATTATTTACCATATCACAGAGACATATTGTTATACCATAAACTTGCTGTATATAACCAATTTAATGTAAAATTAGTATAACTATGAATGTGTTATAAACAAAATTATAAATAATAAGGAGAAAAAAGTTATTTCGATACAAAAAAGTATTATAGAGAATCTACAAAGAGACAGGGAGATATAAATTGTTACGAAAGCTATTTAGTTTAATAGATTATTTTCGTAAACCAAATCATTTAGCCTTACTTATTTAAAATAAAAAGAATTACAAGCAGAAAATTTGATAAATATATTATACGTCTTTCATACGTGTATCAACAGTAAATCTTCATGTATTCATTTTCGTTTGACATTTTACGATCATGTTTACAATCCAGCGTATAATTATTTACAAACAACGTTAAAAGTTTTCTCTTTTCACCAATTTGAAATGCCTTCGCAACATATTAACGACTCTATTTCCTAAACAATTATTATTCTTTTTGTTTGAAGCCAGGTGGTTGGATGGGAATGCCTCAAGGTGTTCTGATTCTTGGATACTTTTAGCTAATTGAGCTGAAATATTACGTTTCACTAGCACTCTGGTGCAAGGGGGTGAAACCGTCTGTTCCGTTAGGGGAACTCTATATTATTTGAATGTATACCGACAATCGGGGTTGTATTTTGTTGGATATCATTTGTTACCAGTACCTGTGCTCGTTGCGTAAATGCATTACGTCATACATGTTGAATTTCAATCGGAACACGCTTTGTTAGTAACAGTTGCATTGTATTTGAGGCATGGAAATCATTTGCTGTTATTAATACTCGGCTTAAAAATCTTTTTTAATATCATTATGTTCTTGTAGAAACGAGTATCTTGAAAATATCACCAGCATCAGAAGCTACGGAGTTGAAGATTGGCTTATTATAATAATTGTGTGAGGAATGAATGTCACATTACTAGTAGTAGAAAAAAGTAGAGTATGAAGGAATATTTTGTGAGTAGAATACTACTAGTCCTATTCTACTAAAAAGAGTAAGAGGACATGAGTATGAAAAGAGTGAATGTAGAGATGACATCTAATTAAAATAAGTGAAAAAAGAAAACGTGTTATTGAGCTCAGATAACGTGGGAAAAGGGCAGAAAAAAGGCAGGCAAATAATACAGAGAGTTACCTAGATAATCGTTATCCTGATAACATTAGAACTAAGATAAGCAAACACTTAAAAAATCTATCTAAAGAGAAGTTCAAAGCTGATTCTTGTAGATATGATTAGTGAAGTCCAGCTCATATTTCATGACGTATGTTAACTAAAATAATACAAGTGTTTGCGCCACTGAATTAGGAAAAAAATAATGAGGTTTGTCATGATTTTCCAACACAGAAGTATACCTCAAGTCGACGATAAAAATATTTCTTGTGAAGAATTAAACAATAATCACCATTATGTATTGGTTCGGTTGACAATTGACTGTAGGTCCCAGTTATAGAGCTATAGGTACGTTTCTATAGAACATAGAACTATAGAATTTTATAAACCATATAAGGACGTTTAATTGTTTGTTCTAAACGATCATAAAAATCTAGTTAAGGTTATATAGAGGCTAATAAAAAAACGTCGATCTGTGAAAATAAATCGAGATCGCTCTCACCGCTGGTGGATCATTCAGTACCCAGTTATTCAACAACATGGGTAATTCGCACTGCTCCTGAACTAACGTTTCACAATTGTTATTTGTTATTAATTTCACGAACGATATGCCGGCTTTTATGTTTTATAAATACGAGGCATTGTTCTATATGCGACACAATACCTCACGGCGCGGCTGAGCAGCTAAAATCCGATATGCGACTGCGAGGCTCGCCCGCGCCGCTTCATACGCCACATTCTTGGTCAATTTACATGTTACGCACTTCAGTCCACTCTACTTAGATAATATACTGTTTTAAATTGCTCTTTACTGTATAATTTTATTTGTTAGAGGTATAAATGTTTGTATATGGAAACCAAAATCTATACTTTTACTAATCTTCTTATATATAAAATTCTCGTGTCACAGTTTTCGTTGCCATACTCCTCCAAAACGGCTTGACCGATTCTCATGAAATTTTGTGAGCATATTCAGTAGGTCTGTGAATCGGCCAATATCTATTTTTTATCCCGAAATTCTCACGGGAACGAGAACTACGCGTGTGAAACCGCGGGGCGCAGCTAGTATGAGTATAATAAATGCGAATGTAAAATATTTTTGTTACCTTCTGTCGAACGGAACTTAATATAATGCAATCTAAGTTCATTTATATTTCAAGGAAGAAAATGGATCTTCATTTTTTTTCTTTAAATAGTTATCCCACTTAGTTCTTTGGAATAAAACTCATTTCCACGCATTTGAAAATGCGATCGGAAAAGGAGTAACGTATAACATTCCTCTTTCTAGGAATATTCCTGTAGTATATTGTTGTGGGTAAAGTAATATTATTAAAATAAGAGCCCTATTCAAAAATGGACATCAAGATAAATATTTGTAAATCACACAAACATTGCCTCGTAGCGGAACCGTTTTTTTTAATACTATAATTTTTGAATATATCTTCTACTAGCAGCGCCCCGCGGTTTCACCCGCGTGGTTCCCGTTCCCGTGGGAATACGGGGATAAAATATAGCCTATGTTATTCAGGGTGAATGTAGCTTTCTAATGGTGAAAGAATTATTGAAATCGGTTCAGTAGTTTCGGAGCCTATTCGTTACATACAAACAAACAAACAAAAAAACAAATCTTTCCTCTTTATAATATTAGTATAGATTACCTATTTTATTTAAATATTTTCATTCGTGTTTCTCTGAAACAGTTTCAACGATTTTTCGGTTCAAATGTTTTGTTTAAACAAGATTTGTTTATTTTAGGATATTTATTTGTATACATGAGGTAAAACCTCTCTTTCATGGAAAAGCGAAAATACGCATTTACATAACTATTACTAATAATAAAGAGGAAACATTTAATTATTTGTCTGTATTTAATAGGCTTAGAAACTACTGTACCTAATATTCCCACGAGATAGGGATTAACCCGGGTAAAACTGCATGCTAGCGTTTTATAAAGAAACTTATTAAAAAAAATCGATATCCCAGGTAGAGTGCGTTAGCAAATAACGATTCAAATTTCCCTTAAAATCTATTAGTTATTATATTATGAATTAACTATTGTAACATCTTTAGTTTAAAGGAACAAAAATGTATTTTTTGGTGATTCCTCCTTTAGAACATGTTTCTTCAAACAAATCATGTCTAATTTATGCTTATAACGGAGGAAAAACGAATAACAAATTATACTTGAGAAAATAAACGTAAAATGTCTCAAGAGGGTTTCTTGAACTTGTTAGAAATCCTTTGACTGTACGTGGAAAAATAGATTTTTCTTTACAGAAATTTAATACTATTAATAGTTGAGTATCCTATGTACACAAAGTCGTTAGTCGTAGGAAATACTTTAGATTTATTATAACTATTTTTAACGTTGTCATTGTCATCTTTGATTATACATTTTATATGTACAACTGACCGTACTAAAACGGCTCAAATAAAGACCACTATATTTGGTGGACTCGCTTCTTGTTTCAATCACCAAACACTCACACATTGACAGTTTAACAACAATACACGAGCCGTAACACACATATCACGCATTTTGAGGATATTTCTAACGCGTCGTTTGTTGGCATTACTATATCTAAACACAAATATTCAAAAGTTGAACATAAATATTATAATAAAAAACACAAAAGGGACCCAAAATTAGGCAAGTCTAATCGCGGAAAACTGTCCCCATACGAATATATACTTACATTACAATGATTGATTACAAAAAACAATATTACATTAACAATACCCTCATCAGTTATTTTAACTCAAACATTCGAACATTCCTTAAAGTATAATACAAATGCTGGTCTATACTGTTGTACATACCTAGGTGTTAACTGGGAGCATTATATTTTGAACTGGTGCCTACAGTAAGCGACGAATTCTGAGAAGACCGTATTCGGAAGCACGTACGCTTAAGATTAGCTAAATCTTGCCTGTTAAATGTAACAACATAATAACAATAACATGCTTTAGTGTACATACCTATTGATATATCGGGAATGTACCGATAATGTGAGTAGGTACGCTCCAACGTTCCAACCTACGTAATACGTGTATTAAGTAGTAATAAGCAGTTTCTTTTATTTGTTCGAGAGCCAACTCTTATGCTTTCTGTTTATTTTTATAGGAATTCTTCTAAGTATCGTGGGATGTCGTAATAGGATTAAATTATAAAATCGCTAATATTTATAAAGGGACACAGTATTTTTATGTAAGCATATTTTTTATTACAATATGATATTATAAATTATTATAAAGTTTCGATTTTTGATGGCAATGTGGTCAACTCGAGAACAAACTCAACTGATTAATGAGCAACGATACATGACATTTTTCCATTGTGTTCAAATATATCTCGTCTCTGTCGCTTATTTGCATACTCATAATAATATTCGGTAAAAATAAATAATATCAGAAATAATATTCGGTATTCAAAAGCTTTTGATAGTCTAGCCCACTCCGCACTCTTTTTGGCATTAACCAACCAAAGCATAGATACGACTTACATCAACCTTCTACGCAACATATACAGGAACAGTCCAGAAGCACTAAAAGTGCACGGCGTTGGTCGGTGTAAAAAGTCTACTCATCTTCGCTTCACCGACGACATAGTATTATTCACCGCTTCAGCCTCAGAACTCAGAATAATGCTCGAAGACCTGAGCAGCGCAAACCGTAGGTCGGCCTCAAGATGTTCATCTTGAGGCCGACCTACGGCTTGCGCTGTTCAGGTTGCGCTGCTCAGCTTGGTCTCATGACGAACAGCTCCGCGCGCCGTATAGTCATAGGGGGTGAGGAGATAGCATACGTTCATGAATACGTGTACCTCGGTCAAATAGTCTCTTTCCAAGCGAGACAAGATAAAGAAGTTGCTAGACGCACCGAAAACGCCCGGAGTTATTGGGCGTTGAAGGACCTGATGAATTTCCTTCCTGCCTGAAACGGAAACTCATGGATTTATGTATTCTGCCCTTACTTATGGTGCACAGACTTAGTCTTTGACTCAAGCTCAAAGGTTCTCTATGGCAGTCTGTCAACGGGTAATGGAGCGCAGTATCTTGGGAGTCAAATTGAAAGTCCGCACATGAAACACTATACTGCGCTCGAAAATACAAATTGTAAATGTGATCTACAAGGCTGCGCAACTCAAATGGGACTGGGCGGGGCACGTGTGTCGAATGACCTGCGATCGCTGGGCAAAGATCACTTCAACATACCAACCAACAACCAACTACTAAGCGACCACGAGGTCGCCCCAGACGAAGGTGGCGTGACGATCTCGATTCGCACGACAAACACTGGACCACCAAAGCCGAAGGAAGGAAGGCAGGCCTTTGCCCAACAGTGGGACATTACAGGCTAATAATATAGTAGCAAACCATATCTTTTGCGGTCTTATATTTGATCGTCTACTCGAGTCGACATCTTATAAAACAATATTATCTTAGCGCTTCCCTGGTTAAAACTGTCTGACAACAAAGAATAAAGCGTAAAATCCTAAAACTTTGCAAATAGCTTTTCATTCAGTTAAAATTTACGTTTGCATAAAATAACATTTTAATTACTCGGGAACGTTCTGTTATCAATGTGTTTTAAAATATGAATAACTTCTACAGGTGGTTGGTACCGATAAAAATGTATATTCATAATAATGGGTTACCTGTTGCTTGAAAGAAGTTATGACATATTTTCTCCTCTTTATACAAAACTAGTAGCGCCCTCGGTTTCACCCGCGTAGTTCCCGTTCCCGTGGGAATACGGGGATAAAATATAGCCTATGTCACGCACTGATCAATTAGCTTTCCATTAGTGAAAGAATTTTTGAAATCGGTTCAGAAGTTTCGGTGCCTATTCGTTACAAACAAACAAATCTTTCCTCTTTATAATATTAGTGTAGATGAAAATGTGACATAACTTCTTTATTATAGAAATATTGAAAATAAATAAAAAAGAGGGACATGGCCATAACAGGAACACACTTTATGAAAAAAATTTTTTGCACTAGATGCATTACCCAGGGAGGAAACACGGGACTATGTTTGTATGGAAAGCTCCAGCCCGACACCCCTTTTAAGAACTATTGGACTGATTCTAAGAGTGTTTTGCATAATAGGTAGCTGATAATTTTAGCATAAAATTGTAGGTGATGACGTAATAGATTTTTTTTTATTTTTTTTTACGATTCTAAGACTTTGTTCTGAAGTTAATTTGTTAGCTTATAGTGTTAAGATTGAATGCAGTAGGTACTTAAAAATAATGTATACTGTTTTTTTTAATATTTACAAAGCTTTCTTCTTACATTTATTAGAAATACATAAGTGTAGTAAACGTCGAAGATCAGGAAAATTAAATCATATGCATATATCTATGTCATGTGCAGTAGTTTACTCTGACATTTTAAACCGCAGAACGAATTTTTTATTGCGATTTTCATAGAGTTATTGAGAGAAAGGTTTATCAATAATAAAATTTAACGCGGATGAACCGCAGGGTATCAATAATTAATAAATATGAATAAATCATTCTATTCAGTTTTCACTTAACTACACAATGGGTTTCAGTGAGGTTTTTATCAGTAGTGCTTGAAAAGGAAGGTTTATAGAAATACTGAAATTTAAAGAGAATAAAACCACAATTTTATTTGTAAATAAAATAAATTATTCTATTAAGTTTTCGTTGATTTCAATGGTGTATAATTTTGTTGTTCATAGCCGCATCATCCTACGATAGCGGAATTTGTCTTCAAGATAACAATGGCACCGACACACCTGGTTCACAAAACATCAAAAGTGAAGAAGAATTATCTCGTGTGTATAAAACCTTGTCGCTACCAGCTCTGTCAATAGACAATGCCAGTCCTTTAGGCACCAGGTATACTATTATTTATATTATACTATCTTATAATATGTAGTTTCACTCTTCAGCGAAGTTGAAGATTTAAAATTGGTATATTTTTGGTCATACTACTACGAAATTCTAAAAGTATTAAAAATATTCCTATTAATTTCATAGTATTTCAAAAATTGTAGCACTGCGAGTGTTTTTCGAGTGTTATTGGAAATCTTGTTTGAGGCAAATTAATCACTTTAAGTACCATTTTACTAAACAATAAACAACGAGGGAATTGTTTTAGCTACGAAACTTTTTATGCGAATTGTTTCTCATCAAATGCCCCTTGTTTTTGTAAAAATTTAGGTGAACATTGAGAGAGGATTGAGACTTCTTTTTATTATTTTTTTGTTTTTTAGCAATGATTCAAAGAGCAAGTCTAAATCTTCGACTCCAACTAGTCCGGGAAGCTCTGAGATGAAGCCCCAGTCCACCACGCCGACGTCGCAGGCTCTCACGAAGCCTCCATACTCCTATGTCGCCCTCATCACCATGGCCATACAAAACAGTGAAACAAAACGAGCTACTCTCAGTGAGATTTACGCCTACATCACCAAGGAGTTTCCATTCTTTGAAAAGAATAAAAAGGGCTGGCAGAACTCCATTCGGCATAACCTGAGTCTAAACGAATGCTTCATAAAAGTACCAAGAGAGGGCGGCGGGGAACGCAAGGGAAACTACTGGGCCCTCGGTGAGTTACCTTTCCCAGGAATATTGTCATAATGTTTATTGTGCAAATTGTGGCAAATTGTTTCGAGCTAAAGCGTTGCCCAAGCGTTGCAAATGCGGCGAATTGCTGGCGATATCGTGTGTTACAGTTACTTGGGTGGTCAGTGTAGAATTGTTATAGATCCTCAATGCGGTGAGATGTTTGAGAACGGGAACTTCAGGCGGCGGCGGCGAATGAAGAGGCCGTTCCGAGCCACGCCTTACTCGAAGTCGTTGTTCGGGGAAGGATACCACGTGGGGCATGTTGGGCAGCATGTACCGCCACATATGCAGCCTCTACCGCTCGGCGCGAGGAACTACTTCGGCTCGGGCTCGCCCTACCACCCCCCGGCGTACCCTAGATACGACACGTAAGTTTACCATCAATAACTCATACTAACACATATTAATTGGAAATTATTTCAGCAACCAATACTTTTTTATAATGTTTTCTACGTCTCTTGTTAAAGCGAAGTTGTTTGTCGAGATTTAACCTCATGACGTCAATGATTGCGTTGGGTATATAAAAATGATACATGTTTTTACCCAACTGATAACAAACTACTTACTTATATCTTAAACATGATACGAGTTCCAGTTAATATCAACTTAAGATAAACGGTTTTTAAAACCATTATTGTTAATATCGTTTGATCTTTAAATCTTTAATATTCAATCGCTTTTATGAGCATTTTATATAACTTATGTACATTATAATGTTTACTATTTATTTTCAGAGACATTATGTAGCATTATTATAATTGCTTATTAAATAAATATTTACGTATCTTATGTACATGTTTACATAACAAATACTAATGATGTCGCTCACTTCCGATTTCCGTAATAGTTAAGCTTTTGAATTGTTTATCAGTTGTCATTATAACATTGAGCTGTAACCTTGCGCTAACCTGCGCGTCCTCTGCGGGAGATAAGTTCACCTGACTTTTAGGTATACTAAAGTTATTAATCGAGACATTTAACCTATTTACAATAGATAAACTAAAGACCCAATCAAACTTTTTCTTGTAATTATGAGTCTCTGATTGCGCTCAAGGTCATAACTACATGTTATGTTAAATAATAATAAACTAAAGATTACAGTGTTGAAATGGGTGTGTTACAATTTGTTTACTCAGTAGAGTTCAGTGAGGGGTCATCTAGTTAATCGCAAACTTTTATTAATATTACCAATGTAAAGTTATAAATAATTTGTTATAAAATTATTAATTATGTTTATCTAAAACATTCAAATTTATTTACTAAGATAGAGTTGCAGTTATTACCATTCGAAAAATACATAACAAAAATAATGTTATACTTACTAAAATTCAATAGCTTTAACTCAAATCACTTAAATTACGTATATCAGCTCATATATGTAAGGCCATATAGTCGTCTGTAGGGTCCGAGGTGAGGAGCGAGGTGTAGCCGCTCATAGACCGCGATATTACAGCGCAGCACTGGCTTGCGAACCCAAAGGGTGCCAATGAGTGCCGCCGCTTCCTTTAGGCCCAGTAGATGGTAGCACGTTCGAGAGTTCACCAGTCTTGTGGCTGGGGTAGAAGCCTAGTACCAGACTAGTACCAGCCAAGTACCCTCCTCCTGCAGCCCGGATTGGCAGTGGGGGTCGAAGCGGGGAACGGCAGGGAACGAAAGGGAATGGGCTCCTTCCAAGGCCGAGCATGGCCAGCGGCGGGGCCAACTATCGGTTGAACGGTCAGCCGCTCTTTACTCAGCAGTCTCGAGGGGGAGTTTGGACGGTAAAGCCCGAGGTAGCGCCGGAGACGACAAAGCTCGGCCGGGGCTCGCGCTAGCATGCGAAAGCGATTCCCCTCCGCTCGCGTCCGTCGTCAAGCGCGCACTGGCGTAGCCTTGGGGTTTTAGTCGGTGGGGCCGTCACCATCGGTGGCGGTGAACCAGACATGCCCCAAGGAACCGAGGGCTTTAACCTACCCCGAATAAGGGCTATCATGCCTTGGTCAACTACGGTGACCAAAATATTATATTAAATTCCTTATTATAAGTTACGAACTAAGTTAGGGGTCAGTTACTATAATGAGATGATGTATTGCATGATTATGTAATTTTTTATAAGCCTCATTTCATTCCACGGCCTCGGTCAGGCCAGCATATGATATTATACTAAAATCCGTTTTATTTTTGATCCAACATTGTGTATTGCAGGTCTTGGTTGACTCAGAGCCCGGGTAGTCTGGGCTACGCGACAGCTTGCGGTGGGATGGGCCGTAGTCCCCCGGGGTGCTCCCCGCATGCAGCACTGCCGCACCAGTCTTCACCCGTCCCCGTGAACCCTTTCACGTCTCATCAGCTTCAGGGACAGGTATTTATTTATTTATTATAGTTTGCACAAAAATGTACAGAAAAGAATTAGTTTTAGTGCATTATTCAATATGACCTCGGATTGCAGAGTGGTCACCATGCCGGACTGCCATCTGTAAGATTTCGGGTTTTTCGGATTTCGGTTTTGGGGGATATGTGAAAGATAGTGGGTGCGCACTGCTATATGAGACATATTCACATTTCTTAATTAGATTAGACGCATTTTTAGAGTAACGCCACGGTCCGCCGTGGTATTTGGTTTAAATCCCAGCTTAGGTGAAAAATTACAATGTACATATATATTTTTAGGATAACATCTTTTTAAGGAACGGTAGCTATAAATGAGTTAATAAAATGATAGACTTCCTACAACAATAGGGTAGCCTGATAGACTATCTAAAATAATAACTAGTATATTTTTGAATTCAGAACAGTCTTCCACAATAACAGTGATTTTATTATAAGTAAGCGATGCCTGTAAGAAAAAAGGTTTATAATAAAAATATTTTAATTATATCCTCGTTCAATTAAATGCCATATTAATAATAATCTCCCTTCATATTATTATGATTAACGGTAACGTACGTTGTTTGATTGTGAAACCAAACAGGGTGAAATAGCTGGACTTATAGTTCTCAGTGTATAGATAATTTTTTTTATACATTTTATGTTTCAAACAAACTTACTGTACCCCGTGCTTTAACATTTAACAAAATTCCATAACGTATAATCCAATATAGTATTCTTATTGTTTTTAGATAAATTAATTTTAATTATACTTAATCCGTACTAATATTATAAATGCGTAAGTAACTCTGTCTGTCTGTTAGGTGTTTCACGGCTAAACTACTGAACCGATTGACTTGAAATTTGGTACAGGGGTAGCTTATGGTTCGGGAAAGAACATGGAATACTTTTATCCCGAAATTCCCACTGGAACGGGAACTACACGGTTGCAACCGCGGGGCGCTGCTACAAATTATAAAATCATCACTTGTTTATATACAAAATTATTGATATGAATATACATTAAAATACATTTGGTCCTGTTACCTACGTTTTTATTAGAACAACAACAATAAAATTACTGTGTTTATAAAGTTCCGAGGTCCATTATGTACTCTTACCTAATTAAATCGAGATTAAAGTTTGTATAGCGTGTCATAAAACAGTAAAATGTTTTCAACGCGTTATGAGTTGTTGGTCCATGATCTCGTTTCTTTCACGGATAAATGGAAACTATTTTTTTATATCGTTATTATATTTTTCAAGTTTTTTAAACTATTACAATTACGGCCTAAATCACCATCTTCAAGTAACGTTCAGAGTACCTACTCACATGTTTTGTCTTTGTCACTTGATATAAAGTAAGAAAGAGATAAAATTTAAGTTTGCTTGGTGAGTAACTTTACTTGAAGGTCTTGAAATTGGCCTTTATTATTTTAATGCCATGTATTGTTTTGAGTCTCCGATATTTCGATTGCATGCGCCATGATTACAGATGAACTGTTTTGCGGGTAAGTTTGGTAAATTGTTTATGAGCAGATAAATCTGTCTTCACTCTTTAGTTTCTATGGTATATGCAGTCTTTGGAACAAGAACTGACCCAACGTTCGAATTTTACATGGAACGCTTGTTTTATCAGAATTCCATGTCAATTCTATTTTTTCTTTATTTTCAGCTTCAGAATCCGCTTCAGCCGATGCAATCAATGTCGATGAACTCGTATAATACGATCGAAGTGAATGCTCTTGGTAAGTTGCTATTTTATAAGTAATCATTGAATATACATATAGTTTTATAAAACGTTTTTAATTATATCTAAAAACTTTTATTTTTTGATTGATTGTTGCTAGTGATTGCTTGACAAACGTCACTCTTTCACATCAAAACTGCTGAACGGATTTAGATGAAATTTGGTACAGATGTTATAATAACACTTATGATAAGGACTTTGCCCTGCTTGGCCGATGCATGTTTGCACTATCATGGTTCGGGATTCAGATCACTGACACGCTTCAGGCAATACACTTATTCACTGCATTGTACTAATACTATCAGAAAGAAGAGCCTTTGCCCTTTAGTGGTAATCGTTGTTTTGCGTATAATATTTAAGGGTGGGTCATATCGGTAGGTATAGAAATAGTTAGCGATAAACACAAAAAAAAAACATCAAGTCAAACCGTTTAGGAGCAGTTTGGTTACAAACACTGTGACATGAGTTTTTTTTTTGAAAACCTAATTAGATGGATTATTACATAAACATCGTTCTTTTAATAAAACCAATCATTGTCACCCGGTGTCAGTGTACACTAGACTTAGAAACCACTGATGATGATATCATTACATAAATCCTGTATATATAATAATACCTGTATCTAGTGTATCAGAACAACGCACACCTAGACCTTGATAAATTAGTCGATCACAAGGCATTTTTGGATCAAATACATGACACTAGTCAAGGTTTAAGGTTGCCTGGAAGAAATCGCTTTTAGCGATAAGGCCGCCCATTGTTCTTTCAATGTGTTAAATTTTAGTTATTATTGTTGCTGTATACATTTGTATAGGTACCAGTTTTATTTGTGAAAGGCAATAAAGAGTTATACCTATCTATCTATCTAGTCGATTACACAAATATTTATTCGTAGACACATAGGTTTACATTTGCGGATCACACACATCTTTACACGGGCTACGTATGATGAGAGTATATTTGTTATTGTAGATGGATCATCAAGTCCTGGTCCGGGGTACGCTCCCCCGACTGGCGGGTTCTCGCCAAACAGACATCACGACATCGTAACATCATCTGATACACCCGTCTCCAGATACCCCTTCTGGCCTGAAGGTACGGACATTATTTCACTAATTTTCATACAACTTCTCGACAAAACACATTATAGTTAAAAGGGTTGGTATCATAACGACTGCATTGTGGGACGGCGAAAATACTGACGTTTCTTATTGGATTGGGTGCATGAACATAAAAATCTACTTACAACTGTGCATTTACTAACTTCAATATTATTTAGGGAAAAATAATTGACATGTATCCTGCCTATATATCCTACTACTACCCCGTAAGTATGACCAATCAAATAAAAAAAGATTCATCAAAATCAATCCATTAAAAACATTAAGAGAGAACCTCCATTTGAAATCCGTTGAAAATAGTGACTTGAGTGACTTTTCTATTCCCTCGAAACTCGTGTCATGAACAAATGACATCTAGCGGGAAAACTTGGTATTAAAGGAAAATGGAAATTTCCCCATTTCTGTTTTAACCCCACGCTTATGAAACACAGTAAAAAGTTCAATTCACGCTTGTAGATGGCGTTAATATAAAGACGATTAATTAATTCATTATAATTGTTTGTTATAACAATAGTTATTTATGGTACAAGCGAGGTAAGTTGGTGATTACTTACGAGGCGCTATTGAGGCCCGAGCCGTCAGGCGAGGGTCTGAAGATAGCCGAGGATAGTAATCATCAATACACGCGTGTACCATACAACGTTTTTCAACACACTTGCAAAGAAATTGATAATAAAATATCATTTTCGCTAATAAATAAACAAATTTTCTATTCGCGCGCATCCAGCACAACAATGGTGTTCGGCCATAGATTAAAAGAATATACTTATTAAAAAAAAAATTGAATGAATGAATGAATGGAATCGACTATAGACCTACCAAAAGAAAGGCAACATACTTGAAGTTTGTTTTTAAAAAGTATGGACAAGATTTTTTTTGGTATCGAAACTTTTTTAAAACTAAACAATTAAAAAAAATCTATAACTCACTAGTGAATCAAGCGTGTCATTATTCAACTGCTTTTGCACAAATAAGAGCCCCTTTATGAGCAAGTGTGTTGAAAAATATTTAATACTTGCTCTATCTGTTTCTTGACGCAGCGAAAACTTATATACAATTGTAGGTTGGTACCAACATTTACAGTAAGTTTATCCTTTCGTCCCGAATGAAAATGTAAAATCTTAGAAAAAGCGTAGTTTAAGTGAATGGTCGTCGTTAGAAACATGATAAAACCCCGTGTTTTTGAACAATCCTTTCATTAACTGTGTTAATTTAAACCCCCGAGTATGTTTTGTGTCATTACTACATAATATGGTGGATTTTCATACAAACATTCATTTTAATTTACCATTTAAGGAGTTGAACTTCTATGAATCGTTCCTTAGTGTCCTCTGACAGTGTTTAAAGAACCTGCATGTTTTAATGTCGTGACCCCTGTAGTTTGGGTTGTGCGTGGAAAATGTTGAAATGTTAGTCAATTATTGTTTTACACCTACTGATATATGTTTACAGCAGTAGATGGATGAAAAATCTTTATTTTTTATAAAATTAAGATGTTGTTTCGTTATATTTCCAGGCGGTTCTCCATCTCCAAACACCGGTTACGTTCTCACAAGCAGTTTCTCGCCCACTCGTCGACACGAAGCGGTCACTTCTTCTGATACCACAGCCCGATTTCCTTTCTGGCCCGATGGTGAATAAATGTTCACTCAACAACAATTTAATAATTATAAAACCAAAAAAAAAAAAAATTAAAAAATATTCATTGTTTCGTCTTACTAGGATTAAGAAGTGGATGTTAATCCGTAGGTATTTATTGTAAAGTAGTGTTTCTGTCAACAGTTGCCAGTAACGAAGAGGCCTCCCCGCGTCTCATTGTAAATGCAGCATCATATTCGAAATGTTTTATGTAAACCAAAGTTTGGAGGGAAAATACAAGACTAGTTATTTTAAGGAGTGTGAGATAAGCGATTGTAATTATAACATTGGTATCTTTTTTCGTTGTATAGTTTCTTCTTAAGTAATTGTGATTTCAGAGGGGTGATTATAATGGTTGATTCCAAGTCACTGTTTGACAAACGTAAAAATATTAAAATCATGGCGAATTTATTTATTAATTATATATTAAAAATTTAATGGTTTTATTAATCATTATCTGGTTATTCACGTGAAAGCTATGCATCGAGAGTAGTCCGTGATTTTATAAATAATAAAACTTATTTACCCTCATCGCTAAAATAAAAGTCAGCTTGATGGTTTTTAAAGAACTAAGTTTAATTATTAATTACTTTACCCAAAAATTCTCACATATAAAATAATAAATAATTTTACAAACATCGAAAAATCTA
Organism: Timandra comae; assembly: GCA_958496195.1. Taxonomy (NCBI): domain Eukaryota; kingdom Metazoa; phylum Arthropoda; class Insecta; order Lepidoptera; family Geometridae; genus Timandra; species Timandra comae. The sequence continues at coordinate 13,658,255 of OY292353.1, forward strand.
AATTAAACAGCGAAGTGTCTGACATCGAAAATACCTCAAAATAAGTAGAACTTCCATTTGTTAAAAATTACAAAAAGCATTTATTTCTAAGTGTACTGTCGTCATTTGATATCGCATTGTTTTATAAGAAAATAATATAATGTGGTTTGTGCTTCGAATTTTGAATTATATGTATATTGTAATATTGGTATTTATTGTATCGGTGTACCAGAAATAAATATGATCATGTAATAAACCTATTGAAAAAACGTACCCTACAGTTGACCAATGATTTAGACTAGAAAAGTTTCATTGTTCATCACGTAGGTAACCATTGCTTAATATAATTTATCACAAAGGCTAAAAATTAGCCCTTGAAGAAATAAAAACATAAATTAAAAAAGGGAATAATTATTTAAAATATTTAATAATAATCTTGTTTAGTTTAAAACGCACTTAGATTACAATATTTGGGATACCACAATGTGTTAACCTATTACTCGTAGTTAGCACTACACTAAATAATGTTTTGTAAATCGATATATATAATTAATTGACACTTCCTTAACATTTTACTAGAGTCTTAAGATTGTACAATAAATAAACCAATCTATAATTTAAGTAAACTAAATTTATATTTTATTTTAAATTTAATTCATAAAAGTAAATCATTACGAATTATAATAAACTCTTAAATAGTGGATCAAAAAACTTTGCTTGTCTAAATCAAATTCAAAATTTGTTTTACATAATTTTGGTAGTTGTTTTCATTGTTTCGAATAAGTTTATTATTATTTATTGACTTGTGGTCTGTCAAATACGGCCTACGTAGTGGATAAATATGTCCATTATTTCATTACATTCATGATCTATATTTCATAATCTTAATTATAAATCACGTTGTAATAGATATATACCTGCAAGAATATATGGATACTATAAATTTAATTTTTACTAAGATTTTATAGATGGTTCATATACTTTTACATTGTATCAAAGTTTAAATAAATAATTACTATTCGTCTTTGTGATTTACTTAATATCTGTTAGAGTTTTATATGAAACTTCAGACTCTTGACAATAATACTGTTTAAATGCTTCTATCTATCCGTATATTCTTAATACAATAGTTAATATTGAATACATTGTGCTTAATGTTGATCTCAAATCGCTACTAGAATTGCATTGTATAAAATAATACAAGATAAATAGTTGACATTCGCAATATTGTATCTTTTATGAGATTATTCATTCATTCATCTACTTACATGTAATAATAAATAAAAATGTTAGAATACTGATAATGGTTTTTGGTCTTACAACTGTTTATTTAGTTAATAAATTATTACCATTATTTCTATTACGTTAAGACGATACCTAATCCTAATTATCCGAAGAACTTATTAAGATTAGGCGTATGTGGAGACGCAGGCGACGGCGCAGGCCGCGCAGGGCAGAGCGAGCAGATCTTGTAAAGCATGGAACGTCGCGAGAGAGAGCAGGACAGGCATATGTCTCTTCTCTTCGTTTGCAAAAGGTGTTTATGGAAGGCTAACTACCAGTAGGTAGTCTCTAAGTATCTAGTAAGATATAAGTGCCGTTACCACTTTAATTAACTGATGTGATAATCACAGTCCATAAATGCTCTGGCTAGACCAAGAAAGTGGTCACAATTCTCACAGTATACCAAAATGATGTAGCAACTCAACCGGTACCTTTCGGAAAGTAGGCGAATGGTTCAGACTACAATGTTCTTCGCTTCTTCTCTTCCCCCTAATATCCTACCATCCTTTAAACAACACCGACGTCTTTGTGACTTCACTGAGTTACAGCTACGAATATCTTTTTAAAGGTACACGTAGCAGTCTCTACAACCGTCGTAGCGTGGCGTAGCAAATTTGAAACTAATATACTTACTTTTATTCTCTTATTATTTTGTAACTATAAAGTATGTAAAATATATTTATCTTTCCATCATCTCAATAATAACATCTGACCCTAACTAGATATAATACATACTCGGTATCTAATAAATATTTTTCAAAACATGTATCGGCTTAGAAATAATTCTTCTTAATACTTAGAGATCATAATGGTATATGTATATAGGTTTCTGGAGATGAACTCTTATAAGTACATTTTAGCTACTTATGTTATTACTAGCTGTGCCCCGCGGTTTTACCCGCGTGGAATCTTATGTCGTGGGAATTTTGGGATAAAAAGTATTCTATGTGTTATTCCTAGGTATGAGAAACATCTGTACTAAATTTCATTAAAATCCATTTAGTAGTTTTTGCGTGAAGGAGGAACATACATCTAAACATCCACACTCACAAACATTCGGGCTTATAATATTAGTAGGATAGTGGTTAGAAAATCTGTAGGGTTTTAGACAAAATCTATCTTATCATTGAGCGTTATGTGTTTTGTCTCTGTCTGTCTGTTGTTAAATCTGTATTTATCACCTATACTCGTAGTCCTATCAAAAATAATATTAATAAATAATAAGTAATAAAACACTATTTAATTCTAAGAATTCAACATTTATTTCTAATTCATTACAACTATGGACATCGCTGGAGAAGGGAGGTAAACCTCAATACAATTTTATTAAATATTAAGATCTTACTATACTTATGTCCTAAATTTAATCTTAAATGACGTATTACGTATTAAGAACTAACAATTAAATCCAGAAAAACTACTCCATTCAAATACAAACTGTAACACGCGACTTCACTCGAACTCAATCAAATGGTCGGCGAAACCATTTTGCACAGTTTGTATACATTCCTTAGTTTCCCGGACAATACTGATTGGTACTAGGATTTTGTTCTATTATTCTGTTCTCAACAACTTCAAGTTTATTTGTATCGATGCAGTCTTATTCGCATACTACTGCGATAATAAACACTAATTGATAGAAACAACTACACCTACAGATTTATATAATTCAAAACTCTATTAATATAACAACAAAATCAATAATATAATCACAAATTGGGCTTATAATTCAGATACCGCTCAAGAGCTACTCGATACGGTTAATAAAAGAACTGATAATGTTCTCATTTGATTAACGGCTCAGATATTTGTTATTTACTATTTTATTTGAAGCATTCTTCATTTATAACGTAATGTCATATATTCTAGAAAACAGATACTCGTGCCTTTACGGATACAAATACTGTATTGATAACAATAAGGTACACAGTTTTCAAAAAGTCTATTACTACAAGAAGTTAATCATACATGATGTATGTCAAACATTATATTAAGTTAGGTTTGATATTGAATTTTCTTAACCACGTTTACACCGAAAGCGGATCGCGATTTTTTTGGACGTATTTGATTGCGCGGGTAGTAATAAAAGTAAAATAATAAATAACTAACAACTATACTTAAACCTTATAATAAAGAATTAAAGAGTATTGAACTCATCTACATTTTGATGCAAGTTTTATTAAAAAACTTTGAAACATCTCTATCAAAAATTTTACTACGTTTTTTTTTGAAAGATATAAGAATATTATTTAAAATTTATATAAATATATATTTTTATATATAAATCCGACACGTTACGACCTAAACTCGAACCTTTGCTTTTTAAAGCCACTTTCATTGACACCCTTTTCATATATATAATAAAATATTTTATAGAAGTAATAATTATATTCTAAAAAACTACGATAATATTTTAAAAGTTAAAAACATACCAACAACTTTGGTTTGAGTAAAACGTATAAATTGTTATTAAAAAGATACTTTAAATGCAGTTCACAATTATAAAGTAATATTTGGTAAGAATATAATTGAGAAGTTTTATTGAAGTATAACTTTGTATATCTTCCTAATGTATATGTATATGATGATGGTAATTTCCAGTTTTACTGGTTACCATAGTTTTGATCTGTAACAGACTTACAGCTTCACCAAATGCAACTAGGTGACACACTTACGGTATTCTCAAAAAGGTTTATTTTTCACATAGCTTAGTACATCGGTGTGAAACAGGGAATATGAAATTTTTTAGACCTTATCAGAATACTGTAAGTATTCCACTTACTAGCCACACTTTTGCTCGACTGTTACAGAATTAAAATAAGACAAGATTTCTATAAAAGTTTCAGAATGTAAGTTGTAAATATTTTCAAAAATATTAATATAATTCGTTCCGGATTCAGTTTCAGTTAATATCAAGCCAGTTTTTACAGATCTATTCTGCGCAGCGGTTTTTCTTAATGCGAAGTGATTTGCTTCTTGGTTCCGGTAGTGCGACTGCAAGGTCAGGTTTCATTTCGATGCTGAGAGAGCGCCCGCGGGCCCTTTGGGTCGGTTGTGTGTGTAAGCAGATGTCGCGGCCGCTCGGCGAGCCTCCCACGTCATTGTAAACGGATACTTCGCAGGATGCCAGATCCTTGGCCTCCGATGCTGATATCGAGCTGTCGTCCGAATCCGATGCATCCAAGCCGTCAATAGCTCTGCAAGGAAATATATATTTTAAAGATCAACGAATAGAAATAAATTTGACCAAATAGGTCTTTCGCTTTGCTGGTTGTGCTGTGCAGTAACTTACTCATCCTCTCTCGTCACTTTTTTGTTATTCGCTTTTGTTCAAAGTAATATACTTACCGCTCCTCAATTTTATCCATTCGCAGCTTAATCCTTTCTTGTTCCTTACCAACATCAGCCAGGAGTCCCTGAAGTCGATTGTTTAGAAGTTCGATAGACTCCTCCAACTTGCGCACCGTCTCATCAATACTTTGGTGGGTCTTTTGGGCATTAGCAAAAATTGTTTCATCCAACAATCCATCCTGTAAAAATTAAAAAGTGGTAGTGTCTATACTGACAAAACAATTATTTTCCACCACGCGTGTTTTTTCTATTACCTTCCTCAGCAGTTGGCATCCACGTTCAGTTAGAGTTGCACGAGCATCAGGGTAGTCGGCAAGAGCTTCCCAGAGGTCCCGTTTGGCCAAGCAGAATAGATCAGAATATCCCAAAGAGCGTACGTTAGCTGTGCGCCTGTTTCCAGTCCTATTGCCAGCAATTTCTAGAACGCTTACTTCTCCGAACACAGAGCCTGCGCTCAAGGTAGCCAATACCGTAACTCCATCATCAGCTACTACTTGAAGCCTGCCACGTTTGACAATGTACATTTCCTTGCCTACGTCTCCTTTGCGGCAAATGTAATCTCCAGGGCTGAACACTTGAAGCCTCAGTTTTAGAACCAAAGCTTCGAGCAATCCCGGTTCACAGTCTTGGAAGATCCTCACCTTACGCAGAGTTTCAAGGTGAACGCGAATGGCTATTTCGGCTTTAAGCTTGTCTGGTAGAGATGCTAGGACATGTTCCTCGTCTAGTGCACCGCTTTGGGCCCAAGTGTATGCAAAATAACGGATCACTCTTGCCTCTAATTCTCCACTCACTTTTCGGAATGCCATGTATTGTTTAACTCCATCCATCCTATTTTGGAATTCAACTCGTGCCACATTCATGTTTGAAATCATTGATCCAATGTTTCCGACAATTGTAGCAAAAATTAGTACCCCAGCCAAGAAATCGGCTACCACAAATAAATACTCGGCATCTATTTCTGGCTGTGGAGTTTCTCCGATGGTAGTTAAAGTAAGTGTTGACCAGTAGAAGCTATAAATATATTGATGCGCAAGAGATTCATTTCGGGTACCAGTCAGATTGTAAACCCAGTTGTCAGTGCCAAAGCCGATTGCATAGCTTATTACAAAGTAAAGGCAGGCGTTCCAATGTATCAAGACGAGTATGGCCATGACGACCTGGAATAGTTAAAAACCGTTAATTTGTTATTGATTTTCGAAAAGTATGCCAATTAGTTTGATTTGAAATTACAATCGACTAACCTTGCAGATCCTAAACGCATTCGGGTAGCTTGTCGCTGTCTCTGTGCGGTCAAACCACACCCTCATTCGTGGTAGACGAAATAGTCTGTTGAGCCGAAGTATTACAGGACACGGTAAATGCTTCTGAAACATAGCCAATATTGACACTAAAGCAATAACGAAGTTAAAGAATGTCTGGGCGGGACGTTTATTGCCGATGCATGCGTAGGTTTTAAGTACACAGCCTGCTCGTACGTTCATTAAGCTATGAATTGTTTGCTCGTCCGATAAATTTACTTACATAATCGCATGTGCCTGGATTCCACCAATAGTAGGCAATGTCTGTAGGAATCAAGGATGCCAGGTCGTAACGCCATGCTCTGCCTTTGAAATAATGGAGCCTTAGTAGCTGGGAATCTTTAACCATTAGTCCTTGTTCGAGGTATCCTGTAATGTAATGGTTTTGTTTAAACAACCGAACATAAATTCGACAAACATAACCTACTTATACTTTCTCAAAATATTTACAAAATAATTAAATAAAAATGTTTGTAAGTTGTATTCTAATTCTAAATTGTATCGATTTTATGAGGAAGATCGCGTCGAACCAGGTACAGTGCAATATTTGTACGGGACCGCGGGTAGGTTGGGTCGACTGTTTGTCCACACGTTAGCTAAATTTGATGACGTAAGGCGCGGCTTGCGTGTGTAGGTGACCAACTGTTGATTTTCGACGCTCACTTCAAAACATAAACGTCTTATTTTGTTGGGAGCAGTGATATCGATTGTATTAACATGGATATTTGAGTCCACATATTGGGTGACATTGTGTGTCTACTGATTTATTGAGTGTTTGAGGAGTTTTTGTTAGCCTACATAAAATATTGGATGGATATCGTTGACACCTCTTACTAAAATGAATGTTAGTATATTGGGTGTAGTCTACTTTTTGAATTGATTTGTATAAGTGGACGAATCCGGTTTTTTGGTTGGTTTTACGAATATATTTAAAGGTACTCTTAAATCAGATCACCAACACACATTGAGTAAGCGCGGTGGTCATTCCTATTTCTCCTCATAGTACTAACATATATCATCAGTGAGAGAGAGAGAGACATTTGCTTTGCCCTACAATTGAATCTTATAGGCCAATACTTTACTATTACAACCCTTGAAAGTAAGGGAAGGGACGAAGGGTAAAATTAAGCGTAATTCGCCTCCTACTCCGTTAATAGGGATACAATTGATATCACGCTATGTAATCAATATTTTGACAATAAATCAAATGATAGATCCAAGGTGCATTTATCGTAATCATCTACCTTCTTATAGTATCAAATATATGTGTATATACTTTTTCTAACACGAATATTAAAATGGAGTTAAATATCTAGTGTATTTTTTATGTATGTATTATCATTTTGTATAATGTAGTTTTAAACATGTAATAACATCGTCACCCTCAAGATATTACATATGCCCTAACAAATACCTATGTCAAATATAAAATGTCCTATATGATCAAAACTTTTTGGAGAACATCTTCAAAGTTGGCACTCCTGCCCTAACTTTAAATATTGACATGGTAAGAAAGTAAGGTATGAATCGAGAAATCGATAAAGGTTCTCTAGAATATTGTGCATAGACTAAGTAATCCACTTAATTAACCGCGCTCATAGTGTTTGAACCATTAAAAAATAGCACAGCAAAACAAACTCAGTCGCTCTGGCGTGTTATTCTTAGTTAAAAAAAATATCTTATATATTATTCTTAAGGCCCATTTCACCATCTTCAAGTAACATTCCGAGTAACTACTCACAAGTTATGTCTTTGTAACTTGATATAAAGTAAGAAAGAGACAAAACTAACTTTACTTGGTGAGTAACTTTACTTGAGAGTCGTGAAATAGGCACTTAGTAAAATCGCTTTGCTTTATAGTTATTTACTGAAACAATCATGGTCACATTATAATGTTACATGACAATTACTTAAATTGAAAATCTTGTGAATTTAAATTTTAAAAGTTATAGTATAAACTCTAGTATATAACCATCCCACCAAGAACATTCTGTAAAAAACTAGCCAAGTCTCGATGGAGCTTCTTGTTTATCTCTAAAAAGTAATGAAATCTAGACAAGCTGGTGCTAAGTCTAAGGCTTACTGCGAATCCTTTATTATTATAGTTAACGTTGTGTGACTTGGCCGTTAAAAAAAGTTCACTTAAAACTTTTTTACTAGCTAATAGCTTAAAGTTTATAAATTGTTTTTTCAGTTTTTTTTTATATCAATTTGGAATCTGGATAAATAATATTTAGGTTTTATATAACTAAATAGCAATCGATTTATTCATTAAATAAAAGTAAACCAAACAAATCTTAAGAATTAAAGCTTAAAAACACAAATCTTTGAATTTTAATTATTAGCATTCGTAACGTGAATGAACTACTTTTTAATGGGATGAAAGTATTTTTTTTTCGTATTTATAAAATGTTTGAATTTTTTCCTTAGGCATCAAATTTGCTTCCAGTACGTACTAGAGTCATTAAAAGTTTAATGACTCTTTATGTGAAAATGCATAAATAAACAATCTAATAAAATGTATTGGATATAAGACCCCTTGTACGCTCTATCTCTGCACCCCTACATGCATAGACGGGTGATGACGGCATGAGTAAACGTCATGACTTGTGTCGTCACTAGCTAATACCTACAACGATTCAACTGCAAAAGTTCGTCCTCAGTGCGTCAATAGATTCACATCAAACCAATTATTGATTCAAACAATTACAAATGGTAAAAATGGTTTAAATGGTAAATGATTCCACAAATATGTGAAGTCATTAAAACACAAAAAAACTGCTATACTGATTCACTTTTAAATCTATATTTTATTATGGTAGCTCACCTGATAGTAAGTGATGATGTGGTTTTGGTGGAGCACGTATAAAAAACAAATATAATATGTGACAGATATATCATTAAAGCATTAAAATTCTACTTCATACTGATTAAAAAAATCTATATAAAACAAATAACATAAGTATACATAATAATATACATACCTTCGTGCATGTGAACAACGGTGTCAGCTACATAAATCAAGTCGCAGAGGTAGTCCATGATAAACCAGAAGTAAGTCAGGTTGTCCAGCTCCCAAAACACGGCCCGCCCGATCACGAACACTATGTTGTATAATATGGCCAGAGACACGATGGCCAACCACTGAAAATAAAAATCCCAATCCTAATAACAAAATAAGAACAAGCCCTTTTCGCTCTTAACCTAAGGACGGCACAATTCTAACAATATTTTCAAAAGTGATTATAATTATAACGCGCAGTTAACATTAATAAGCGATTATTCTAGAATTCACCAGATATTTTTTTAACAATTAAAAGATTGAGACAAATTTGAAAATATATACAGTGGAGACTAGATTAACCGAACTAATTGTAATTATACGGATAATTTGAAATGTAGATGAAGAATAAGAATACGTAAATACATATTTACGTAAAAATTGACGTTCCACCAAAGTTCAAGTTCAAGTTGAACAAGTCTGTTTAGTCAAACTAAAACTGATCTCAATTAGAAATGGGATAGGTTTGGAGAAAGGAAATTAGACCTTATGTATCTAGATAATAAGCAATATTATTTAATTAATAATGCTTTGCAGAAATTCTTATAAAAGTGGTATCTTTAGCACTTTATGCAAACAAAAATAAATGATTCTATGACATTACTATGCGATTATTCGTTAGTACATTCACTAACAAAAGTCATTGGACAGTTACGATAGTTTTGAAGTTTAAGACTCTGATAGTCATCTAAAAACCCTTTTTAATGTATCGTGAATTCGGTTTGATCGAATTCATTTAATTAACTACAAAGATATGATATTTATTAAATTCTCCCGGACGGCAATCCGGATAATCGCCAATCCGTTTAACTGAGGTCCGGTAATCGAGTCTTCACTGTACTACTTAACGAAAACTAAACTATGACGACCTCTATGGCCGAGTGAGTAACATGCCACACGGGCCGATAGACGTCCCGGGATCGAATCCCGACCGCACCAAATATTTCTAAATTCTGTTTGGTCTCGGGTCTTCGGTATTTGTGTGTAATCTATTGCCTTAATAATATTTTTGGTAAGTTGTGCGTGAAGTTTATTACGTTTTTTTTATTCTACTGGTTTTTAATACATTTTAAGTTTTAAGTGTTCATGCAAACTAATCTACGAATACTTAATCTAAAATAATATTAAATTAAGTGTTAACTACTTCAAATACTTTTTAAAAAATGAATTTATTTATTAGTCTATGTTTTCAGCTTTCAGTTTATTTTTGACCGCTTAAATCGAAAGTTTCCTGTAATTCGAAATAGGTTCACTATTTTTGCTACTTATCAAAAATATCCACCTAGAAAAATACATCAATATAAAACAAATTAAGCTCGGTAACGTTATAATTATCTGAAAATTAACGCTATGTGTCACTATTCATTAACGATATTTCGTTATTAAGGTTAAAAAACCGTTATAATGTGAATATGATAATTGGTAACGATTCCAAACTTCTTGTATAGTTCCAACCATAGAATAAGGATCACGACCAAGATTATCTCTGGTCTTATTATCAAAGGTTCCAACATACAAAATGTGATACAGATAAGTAATTCTATAGATACACATGCCAATTATTACAAAAACAAGTGAAATTTTGAATACATACAATCTACAACAACCGACTAATAATAAAGACTACACATGGGAAACACTATTAAATAAAATAATTATAATGTAATTGACGAAGTTCCTGCAAAGGTTCAAACAAACAATAAAGGAGTTATCCTATATGACATACATATGTTTGTAACCTTTAAAACACATACATATGTGATGATACTCAGTATTCCGGTCAGTACTCCGGTCCACTGCGAGATTCGGCGAAACTTCTAGACTTCGTGATGACGACGACACTCTTCCTGTATTATCTTATAACAACTCTCGTTAAACCTAATCTAAGGACTATTTTGTGTGTGATTTTATACCAAATACGGTGTAATGAAACTGTTTTTTAACTGTATGTCATAAAAATGTAACAATTGGTATTGAAAATTATTGTTTTTTAATTACATAAGGGAAATTTAATAATAAATAAGTTAGTAAGTCTACGTTTTATCTGCAAGAAACCATTCAGTTCCAAAATAATAAATTGGCTGATAAATAAAAATCGTCGAAAATATGACTAAACATAAGATCTCATTTACCACCTTCCATAATTTTAATATTAATAAACATTTTATTTCAAAACCTCCTACAAATATCTATATAACCGACTAAACTATACACCTAAAACCTACATGAGATTAAAATCCTTAAGACAAGATAAATAAATAAATAAGCATAGAAATGGCTACTGCAAAACGTACCTGGTAATGGGAAGGAAGCGTTGGATCAAACGCGAGTCTTAACCCGCAGAACCATTTGGACCTCTTGGTCTGGTACAGCGGTTCCTCAGGGTCGGTGAAGGTCTTGGCTGCGAACTTGTCAAGGAACCAGTCCGGAGGCTTGGCGCGGGTCTCGCCGCTGATGCGGTACCGGATACGCTTGGCGACTCGGGACCACTGCCGACGCAGCCAGTTTCTTCCATTGTTCGTCTCGGTAACCACTTGCTGTTAAGATTGATTGATTTGATTTATAGGCTACAGTTTATATGATAGTAAATTATAGGCGAAGTTTTAATTACAGCTGTTTAGATACAGGGTGATCTTTTCAAGTGGGCGTAGTATATCAAATCCGAAAATAAGTATATGGAATGTCGAAAAATGCTGTCTCGAAGCCGATTTTGATAAAAATTGCATTATTAGAATTTTGAATCAATACTTCCAGTCAGGAATCAAACCAATTGATTTTGCAAAAAAATTACACCCTGTAATCCTCTTATTGTGACGTCATCTAATAGTGTTGCTAATAAGGATCAAATTCTGGGAAGTAATGACATATGGCAAACTAGAGGAAGATGCTCAAAAAAACTAGATGCTCTCTCTAAGAGAGTAAGCCCTATTAGGTTTGTCGCAGGGAAATGAACCTAAGGTTATTCCCAAAAGAAGCTTTAAAACTCTACTTTAAGATCTTAAACTTCGATAAAAAAGTTAAGTTACCATAGCGTAGCATAAGAGACCTCAATAAGTACAATAGCCTAGTCAAAGAGAATAATTTAAAACATTTTCTATCCAAACATTAATTTTAATCGCTTAAAAGAATGTACTTTTTGTTTGATACAAAAATCTCATAAAACGTATTGAGGACAGTCAGTATAATTTTAAAATTGTTTTGAACAGCAAGCAAGCATTCGCATCGCTGTGTTTACGACTATCATAACGTACCGTTTATATATTAGTACCTATATTAATCTTGAGAATAATGAAATTCTAATATCATATTTTTAACCGTTTTATGAATTGAGATTGTTAGTACCGTGTACTTATTTTGTGTCAATTTTTACTATATGTTTGTATGAAGAAAACTAGTGAATCGATTAAGATGATATTTTGGTATAGATATTCCCCATCCAGAAATAAAATAAGTATGGAAAACTTTTTATACCAAAATTTCTACAGGTTTACAATTTACACGGAAATAACCGAGGAGTACTGTCAGTTTTTAGGGTTCCGTATCAGTAAAAACAGGACCCTATTACTAAGACTCAGTACAGTCCGTCTGTCCGACTCGCACTTGGCCAATTTTAATACAATTAGCAACAATTACCTTCGTTACAACCTTAGAACACTATTTTTGTTTTGAACCTTGTCCCAAACAGTTTAACCTTTGTACATTTACGATTACAATATAATTTATAAATAGCTTCCTTAATATTGGTGATGTTTCCTCACCCGATACTGATTAGTATTGGTTTCATAATCCTCGGTAGGTGTCGCTGCGATACAGTCAATGGTCAGATGAGGTCTGAATGACAATGGGTAGGTAAGTGTACGACGACATTTATAGCCGATTGTTTTTGACCGACTTTTTTTTTTCATTTTATTTTATTTATTTATTTTAATATATCGGGATAACAAACAGTTACACGGTGAAATATTGGATGATGTTATAGACTTTAAAAATGATGATCAACTTTAATGAAGAGAGTTTTCGATTCTATATTTTTTTCTGATATGAATACATTTAGGTTGGTTGCATAAAATTTTTAAAAAAATAAGCTTTTATTTTTAGATTTTTCTGTCCGTGTTTTGTTTATAATGTACTCTTCTATACTTTGTTTTTCTTAAATAAAAAATACATACACATTAAGCTCAACATCCCTTCTTTGCATCGCACAGTCGGGTAAAAATACAACAATAATAACCAAGAATTGCATTTCCAATTTGTATTGGAATTGTGACCTTAAATTTATTAATGATTAGGGAATACTGCATTGAGGGATTCCCAAATCAAATACAATGGAACATAGTTTGCAATATAAACTTTTTGTATATGTACCCGTAGTTTAGGTAGGTAATAAACAAAAGTAAATAAAATATATTACATGATAAAGGTAATTCATTGCAAAAAAGTTTACTTATATTGATACTAGCGGTTTTACCCGCGTGGACCCTTACCCCGTGGGAATTTTGGGATAAAAAGTATCCTATGTGTTATTCCTAGGTATAAGGAACATATGTACCAAATTTCATTAAAATCCATTGAGTAGTTTTTGCGTGAAAGAGGAACAAACATCCACACATCCACACTCAACAACATAATTCTAATTAGTCCGTCAGATAGATTTCCAAAAAAATATTTAACACGTATTTTTTTGTTTCATCAAATTGAAAAAACTGACTAAGTTATAACGCATTAATGTTTAGTGGGGACTTGTGACGTCAACTGTTGCTTTAAATCGCAGCAATCTGTGACGTTGCACGAGTTTTCGACGCCCTGTACCGTCTTAATTATTTGTTTACATGAAAAATTAAAAATATATGTCCAATATTTTTTGGAAATCTATAAGACGGACTAATATTTTTTTTAGTCAACTACCCTATTGAATGGGCCGGCTAAAAAGAAAAACATCTTCAACGAACAGCTACCCTTACAACATAAAGAACGTATGTAGATTTTTGTATAAATCAACTATTAAACCTATTAAAATTCAAATATGTATATTAATTATGACATCAGTATAAGAATGGTATACTTGTATATATTTATTGGTTTTAACAGCGGTATAGTGGTCCATTACAGTACGTTATATGATTAGAAAGAGGCTCATTATTGAAGTTATGTCTGTGTTATGTGTCACAACACATCGCTTACATTCGCTAACTAAATAACAAAATATATTGTATTTGTTCATCGGTCAACATTTTTGGAAGTGACTGTACCTATAATACAATTTATACAAGTATATCTGTAAATCAATGTATTATTACCGAAAAGTGTGTTATAGTCATCTTTTATGACATATTATTTATTTATTTTTGGTCAAAATTTAGTTTTAAGAAGTAATTACAAACAATTTTTCATTACAAATAAAAATCATTATTGACCAGCTCCCACGATGCTGAGCTGATGTTATTGATTGCTCGTTATTCGATGCATTATAAGATCAACTATAAAATTTTGGTATTGTAATCTAAAAAATAGTCGTTTATGAATTATTATAAGACTATGTATGAAGAAGTTTTAACTACAAATAGCTTAAAAAATATCTGTAAACTATAATAATTTTTCGCCTATGAGTTTTTATACACTATAAGAGCACTACAAAATGTTCAAAGTGGAAATATATGTCAAATTACTGATATTTCTAGTTTATTTTAATAACAACAAAGTCCCCAAATTAATCTCTGAAACATGATGTTTTATGGTAGCTTTTTTGCAGATAAGTTTATAAGTAAAATTTGAAAATAAACGTATACATTAACAACTTAATGAGTCAGTTAATGAACGGAAAATGGTTTTCATTAAAACCACACGACAAATGTACAAAACATTACATTATAATTAAATTGAAAATATGTTATTAAATGCCATATCTATAACAACAATATTAGCATCAAAATAATTAATTTACCGAAATATTGTGGTCATAAACGTAAGTCGAATGAACCGTGTGATGTGTCTATCGAAAGGGTCCTTTGTTGACGCGGCTAATTAACAAATATGTAGCTTTCAATAGGCAAACCTCAAACATTGAAATGGTGGAAAGTTTACTAAACAATGTATTGTTAGTACTCATTTTTCATAATATCAATTAATATTTTAAATTAAGTAACATACATTACAAAAGATAAACCTGTAATCAAATTAGCGCGTATTGTTACGGGTGCAAGAGGGCCCGAAATGGTTGCTGAATGAAAATTAAATGAACATTAGAAACGCTTTTTCGGATGATAAGAATATTAAGCGACAACAATCAAACGGCTTAGCGATCAAGAAGTTATAAGTTTGATCCGCAACCATTGCACTAGTGACGTTAACCTAAAGACATAAGTACTTATACTTAGTTTACTTGGAGTGGTTAAAAACACTATAACAGTAGTATGCAACCGACAATGCTAAGCTTTTTAGCAAAGGAAAAATAAAATAATATTGTGAATGTAACAAAAGTTTTTCTTTGTTTGCTTGTTTGTTTGTTTGTAATACAATACAATGGAGTGTTATGTTTTCGAACCAGATATAGATTTAATCCGTAGAACATTTTTCATAAGAAAAATATGTTTTTGTTGAAGAGTCTGTTAGTACTTAATACGATACTTAACTGGTACTTATAACTTACGTATTTTCCTTCGCATGAATGGCTAAGGAAAATAACTGAGAACTTTCCAGAGCCTTACCAAAGTTTATTGATATGTACTTATTAAATAGACATGCTCCCACGCTTTCCTGTTCAATAATCACGTGAGATTGTTTCTGCTTTTAAAGAATACTTATCTTTACTAAATTTCAACGCAAGCGTTTCAATTTTTCGTGAGTTTCGTCGGGATTAAGACTTAAATTTTGAATTCATTTTCAAAAGGCATAAAATGATTAAGGATTTTCTAGAACTTTACCAAGAAATAAAAGATTATACTCTTAGCCTTGATTCTCAATATTTTCGTCATAATTTAAAATACATTTTCAAATGTCCAGTCCCGAGTGTCATTATAGCTGACGAATTCGAGACACGAACATTAATTTGCTTACAGTAAACTATTAATGCTCCAAATGGCGGGCAATTAGACGACGATCTTTGCTTATCCATTCAAGGTTATGAAAAGGGAGTTATTCGCATTGAATTTAACTATCATTTAAGTATCCTTCTAATAATATAAATGCGAAAGTTTGTGTGTGATGTTTGTTACTTCCTCACGTGGAGCGATATAAAGGAAATTCCGAGTACAGATGATCTTATAATATAGGAATAACACATAGGATGCTTTTGACCCTAAAATTCCCACGGGATAAGGTTCCACGTGGGCAAAACTACGGGGCACAGCTACTCTATTTTATTTAACGATTTCTTAATAAAAGACAAAATAAGAAGGAATTACGTGAGTAAAGGTTTCTTTTTACATACTAACTTTGATTTTATAAAAGACTTTGAAATATAAAAGCTTTTATATAAGTGAATTCTCGGAGCTGATTTTCCAACATTTTTATATAAGAAGACTGAAATAGAATTACAATGAAATCGAACACAATACAAAATGGTTACATTAGCAGAAAACATACAAAAATGTTAGTAAGTTTTTACTGGGATTTAGAAATTGTTACTTAGATAAATTATAATTACCATTTTTCTGGTTTCACAAATCTATGAATAAACAGTTTTCTTCACTAGTACACGTTTTACTTACCGGCACAACATTGTTTAAATGTATTTTATGAATAGTGTACACAGGACTCATATTTTAGTTCACAATCGAGTCAAACAATTATTTTCACAACCGGTTAATTCCAATATTGTGTTACTACTAGTCCACAATACGAATGTTTAGGTACATCGTACTAGTTGACAAATAATTAAGATCAGTTATCTGCAGTAATAAAGATGGGTATAACACGTTGTCGGCACGAACTTCAATTATAGATATTTGGTTAACACCTGGTGGACTGACGGCGCGATGGCGCGGCGTTTTCAAAATAGATTTCGCGTTTCGCGTCCGTGACTACCACTGTCGAAATGAGAATGAACATCAACACCAAATTGAATGGGTAGTGTATGCGTGCCTACAAGGCAGCACCATCGAAACAATGGGCTATGAGCGGCGTTCGAGGGACGACTTCCCGTTGAAGCATTTATGACGCGTCCACTGCGACCTCTGTCGTAAAAATACTGATTGCCAGACCACCGTGCCGGAAAGTAATACCTCTAATTGCCCTTTTAAAAGTAAATGCATTAAGTTGATCATGTTCCGAAACAGACACGATTAATATCGCGTTTGCCATCTAAACGTTTCAAGTAAATTGAGTTTTTAATTAATCATTGGTTGTCATTAGAGTTTTTTGATTTATTATTATTATGATCTTATTTGCTTTTGATCTCTTTTTCTTTAGTAGATATAACTACTAATTGAGTATATTTTTAAATAAATGATTGAATGTATAATCAGAGCTATTATTATTTGTTTATTTTGCAAAATCGAAAACAGATATGCCGTAGGATTGAAAATTAATTTGCTGAAACAAAAACACAACAATTTGTTGCAAGATTTACTAACTAATAAAACAGTACATCTACCTACTACATAATACGTCATAATGGTTTCAATTAGACACCATTTACGTCTAGTCTAGCCAATGCCACTTAGATAATGTAAGAATTTTATTAATAATACAATAGCCATCTAAAACCGATCAGGTGTTTAGTAATTACGGTGTAAACAAGCAGACACACCTACGTGTTGACTGAAGTATATGAACTCTGGAAACAATGCACTTCTTTTGAAAATAATAATACTTTTTTATCATGAAAAGTATTTTTAAGGTACAATGCCATGTCGGGCCGCAGACCGCAAACTGCAAGCGACAACACTTGTTTCTATGAACGTCTATGAAATTGATTCCGAGCGCGGCTACACTGTTGCCTGCAGTCGCGACGCGCTCTTTCATAGATGTTGATAGAAAAGAATTGTCGCTTGCAGTTTGCGGTCTGCGGCCCGTCTTGGAATTGTACCTTTTAAGTCGAACACACTTCGATTGTCGTAAAGTGAAACGCATGTTTAATACGCATTCATACAGCGCGGCGACTACTACCATACGCGCGTAGTCTCAGCTTCGCTATTAATGAAAATACAATAGGTTGTGTCCACAGTGAGTAGTAAGCCTATGACGTCATGTGCTGTTGTGGATCCAGTAATTTTATAGCTTTGCTTCGCGGTTTATTACGGTTCAGCACGGTTCTGGGTTCAAATCTTAGCTGAAGTAAAATCCTACTAATATTATAAATACGAAAGTTTGTATGTGTGTGAGTTTGGATGTTGTTACTCTTTCACGCAAAAACTACTGTATCGATTTAGTTTAAATTTGATACAGATGTTCCTTATAGCTAGGAATAACGCATAGGATACTTTTTATCCCGAAATTCCCATGGGATTGTGATTCACGGGAGTATAACTGCGGGCCGCAGCTAGATTTGCAATAATTTTCAAAAAACCTAAGTGACAAACACTATAGAAACTTATACTAACTACGTCATATTAACTTACCCCCTGAGACTCGATATCTTGCTCCAAATATTCGATATCCATTTCATCAGTTCTTATCTTGTTGTTTATGTGTTGGATTTCATCCAGAGACGCATTCTCGCGAGCGCATAGTCCCGAAGGTCCCGGCAGAGGTAACATCGGTGTGGACATTGTAAAGACCTTCGTATTACATCTGGACAAAGGAAATTATTATGTTAGATATTGATTTATAATTAGTCTAAGAAATTAATAATTGAGTATTAAAATGATATGGTTTCTTTGTTATTAGAGTACAAAATATTAATTATGTATGTTTGAAAAGTTGAATATGTTAGTAAAATTATAATGATATGGTTTAGTGCTATTAGTGTAAAAATATGTATAGGCAATTAAAATGTTACATACATAATTTATTACAGTTGTTTATTAATGATTTTGTATAGCTTGTTAATTTGAGATACAAATTTTCCATCTGAATTTTATACTTAGTAATTATCTTCAAACTATGTGGTTTAACTGGTGAACTGGGCAAGGGGTGATAGCGATATTTTTATGCATCAATTTCATGTAGGATATCGATTTGTGAAGATGTATGAGAAAAGGCATGAAATAACGTGGTAACAAATATAAACGTACGTACAAGTATATACAAATATTGTTCAAAACGAACAAGTCACGCACTCACACGGATTTATTAGTTCCGTGCGTACACACATAGGACGACAAAAAAAACAAGACATACAAATATTTCACTCCTTTAGGCAATAAGCATCCGTATTTAGCGTGGCTTAGCCCTGAGCTTGGTTTATAGCAAATCTTACCTTCAAAGTATCATTAGTTGGTTTCATCAAAGCATTGAGTTTGGTTTAGAGCAAATCTTAACTTCTAAAATATACATACAAGTCTATACAAATATTGTTTAAGACGTACAGATCACGCACACAAACGGATTCTATTCGAAAAACAAGACATATTTCACTCCTTTACGCAAAAAGCAACCGTATTTAGCGTGGCTTAGCACTGAGTTTGGTTTAGAGTACATCTTACCTTCTAGCATTAGTATTTAAGGGTTATTAAAGCTTGCAGAGGCTAATCAAAAGTGGACATAGCATCAAACTTACGGCTGATCTGATGAAGTACCAGAGTTTTTTCTTTTATTTACGGAGTGATGCGAATCTCCTTTAGCAGCGGCTATGATGTAGGCCCACATTGTGGCAATAATGGGACTTGGACATCAAGATACTGCTAAAATAAATTGCCTTTATGAGTCTACTGGTAATATCAATCATTATGTAGAATTGTTGAGCTCGCTCGCGTCCACTGACTGCTATGCTACGTCTGTTGGCGAGTTCGTCTTAAGAACTACTGAAGGGATTTGTATAATATATAATATCTTTCTTTGAGGAAACCTGCACACACCTGGGAAGAAATTCTAAGGTTGTGTGTGAAGTCGACCAACCCGCACTTGGCCAGCGTGGTTGACTAAGGCCTAATCACCCTTATTCAGGGTAGGCTCGTGCCCCTCGGTGGGGACATTATATGATCTAATGATGATGATGATGATAATATTTTTCTTTATTAGGTATACTAGGTTTTTATATCATCATCAATGGGAGCACTTTAAAGAGCTACTTCTTCTACCTTCTACTAATTTCGGATAATTCGATTATGTGAAAGTGAGTAATGATATTATCCTGAAGTTTAAATAATACGTAAATCCTAAGTTAATTACGTACATAATGAATTTACTTATACTAAATTTGTATTATATTGTTGGTTTCTAGAGAATAGAATCAAAATAACTAGACTGAACACTGTCATGTCCTACAAAATTGATTACAGCTGAACAATCATAACTGATTTGATTCTCAAATCTCTAGTGATTTAAAGTTACATCACTTGACAGTTTCAGGAACGCGGTTTAAGCCGGAATAATCTACATACATACAACAAAGTCGGGTTATTTACATCATTTATAACTAAGAACTACAGATCTTTGTTATTATCTTATCTTATGGCATAGCAATTGTATGAAACGTTTCACTCCAAAATTCGACCGGAAAAAGTAGTTTTAGTATAAGTTTCGCGATTTCTCAACAACATCTTCACAATATAAATTTCACACATACATAATAAAACATATTCAAAATAACTTTCCATGTGAGACATTTTTGACAGAATAACGTAAATAGTTTTAATTATAACTTAGCGGTTTCGCTCGCGTAGTTCCCGTTCCTGTAGGCATTTCGGGATAAAACGTATCCTATGTCCTTCTCTTAGTTCTAAGCTACCTCTCCACCAATTTTCAGCCAAATCAGTTCAGCTGTTCTTGAGTTATAAATAGTGTAACTAACACAACTTTCTTTTATATTACTTAACATTACATATAAATCATTCACTCCATTATCTCATTATAGTTACTTATTTATTTATTTACTGCATCCACATAATATTATATTTCACAATAATATATACATGGACCCTGTGAATAGGGCGCAGCAATTAAGAGAGAGGAGGAGGTTCAATAGAATAATAATAATTAAAATTAAGATAAAATTTATAATAAAATCTGAATTTAAACAAAACAGAGAAATAAATGCTAAAACATTAACTAACCCCTAAGTCCGTAACTTGTTTCTAGGTATAAATAAATAAATCGATTGATATCCAAATTCCCAATTCACTATTTAAGAGTTGCCACTTATTAGTATTCTTACCGTATTCGGTTATAATGGTGTGAGCCGATTCAACGCTGAGGGTATTATTGATTATTGCGTAAAACACAATTTTATTGTGTTGCATTTTATGGGAGTGTCATTTGACTGTTCCACTTGTAGGTGTTCTATGAGTATGTTCGGTAGACTAGGGCAAGTTTCATGGTTACTTAATGGGTGACGAGATCGCGATCGGTTTCTTTGTGGACAAGGCAATATTTTAATTTATTTTTTTCTAAAACTATTTGGTGCAGGGTTTAACTTTATATAGTTTAATTGCTAATTGAAAGCAGTTAAGTTATGGGTGATTTTTTTTTATACTCGATACAGATAGACGGAATTTCATATCGTTTTTATATAACAGACATAAGCTTTATTGTGTTTGTCGCAAAAAATTTCTGGTTTTGGAGCTTATCAACTAAGACATAAAGTCCACATTTCATTTTTATTTTCGTCAATAATTTTATCCTAATTCAATGTATAAATGCTAGTGAAAGTCCATTAAACAGCCATGTAGTAACCGACCTTAACATAAGGTGAATAATAAAGATATTCACACTCTGGGCGGAATTTTAATACGATGGATTTGAAATACTATGAGTACGACTTGTTGCTCCGTGATTGTCTGACGATCAAATGTGAATGAACTGGTCGTGGTAGAGTGTGATAGCAGTATTATGGGAGAGGTCAAGTCAGTTTTTCGGGGGTGGTTAATACGCTGTAAGTTTCAATTTCTAGTTTTGTAAGTTGTAGAAAGAAGAGTCTTAAAAGAGCCGTATAGAGTCTGTTTCTAGGGAAGGGGGAAGAGGCTATGCTTTATGGATTTTTATAAATCTTTTTATAAATAGTCTCAACTTGTTTCTGTTCAAAGAATAAACTCCCAGTTTCTGGAGAAAATATTCCAAAAAATTACATGGCCAGAAGCAGTTATTTTTTTTAATCAAAAACTAATTTAAATAAATAAATTGATTTTAACTTTATTTCTATTCATAATATTGATATGAATTCTGATTGTTCGTTTATTGAATCAAAGCACCTGACTTTTTGTGTAAAAGGTGACAAAAGAAAAATAAACGCTATGGAGTGGAATATTCCTTAGTCGAAACCTTGTACGATATCTCACAAACAAAACTTTCGGCGAAATTCAAGACCCATTATAATTTCAAATCATTTATATCTCCCTACAAACCTTTCTATGGCTTATTTCTAATATGGCCTGAAACTTTATTGCATTGATATTGAATTAAAGAGAAAATGTGGAATACCTATACCTTATTACCTTCGTAATAATGAATACAATTATATATATTTTTTGTTAACCTATATTGGCACACAGCTGGGCAAAGGTCTCCCCCAAACACCTCCAAATATCCCTATCCTTCGCAGTCTCCCACCAACTACTGTCGAAGGTAGTACAATTATATTTGAGTAATAGAATTTTCTATTACGTCTAAAACTTGTGAGAGATAATTTGACAAGAAATGTTTCCTTTGTCACATTTTCAATCGTCCTAATACTCATCCATTACCTGATTTGTTTCTTGGTAAGATACGAAAAATAAGAAGTTATAAATTAATTTTATAAAGTGTTCAAGAGTAAATTAATAAAATGTTATTTTAAAGATATTTTACGACAGGGTATTTATTCTCAAATTATTATGATTAACGGGATATTTACCATGTATGTTATTTATTTCGAGTTTCCGATATTTCGACGCTGTTGCAAGCAACACAATAACAATTGTGCATCCTTTACACAAGATTAAATATGTCAAAGGGCTTCCGTGTGTTGGCTTTGGCTCCATACTAGCCTTCCAAAAGACCGGGACTCCTTAATAGTCCCGTGAATGGAAAAGAATTGAGTGAAATCATAATAATTTGAGTGCTAATAATCATGACAACTAGAAAACCTAAAACGGGTACTTTCGGTAGTACTATACTTATATATGTACTTTGCATTCTAAGATAATAATCAGACCATATCTAAGTATATATATTTTTATCCGTCATGTCTAGTATCTGTAGTACAACCCTTGCCTAGACTATTAGACGGCGATGTCTGATGAATCCCAATAAACATAACATCTGTGTATCTTTCACTATTCTAATGCTATTAATAAAAAAAACCTCAAAATCCAATACATTTAATGCGTATGAGAATTTAACGTAACCTTTAGAAGTTCTTTTGAAAATGTTCCCCTATTCTCACAATGATCACCCGTTCTCCTTTGTGAGATGTATGCCTTTGTTAATAGGTTTTAAACAAGATTTCAGTATCCCAAAATAAATTTAATTGTGATATTTTAATAAACATACGAAACGTTACACCTGGTTCCCTATTGTAATGCTATTAGTAAGAATTTTCCTTCAATCTCTATAACACTGAATGCGTCAACGTATTTTTAGGTAACGTTTCGGAGTTCTTTAGAAAATTTTTTCTATATTTGTCACAGTAATCTTTCGTTTGTAATGGAAAATTCTGGACCTATATCACACATAGGTGTTGCTTAAGTAGAAGACAAAAACAAAAAGTGTTGTTTAATACTCAAAGATTACAAACTACTAATTCTTGCCAAATACAAATTATACAAAAAATCACTAATGGAAAGCTATTACGAGACAAATCTTATCAATTAAAAGGCTATATTTTATCCCAATATTCTCACAACAGCGCGAGTAAAACTGCGTAGGTATTGTAAATACTTTGATCATTTTTAAAGTAATCTTGTTTAAGTAAAAATAGTAAAAAAGGTTTTAACAAGGACGCAGATACTTAGTCAGATCTCGGAATTGTATTATCCTTAAAAGCCTTTTAACAAATCACAAGCAAATGAAACTATATTTCAGGACTCGTATTGTTCGTTTCGTAGAAATCTAAAAGGACCCTCTCAAATATAATTGCTCAAATGTGTCACAATGAAAATAATTTTCCCAAAATATGTTTCAATTGCCTGGTTTTGCGAAAATCGTAGTTTAATTTGTAATTTGTTTCTCAAAAGATTTTGAAATGTTCCTAAATGCTAGGAAAATTGATAATTTTAATACAAAGTTTAGAAATTCTTTATGCATGCCATTTAAATTCATAAAATGACTGAAAATATTATAAGTACAGTGTGCTCCTGGCACACATTTTAAAAATATTTTGAAAAATCTTAGGAACACGAACCTAAACTATCCCTATAGGATACTTCGCTTTGATCAAGAGTTATAAGTATTCTTTGGTGAATATTTTTATATGTAATATTTGAGTTTAACACAATATATACGAACTCAATATCTCATAACTTTATTGTAGAAAGTACCACTTGACTCAATACGTAAACAGAAACTGTATCGGAATATTGAAACGTAAAATAAAATAACCTGCCACTCGTGAAAATCTGAAACGAATGGTTTCAAGCACTAATATTTTCAGTATAAAAATTTTGTAGTTTATAAAACATCATAATGTTTTTGAATCTAGTTTATTTTTCATAAAACAGTTTTCCTGTAAAGTTTTTGGATTTCGTTTCTTTAAAATAATTGTCTATGTTTTAAAATTGTACAATCTTCCGAAAGAATTCTACTTCTGTCACAATTATCATTTAGCAGTAACGTTTTAGGCATATTAAACGATCTCAGCAAAAATATAGGCTTCGTTGTTTGTTAACTTTGTAAGTGTTATTAAAAACGTTTTGAATATTAATGAAATTATATGAGTCAAAGGAGACATAAGAAAAGATGGATTCATTGTGTGAAAAATAAAATAATAATGTGGAAGAAAAGTGTGACTGTTGAGATGGTAACTAATCGAGAAGAATCGAAAACAAAATAGTTTGTAATGACCCTACGTAAAAGGGCAGAATGATAATGAGTAATTAATGGTGATAAGAATTACTCATTATCGAAACATTGCGAAACACAACATCTACTTTGTTATTGTAATGCTATAAATAAGAATTTTATACAAGTAAATTGTAAGAGGATTTAACGTGACCTTTCAGAACTTTAGAAAATATTTCCCCTATTGTCACAGTAAGCGTTCGTTCGTATGTTCTGGACGTAGGTGTGATGCTTTGTTTTAACGTTTTGAATAAGATATGTGTCCCGAAATAGTATTTAAATTGAATCATACTTTGCCCCCACCGAGGGGCTCGAGCCTACCCTGAAATAGGGTCATTTAAATATTAGTATTTTAAATACAAGAAACAAAACATCTGTTACTTCCTATTGTAATGCTATAAATAAGATTTCCCCCTAAATTTTCATAGTCCTCAAACGTCCAAGGATTGAACGTAACCTTTAATTTCTTTAGAAAACGTCCGCTCTATTGTCACTAAAATAATTTGTTTCTAAATGTTTGTATGAAGTATTGTTTTGTTCCCCCAATATCATGATTCATAGTTAAGTTTGTTTATTTGCTACTGCTGTCGGCTACTTCGCCCGATGATTGTTTGCAGTGTAATGTTTTCCACGCATTTTAATGTAGGTACTACTCCTTACACTTAATTATGTATAGCCCCAGACATTATCTTATACGAAACTACATATAAAATGTAGTTTACAATATTTATAGATAGATTCAAGTCTAACAATTATTTATCAGTTATTATCATCAGACTATATCAATTCAGTACTTCAAAGTGCCAATGCGTACGAACCTCGGCAGCCTTGCGAATTATCATCATTCAAAAGTAATTCTTATAAAGACGGCCTGTAAGATCTAACTGCAGGGCAAAGATCAATCTCACTAAAAGTGTCAGTATACTCGTAGTAAGGATATAATAATAGTAAGGATATATCCTTAAAATATAAAACAAAATATCCATGTACAGAATCCACGTAACAATTTCATTATATCTAAATAATATACAAATATCTAAAAACAACTCATGAATTGTATTGTCTCCTATTAATATCAAGTGAGACCCATCACCTGTGTCGGGGGTGGAACTTTCCACGTTCTTCCCCCACTTAATCCCCTAAAAGGTTGGACTTTAAATAGACAGGTATTCATGTAACGACAATACCTAGTACGAAGATACGTAGTTACCAAGTACGGGTATTTACATATTAATATCAGTAACATTTAATCGGCATTTTAAACGTGTTAAATGCGAATTGAATGACAAATTCATTTTGTGTTGACATATGGATGAGTATCTGACAATGTATGTCTGTCTATCATTCGTCGATAATCGTATGATTGAGTCAAGAAATTGTGTGTTGTGAATCTACACACCTCCGCACACGGTGCGCTATGTAAAAAAGTATCACGTTTGTGAAACATACACGCAACAATATAGGTACTTTGTTAAAATTCGCGAATCATCATAAAGGTTGCCATTTTTGAGTTCTCCTTCGTTCCTAACTAATATCTAAACCCACCTTTTCACTATCTCGTTATCTCATAAAAAATAATAGCTGGTAACGCGTGTGACTCTCAAGTTACAAATGTCCGACGTTAGTAACTAACCATCAGTTGTCTGGTATTTGCCACCTTTATCACATAGTATAAAACAAAGTCGTTTTCTCTGTCCCTATGTATGCTTAGATCTTTAAAACTACGCAACGGATATTGATGCAGTTTATTTTAATAGATAGAGTGATTCAGTGGAAAGGTTTATAGAATATTTTATGCCCATATTCCTACGGGAACAGGATCTACGCGGGTGAAACCGCGGGGCGCTGCTAGTTATATTATAAAATTAAAAAGAAGTCGACTCTATCTTTTTAATATATGAGCAATGCTCTTCTTGAAATAACAGGCGCAACTACTTTCCTTTGTATCGTCAACTATGTATTATATTTCGAATATTGTAAATTGCCATGAATATTGTAAAATCCCTGCGTAAGTTATAATGCGTCCCGCTCTCTATTGCATCCGTGCGAGCGGGACGTATTATAATTTACGCAGGTGCGACAGAGATAGATAGCTACAGGTCAAGGTACAATATTCTCTGTGAATTACGACCGGGCTCTACTAGTAAATCATTGGCCTACGTTGATGTTATAATTCATCATTGTAAATACTTTAATAACAGAAATAAAAATATTTTCAACACACTTGCTCATAAAGGGGCTCTTATTTGTGCAAAAACAGTTGAATAATGACACGCTTGATTCACTAGTGAGTTATAGATTTTTTTTTAAATTGTTTAGTATTAAAAAAGTTTCGATACCAAAAAAATTCGTGTCCATACATTTTAAAAACAAACTTCAACTATGTTGCCTTACTTTTGGTAGGTCTATGGTCGATTCCATTCATTCATTCATTATTTTTTTTTTTAAAAGTCTATTCTTTTATTCTATGGCCGATCACCATTGTTGTGTTGGATGCGCGCGAATAGAAAAAATGTTTATTTATTAGCGAAAAATGAAAATTTCTTCGCAAATGTGTTGAAAAACGTTGTATGGTACACGCGAGTATTGATGATTACTATCCTCGGCTAACTTCAGACCCTCGCCTGACGGCTCGGGCCTCAATAGCGCCTCGGAAGTAATCACCAACTTACCTCGCTTGTACCATAAATAACTATTAATGAGATTTCATATTGATTCCAAAAAAATCGGAATCGTTTGAAATTTAATAAGTAAGTACCTAATTTAAAACTTGTGATTAATAAAATGACCTTAATTATAAAACAATATTGAATTCTTTAATTTACGTGGTAATTACTATGCTTTTGATATCTTACAATAAAAAAAAGACGTAAACAAATCGAGATTCACAAAGGTCAAGTTTAATTATACGAAGAAGAAAGTTTATAGAGCTTCATACGCGAATCATTAATATAAAAGTTATGCGTAACATATTAGGAAACGAACTCGTTAAATTAGTTAGAAGCCCACCATTGTTTATCGCTGTTATATTTAATTTATATGATAGGAATAATCTACGTAAGTAGATATATTCCCAATTGTATTGTCTTATCAATAACCATTTTAAGTGTACCGTTTTACTTGTTATTGAATTTTAGTCAATAATATAAATGTGATAAAAACTATGGGTTTGTCCCAACTCTTCACTAGTTCAGATTTTTCATGTAGATTTTCCAGAATTTTCTCAAGCATAAATTTTGTTGGCAATTACGAAGATAACAATATATTTTCTGATGATCAAGACGGCAATCATTTGTGCATGGTTGAATGTCAGGGTCCAAGTGTTTTCAACTTGTCTAAGTATGAATTTACAAAAAAGAAATGAATATAAGTACTACTTAGTTTTTTACTAGGTTGCGATGTGTTCGGGATTTTTTAATAATTATCCTAATTGGACCAAGACAGAAAGAAGTTCCTATAATATACTATACTTAGTTATTTATTAAGCAAAATTAGAAAAACAAACAAAAAAAAAACGAACTATTTTTCTTGATTCATAAACTTAACTCAATCCATCTTTCTCCAGATCCTAGCTTATGAAAAATCTTATTAACCAAGTGAAAATTGGTTTCGTTAAAGTAAAGATAAATATTGTAACGCAATAATTTTCTTATCTCCAAAGACCAAACGAAAATTTCGTTGCATATTAAGAAGCCCCTAATATATCCGTCATATTATTCTTTCAATAATCTTTTGTCAATATCATACGTGATGGATTGAGACGTTAAGGTTAATTGAACAAAGATTGGATTTGAAAATTGTTAAATAAAACAGGTTATAATTTTAGATTTGTGATCAGAACGCCGAATATCAAAATGCCGAAAATCTAAATGCCGAATCTCAAAACGCTGAAAGTCAAACTGCCGAAAATTAAAATGCCGAAAATCAAAATCCCAAAAATCAGAATGCCGAAAATCAGAATGCCAAAAATATGGCAGTGTAGCCTACTCTCTTTAGAGGGTAGGCCACACTATGTACACACTACGTATGACATGTCTATGATATAATAAAATATATCTTTAAATAGTTGTGTAACGAAATAACTATGAAATGATAAAATATATTGGATATTCTATGTTATATGATCACCAATTAGCAAAACCTATCCCTATTTATAGCAGCCGCCCACCGACCAAGTCGATAAGATTTTTCCACCTACGGTTTATGAGTATTGATGTAATGTGATGTTATTGTATAAATAAACATTTTCAAGAGTTATTTTAGTTATCTCAGTCAAGGTGTGTGTGTGAATGAGTGTGTGCGTAGTTTCTGATACCCTAGATACAAGTTTCGAACAGTTACTATAATGAGATGATGTAGTGAATGCTTATACATATAAAATAAGTAATATTTAGTCTTAAAACCTCTTCTCTTTTTGAATTAAGTATTTCTTTATCAAAGTTTTCGTCGCCGGCCCGTCCCGCATGCTACGTAGGCAGTAGGCAAGCAACACGTAATCAACAGGTAGGTATGAATGAACCGAATTGAGATGCTTTGATACGTGATATTTACACGTACCTATAAGTCGAATCCCTCGACTAGTTATGTAGTAATGTTGATGAAGGCCACCGAATGTGGCTGAAACTAGTCGAGGGATTCGACTTATAGGTACGTGTAAATATCCCGTAAAAAGATATTAATTATAAACAATGACGTATGTTTCGCGTTTCGTTTAATAATAAAACAAATGATTGTCTTAAACAGGAATCGAACAAGCAATCATTTGGTACAACCTTAAGGTAAACTTAGGTACAACTCAGTCGAATGTATGTGTCATCAAACTTGTGTTTCAAGTTATGTAACGTTTCGTAAAATTATAAATAAAATAAACTACTTTAATTGATCGATATGTAATTAATACACCTCAAACTGTTCTGTTATTGAGACCATAGCTCCTCACCTCACTGCGCTATTTAACCTGTGTTTAGATAATAGTATTTTCCCTGATGTGATGAAGCACAGCAGAATCACTCCTATTTTTAAGTCAGGTTGTAAGGAGGATCCCAATAATTATAGGCCGGTTTCTGTTCTTCCTGCTCTTAGTAAGATTTTCGAAAAAATAATATTAGATCAGTTGCTTTCTCACTTTAGTGACCACAATATATTACATAGTAATCAGTTTGGTTTTACAAAGGGCAAGTCGACTACGGACGCTGGGGCTAAACTTTTAACTCACATCTTTGAGGCCTGGGAAGATTCACATGATGCTATAGGTGTATTCTGCGACCTTTCCAAAGCTTTTGACTGCGTTGATCATTCGACGCTGCTTTCTAAACTTCAATGTTACGGTATTCGTGGTCCTGCTCTAGGTCTTGTTAAATCGTATCTAGGAGGACGGCAACAGAAGGTGAAGATCAACGACGTCCTATCAAAGGGATCATTGCTAGAAATGGGCGTGCCACAGGGCTCTATTTTAGGTCCATTCCTGTTCTTGTCGTATATTAACGACCTCCCTTACATGATGGAAGATCTATGTAGTATGGTTTTATTCGCAGATGACACTTCTTTGCTATTTAAAGTGAATAGGAAGGATAAGGATTTGGTAGAAGTAAATAGGTGTTTGGCTTTACTTTCGGACTGGTTTTCTGCTAATAATTTGCTCCTCAATGCGTCTAAAACTAAGTGTATTAAATTTTCACTACCCAATGTCCGAGCCATTGAATCGAATGTCTTTTTGGAAGGAACGAAACTTAAAATAGAAAGTAGTACTAAGTTTCTAGGTATAGTTTTAGATTCTAAGTTACAATGGGGATCCCACATTGTCGGTCTTTCAGGGAGGCTGAGTTCTGCTGCGTATGCTGTTCGTAAAATTAGGGAACTAACAGATGTGGGAACGGCAAGAATTGTTTATTATGCGTACTTTCACAGTATTTTGTCTTATGGCATTTTACTATGGGGGTGTGCCGCGGATTTAGATTCAGTATTTATATTACAAAAACGAGCAATTCGGGCTATTTATAATTTGGGGTCGAAAGAGTCATTAAGGGAACGTTTTAAAACATATCAGATTCTTACTGTTCCCTCTTTGTACATTTTTGAAAATATATTGTATGCTCGGAAACATCGTTTTAATTTTAAAGTTAATGGCGATCTTCATAATTTTAATACTAGGAATAGGCATAAAATCGCCATCTCAGGATGTAGGTTAGCTAGGACTAAAAAGTCCTTCATTCATAGATGTATTAAATTTTATAATAAAATCCCCCGGGAAGTGACTGGGCTCTCTGATGGAAGGTTTAGATCACACGTTAAAAACATTTTAATAAGCAAAGCATATTATAAGGTTACGGACTACATCAATGACCGGGATGTCTGGAATTAAATTTCTGCACCCGCAACCTCAACATGCTACTTTTTGATTATATAGGTACATATAAGTATTTTGTCTATATTTATAGATTTTATTATTTGTTTTTTTTTATCTGTGACATTGTGCTAGTTTTAAGGTACTGATTGTATTTTATTTTATTTAAAAAAAAATACCAGCACGAGTTTCTTGCCGATTCTTCTCGGCTGATGTAATTTCCGAATCGGTGGTAGAATCAATTTTGACGTTCATAAGTGCCTCATTGAGGCCTTAACTGAATAAAGGATTTTTGACTTTGACTTTGACTTTGACTTGACTGTT
Organism: Timandra comae; assembly: GCA_958496195.1. Classification (NCBI taxonomy): domain Eukaryota; kingdom Metazoa; phylum Arthropoda; class Insecta; order Lepidoptera; family Geometridae; genus Timandra; species Timandra comae. The sequence continues at coordinate 13,689,969 of OY292353.1, forward strand.
AGGAAGTTTCCCTCAAATTTTCTTTTAAATAATTAATGCCAGTTAGTTAATAAATAGGTAATTAACTATGTTATGAAATTTCTATGAAATAATTAAATATTTTTCCATGTGTCATATTCTACTATGACACACGGAAAAATATTTAATTGTGTATTTTTTATTCTATTATGACAAATGGAAAAAAATAATTGTGTATTTTATATTACTAGGGGCGCTCTGCGGTTTCAGCCGCGTAGTTCCCGTTCCCGTAGGAATATGGAGATAAAATGCTACAAACCTTCCCACTGAATCACTATATCTATTAAAACAAACGGCATCAAAATCCGTTGCGTAGTTTTAAAGATCTAAGCATACATATGGACATAGGGACAGAGAAAGCGACTTTGTTTAATACCATGTATTGATATGACACATGGAAAAATACTTAATTGTGTATTTCATAGAAGTTTCATAACACAACTAATTACCTGAATTATAATTGGATAATTGAGGGATCAAATAACAGAATCCCCCAATTAGATCAAACTATCTTGAGATAAATAATAATTGATTATTAGTGGACTCCAATAAATAATGCCAAAGGCGATAATATTTTTCCACCTACAGCTTTTATGCTTATAGGGGCTCGATGTAACGTGATATTATTGTTAATATTTCATATAATATTATTGTATAAATGTTTTCTAGAATCATTGCATATGTGGTACTATTGTATATTTTTATCCTACTAATAAAGCCGAATGTTTGTGAGTGTGGATGTATGGATGTTTGTTCCTCTTTCACGCAAAAACTACTAAATGGATTTGAATGAAACTTTACAATAATTTAGCTTATACATCAGAATAACACATAGGATACTTTTAATCCCGAAATTCCCAAAGAAACGGAAACTACGCGGGTGAAACAGTGGGGCGCAGCTAGTATGAACATATATTTTTTGCCGATTAAAAAAAGGAGGACCATGATTCGGATGTAGCTTTTTAAGGTCTTTAGGTATATTTTTGAAGTTTATTAAAAAACGTGGTACAACTGTTGAACAAAGCTGTAGAACTAAAGCCTTTTTCTCACTACGCGAATCCAACCCAACATCGACACAACATAATGTTGTGACAGCTCCAACCGCCTACAGGGTCAGTCGCGATAATGTTTTTGGTTTCAATGTCATTAGGGATTTATTTAAAAACTCATCTTGAAAAATATTGATTACGAACTATTGTTTTTAACTTCCTCTGCTTCTAAACATATTTCTACATATACGAGTATATGGAGGTACTTGCAGTTAAATTATGTAGTACTGTTCCACAAAATTAAATTTCGTGCATGCTTTGTATATAAATTCTTGTGTACCAAGTATAACTTGGATTAGACAAAAAAATATTACGTCCTTATCTCTAGGCTAATCAAAAATTTCATTGCATATTGAGAAGCCTATAATTTAATATATCCATCATATCATTAATCTAACTCTCTCCATATTGATCCTTGCTTACGAAAAATCTTATGTACCAAGTGAAAATTGGTTTCGTTAAAGTAAAGACAAATATTGTAACGTTCTAATATGTTCTTATCTCCAAAGGCCAAACCGAAATTTCATTGCATATTAAGAAGTCCCTAATTTAATATATCCATCATATTCTTCTTTTAATAATCTATTGACAATCTCATACGTGATGGATTGAGGCGCAGTTTGGAATTGGAAAATATTCCTGTTTAATAATTATTAAAGTATGTAGTATTTACCACGTGTTACTAAAAGTTTCCGTGTAATATTTACCATGTGCTACTAAAAAAGATTTCGTGTAATATTAACCAAGTGTTACTAATTAAATTTAATTGCGTGTAATCTTATTAATTTTTAATTACCTTAACATTTTGGTTTAATAAATTCAATAATACCTGCTATTCATTCTGTCATGGAAAATTCCAAGTGATGATTCATTTTTTTGTTATTAGATTTACTTTAACTGTTTTAAGACATGGAAAACAAAACTAAAGAGTTTGGTACATCTATTTAATAAGTCAACAATATCTAAGAAGGAGTATTTGATTGAGAAAATTTACGTTCGTGTTTTCAATTTACGAATTCATAAGTACGTTAATTTTGATGCTCTTACGGTGAAGGAAACATCGTGAGGAAACCTGCACAGAAGAGGTTCTAAGGTTGTGTGTGAAGTTGACCAACCCGCACTTGGCTAGCGTGGTTGACTAAGGCCTAATCACCCTGATTCAGGGTAGGCTCGTGCCCCTCGGTGGGGACTTTGTAATGGGCTGATGATGATGAAGCATGCAAAGAAAAAAATATAAGTATATATTTTTTTATGTACAGTCGGTGTCAGATAAAAAGTAGTAGAAGTAGCACCCCTTGGTAATAGTCTCTTTGGTATTAACAACCAATGCTCTCTTTGTAACTTCCTTTATCTGACTCTGACTGTACCATGTAAAAATTGTTATTGTTAAAGACAAAACTTTTCTTATCTCCAAAGGCTAAACAAAAATTTCGATCTATTCCGATCCAATACCAACAACTAATACCAATGGTATTTGTTTTAAAACTTTATCATTTTCTATTCCGAACGGATACCACTCAAACCACTCAACAAATACCATTGGTATTAGATAATGGTATTGGATCGGAATAGATCAAAATTTCATTGCTTATTAAAAAGCCCATAATTTAATAAATCCATCATATTCCTCTTAAATAATCTATTGACAATCATACCTGTGATGGATTAAGACGCCAAGGTTAATTGAATAAAGTGAAATTGACAAATATACCTAAATCAGGTAATCTTCCTAAGGTAAACACATATATTATTCACGATTTTCCATTTATAGGCAATAAAGCGGGTGTTTTCCAATACCTTTTGTTTAGGCTTCTAATATAAAATTAGTTTCTGATTTCATCATATTAAATATCTTTATTTCTCAAGATGAGATGAAAATACCGTTCAATATAAAAAAGCTAAATAAAGTTTTATACTTCTTTTTGAGGAATTGAAAAATATATGTACGTCGGGTAATCTTCCTAACATAAATGACGTTTCAATATATTTTATTCGACAAAGAAAGCGGGTCTTTATATTTTGTTTTGCATACCTTAAAGGCTTCTATACTGATTAGGTTTCTGATTTCATCATATTAAATGCCTTCGACATTCGTCAACATGAAAAGAAATCGTACCATTCCATAGAAAAGTGATGGTTGAACTTTTAAATGTAGTGTGTTTAAAGTTAAATAAGTTTTTTAACCAATGAGCGTGGTCCGATTTGAAATAGATTCTTTTTGTCCAGAAAACGCAAATTGATAAATATTTAGAATACGATAAAATTTACTCTTTTAAAATACTTATCTAACAACTTTTACTTTTTGTACCTGTTAGTCTATATTAAAAGAGAGTTGGTGGCGCAGGGGTAAGGCCTTTGACTTCCAATCGGAAGGTCAAGCCCATGTGTTTTCGATTCATATGGGTGTTTATTTGATGCTCTTACTGTGAAGGAAGAAATGTTCTATTACGAATTGTTCAATCACCTGACGCCACCTAAATCATCTTAAGTAGATGTATAGGCCAATGATGATGATGATGATGATGACTGTGAAGGAAAACATCGTGAGCACACACGAAGTGTCGAGCTCCTCGGTGGGGACATACTATACGAGTATATGAGCCGATGATGAGTCTATAAAAAGAGACTGTTTTTGTGTTGTTTTATCAAAATTTACAGACCAAAATTTAGTTTAGAGCTTGTCAGATCTATCTTTTGTAGGGATCATTTTAAAAATAAATATAGTTTTGTTTTATTTAGAGAATGTTAAGATTTATTTATACACAAAAAGAAAAATACGGAACGATTTGGAAGTATACGCATCTCCAAAATTCGGATATTTAAATAAGGAACGGTTTTTTAAGCAACGCGCATTTCATTTGAAATTTAAATCTTGTTTTTTTCTGGTACGTCTAAAATAAATAGGGATAGCAATTGCTATCCTTAAAAAACAAACAGGCGAATGTGGGTCGTAGTTTACCGCCAATCTTATTGAAGACGCCGGTATCCACTGATGTGCTAAATGCTAATGACAATAGAACAAACACATCGTTAATACAAAAAAATGGTTTTCTGTCTCGGCTTTATTGATAGATAAGTAACTGCATATATCGTTACTTGATTATGTTAATAAAAGTATTGAAAAAAATGTGCCCCGGTTTTAAATTTTGTTTTACATTTTTTACGTTTCGTAACTTTTTTTACGCTGTGAATGCATAATAATTATATAAGTACTTATTGAATGTTTGTCTCGGTCTGAGTGTGTGTGTGAATAAGTGTGTGCGTAGTTTTTGATACCCTAGATACAAGTTTCGAACTTAGCTAGGGGTCAGTTACTATAATGAGATGATGTAGTGAATGATTATATTATTATAGATAATATTATATTGAATATTAAAAAAGTTTACTAGAAGAGGAATATTATAACAAAGCAAAGCATCTTATTAACAGAATTCATCACAGAAAACTCATAAAGACGTTATTAAAGTAGTTTAAAAAAACATCTGTGGTTGTCTAAGTACAAGCGAAGTGTATTGGAAAATAAATTTAATTCCCAGGTGAAGTCATTTGCATTAATTGCTCTTTTGTCACACGGAAAGAGTGTTCTTGAAGAGATTGTTGACTAATTAAATGAACGTACCAACTCTTTAGTTTTGTTTCAATGTTTAAACAACAGCTAAAGTAAACTAATTATAAAAAATATATTTTCCAACTGCACGTGAATTTTCATGATAGATTTGATAGTAGATATTATTGAACTTATGTTTTGAAAATATTACTAGTTAAGGTACAATAAAAATATTAAGAATTAATAAGATTACAAGCCTTACAAAAAATAAAAATAAAATAGTAAAGCCTACTAAATATTAAAACATTAATAATTATTTAACAAATTCAAAAGGAAACTTTTTTGTAAAAATAAATGTAACAATTCCATCAATCCAATATAGGCGCGAACATTTATACAACTTGTGTTAATTATCAGTATTACACAACTAAATAACGCCGAACATTCGCGGTCAGACAGAAAACTATTTTATTGATAAGAAAATATTGTTAAACAATAAACAAAATACTTACCACTTCACCAGAGATAGCTGTAGAGAACAGGTAACCAGGAACCACAAACAATGTCAATGTTATTTGGTCACTAAGACTTATACTTGGTATTTATTCCGTACGAGTTCTGACCGAAGGCGGACGCGACCGATTCGTAGGGCGGGCGGGAGCGTTCTGCCGGTTCAACCTGGCCGGCAAGCCTCGAGAATCTCCCACGCGCTCTCCGTATTTAGGGGGCCGTTATTGTTTAATTAACTGACGGATTGATTTCCGTTTTGATACGTGTTTCGGTCTATCTAATATTGACAGTAATCGGCCTGCCCACGCGATGTCTTAAGGGGTCCTTAATTATGATCGAAGTAAGAATAATCTAAGTCTTATTTATTATTAAACGAAACGTACGTCATTATATATAAGTATGTAAAACAACGGGATGTTACTTTAATAAGTACGTACTAACATCCCGTTGTTTTACATACTTATAATCTAAGTCTTGCTTAATCTTTTGTTTTATTATTGAAATAAAACACTTAAACGGATTTTTGTCGTGGTTATATTTTGTTTTACATTTTCTGACGTTTCGGATTCTTTACAGAACCCGTGATCACAGAAGACTGATTTCAAATAGGTATCACATATTTTCTTCGCCATCATTATCAGCGTCATACGTCCTCACCGATGGGCTCGAGCCTACCCTGTATAAGAGTGATTAGGCCTTTCTCAACCACGCCACCCCAAAGCGCCAAAGACCTAAATCAAAACTGCACTTAAGATACGTCCCAATATTTTATACAACAGTTCTGCAGAACAGATTTTAAAAGCGAACAGCATAATAATTACTTAAGATCTTATGTAGTGTAGGGAGCCGTTGAACATATACCTAGATATACTCGTCCATAGATAACTACATAAAACTTAATTTAATATACTTTTAATATTATTACAATTTTATTTAGTCGTATCTATCTATTGTTAAAACTATATAAAAGTAAGTTTCATTTGGTTATCAGATCGTGAAGGTCCATGTTCTACGGCTCCTAGACTAGTGTAATTAGCGATATATTAAAAGATTAGACATAATAATATACAGTCATGAAAGCACATCAGAAACTATTCAAGTACATTTATTATTATCTATCATAATTTTTAAGTCTTATATCGAGGGTTTAGTTGTCAGCGTAGTATCTCTAGACTACGAGATACTCCATTCTTCCGACTACGTAAAAACCGTAGGCCTAAACTTCGTAGCACGTAAGGTTGAATTATTTTATAAACAAGAAAACTTATGTATTATAGAATGTGTTAAAATATCTTTTTCTAGTAAAATAACAATTACAATAATAATGTAATGCCGGATTGTGCATCCTTTACACAAGATTAAATATGTCAAAGGGCTTCCGTGTGTTGGCTTTGGCCCCATACTAGCCTACCAAAAGACCGGGACTCCTTAATAGTCCCGTGAATGGAAAAGACATAACAATAATAATAAAATTCAACAAATATATGTTCGCATATCATAATGATGCAACCGGCATCTATTTGGTTATATTTTTTTCTTATGTTCGTAAGGGAAAGGTATGTGGTATGTTTTTTAAGAAAATCCACACATAAATTACTTCCCAAAGCAGGAAACGATCTTAATTTAATAATAATTTCGTTTCGTGAGAGCAGCAAACTACTTGATTGTGAACGTTGTTCTCTCCACTCGCTAGATGGCGTTGATTAAAGTTACAACGCGCAAACGTTTTGTACAGCGTCCGAACGACCTCGGGAGCCAGTCCCCTCATAGTTACAATCTAGGTAAGTTTTTATACTGTATACAATTTTTGAAAGGGATAGCTTTACCTGTCCCTCGTAAATACCGATAAGCCAAGTATTAGATATTATAATACTTGACTAAAGAGATTCCGTTAAAGTTAAGTATATTACTTAACTTACGCAACTATCCGTACTATAATAAATGCGAAAGTAACTCTGTCTGTTACCTTTTCACGGCCAAACTACTGAACCGATTGACTTGAATTTTGGTACAGGAAGGGCATGTTTTATTCCGAAATTCCCACGGGATCGGGAACTATGTAGGTAAAAACCCGGGGCACAGCTAACATAATATGATAATGGAACAACAACCCAAATATGTGGTTCCTGGTCACCTGGCCAACTATTTTCTCTGGTGAAGTGGTAAGTATTTTGTTTATTGTTTATACCTATTCAATAATAGTTTTTTCAACACACTTGCTCATAAAGTGGCTCTTATTATCCTAGTTATCATCCTAGTTACATAAAGTGGCTCTTATTTGTGCAAAAACAGTTGATAATGACACGATTCATTCACTAGTGAGTTGTAGCCTGTTTTTTTGTAAAAGTTTTAATCGTCTATTATTTATTTATTTTACTTATTTATTTATTTTAGGTACAATATTGGTTATTGGGGTCACAAAGCACCTTATTATAAACGTAAAAATCAAGTAATAGTAATAATAAGACATGCGCACTTGAAAATATCCAAGCTTATAGCCGAAGATCCGGTGATTTTTATAAAAACAAATAAATTGAAATATCTCTTAAACGGTTAGGTTTAGGGTAGGGTGTTTCATGGTGAAATCAGTCAGAAACGATGTAAACTACACGCCCTTGACGGGAATAGGTCGACTTAACCAATAACCCTGTATACGTACGAACTTGTGTTAATTATCAGTAATACATGCTAATTAAAAAACCGGCCAAGTGCGAGTCGGGCTCGGGCATGAGGGGTTCCGTACCAAAAACGAGATAATAACATGTTTGTTGTATGGGAGCCCCCTTAAATATTTATTTTATCTTCAGTATTTATTAATGTTAAAGCGGCAATAGAAAATCATCTGTGACATTTGAAATATCTTGCTATCGCCGTTCTTGATATACAGCCTGGTGACAGACGGACGGACGACGAAGTCTCAGTAATAGAGTCCCATCCATCCCATCCAGCCGCTACCCGCCATCTACTTCAGGTCATCGGTCCACCTGGCGGGAGGGCGTCTCACGGGACGGGTTGTGCGCGGTTTTCACTCCAGCACTTTTCTGCCCCAGCGACCATCGGCTCTTCGATCTTAATAACGCCGAACAAACTACGAGGTAAAATATAGTTATTTATGGTACAAGCGAGGTAAGTTGGTGATTACTTCCGAGGCGCTATTGAGGCCCGAGCCGTCAGGCGAGGGTTTGAAGATAGCCGAGGATAGTAATCTTCAATACACGCGTGTACCATACAACGTTTTTCAACACATTTGCGAAGAAATTATCATGTTTCGCTAATAAATAAACAGTTTTTCAATTCGCGCGCGTCCAACACAACAATGGTGATCGGCCAAAGAGTAAAACAATATACTTTTCAACACACTTGCTCATAAAGGGCCTCTTATTTGTGCAAAAACAGTTGATAATGGACACGATTCATTCACTAGTGAGTTGTAGCCTGTTTTTTTTAAATTGCTAACATTTTAAAAAAGTTTCGATACCAAAAAAATTGTGTCCATACATTTTAAAAACAAACTTCAACTATGTTTCCTTACTTGGTCGATTCCATTCATTCGGTTTTTTTTTAATATAGTTATTTATGGTACAAGCGAGGTTGTTTTTAAAATGTATGGACACAATTTTTTTGGTATCGAAGCTTTTTTAAAAACAAAGCAATTAAAAAAAACAATCTATAACTCACTAGTGAATAAAACGTGTCATTATTCAACTGTTTTTGCACAAATAAGAGGCCCTTTATGAGCAAGTGTGTTGAAAAGTATATTGTTTTACTCTTTGGCCGATCACCATTGTTGTGTTGGACGCGCGCGAATTGAAAAACTGTTTATTTATTAGCGAAACATGATAATTTCTTCGCAAATGTGTTGAAAAACGTTGTATGGTACACGCGTGTATTGAAGATTACTATCCTCGGCTATCTTCAAACCCTCGCCTGACGGCTCGGGCCTCAATAGCGCCTCGGAAGTAATCACCAACTTACCTCGCTTGTACCATAAATAACTATATTTTACCTCGTAGTTTGTTCGGCGTTATTAAGATCGAAGAGCCGATGGTCGCTGGGGCAGAAAAGTGCTGGAGTGAAAACCGCGCACAACCCGTCCCGTGAGACGCCCTCCCGCCAGGTGGACCGATGACCTGAAGTAGATGGCGGGTAGCGGCTGGATGGGATGGATGGGACTCTATTACTGAGACTTCGTCGTCCGTCCGTCTGTCACCAGGCTGTATATCAAGAACGGCGATAGCAAGATATTTCAAATGTCACAGATGATTTTCTATTGCCGCTTTAACATTAATAAATACTGAAGATAAAATAAATATTTAAGGGGGCTCCCATACAACAAACATGTTATTATCTCGTTTTTGGTACGGAACCCCTCATGCCCGAGCCCGACTCGCACTTGGCCGGTTTTTTAATTAGCATGTATTACTGATAATTAACACAAGTTCGTACGTATACAGGGTTATTGGTTAAGTCGACCTATTCCCGTCAAGGGCGTGTAGTTTACATCGTTTCTGACTGATTTCACCATGAAACACCCTACCCTAAACCTAACCGTTTAAGAGATATTTCAATTTATTTGTTTTTATAAAAATCACCGGATCTTCGGCTATAAGCTTGGATATTTTCAAGTGCGCATGTCTTATTATTACTATTACTTGATTTTTACGTTTATAATAAGGTGCTTTGTGACCCCAATAACCAATATTGTACCTAAAATAAATAAATAAGTAAAATAAATAAATAATAGACGATTAAAACTTTTAAAAAATAATAACAATCAGAAAGTTTATTTTTCTTTCAAGGATATCTAGAAAAAAAAGTATGGCACCTGTTTGGCAGATGTGCCTAAAAATATCTACGTTTCATCGGCTATCCAACGAGCTATAACAACCTAGAGGTTTATCGAAATTTTGTACAAAACAGTAGTTTTATAGGCTACCGGGGAGGTTAAATAAAACAATAGGTCAGCATACAGAACAAGATAAGTACTAAAGTTTAAACTTTTAAGTACTACACACACCATTTTTTAGTCTAAATTTCATGTTCGACATGTCGGCCCCTGCGTTGCACACATCTTCGCATTATTTTACGAAGACCAGGTTTCACTACACCAGTAGTAATTTTGTTCTTATTTCATTGGCCGCATTAATGATTCTGTCTCTCAGTACTTCAAATTGATGAAATTGGGTTGGGCTCACTGTACACGAGACTCTTTATGTACCTGCACGCATAAAAATCCATGGGGGTTAAGTCCGGACTTCTGGCTGGCCAGGGTATAGGCCCACTTCGTCCAATTCATTTGTTTGAATAATTTGTGTTTAGCCATTCTCTGACACTTCTCCTGAAATGGGCAGGGCAGCCATCATGCTGAAACCACATGTCTTGAATAAGATTGAGTGGCAAATCATCAAATAGGTCATTTAAGTCTTCTCGCAGGAAATTTTCATAGTTTTTCCCATTTAAATTGTCGGGGAGAATGTAAGGCCCAATTGAATGATTGGAAATAATGCCCATCCACACATTCAGGCAAATCGATTGGACGAAGTGGGCCTATATCCTGGTCAGCCAGAAGTCTGGACTTAACCCCCATGGATTTTTATGCGGGGGTACATAAAGAGTCTCGTGTACAGTAAACCCAACCCAATTTCATCAATTGAAGTACTGAGAGACAGAATCATTAATGCGGCCAATGAAATAAGAACAAAATTAACTACTGGTGTAGTGAAAACTGGTCTTCGCAAAATAATGCGAAGATGTGTGCAACGCAGGGGCGCACATGTCGAACATGAAATTTAGACTCAAAAATGGTGTGTGTAGTACTTAAAGGTTTAATAAGTTTAGTATCTTGTTCTGTATGCTGACCTATTGTTTTATTTAATCTCCCCGGTAGCCTATAAAACTACATGTTTTGTACAAAATTTCGATAAAACCCTAGGTTGTTATAGTTCGTTGGATAGCCGATGAAACGTAGATATTTTTAGGCATATCTGCCAAACAGGTGCCATATTTTTTTTTCTAGATATCCTTGAACGAAAAATAAACTTTTTGATTGTAATTATTTTTTTAAAGTTTTAATCGTCTACAACTACTTATTTATTTATTTTAGGTACAATATTGGTTATTGGGGTCACAAAGCACCTTATTATAAACGTAAAAATCAAGTAATAGTAATAATAAGACATACGCACTTGAAAATATCCAAGCTTATAGCCGAAGATCCGGTGATTTTTATAAAAACAAATAAATTGAAATATCTCTTAAACGGTTAGGTTTAGGGTAGGGTGTTTCATGGTGAAATCAGTCGGAAACGATGTAAACTACACGCCCTTGACGGGAATAGGTCGACTTAACCAATAACCCTGTATACAGATGGAATTGTTACATGTGTTTACAAAAAAGTTTCCATAACATTAAAATAATTATTAAAGTTTTCGTGTAATATTTACCAAGTGTTACTAATTAAATTTATTTGAGCCGTGTAATCTTATTATTTTTTTAATTACCTTAACTAGTCATATTTTGGTTTAATAAATTCAATAATACCTGCTATCAATTCTATCATGGAAAATTCCTAGTGACGATTTTAAAAGTATATTTTTTGTAATAGTTAAGTAATATGCGAGTATATTTCTTGAGGTCGTATTTAGATATTGAAAACAAAACTACTGCCTTATTTGCGTTCCATTTTTAGTCTGGTTTAGCATTAAACCAGGTTTTACAATCAATTTTTAAAACTGTCAGATTTGACTGACAAGGTGTCAAATGCTTACCAGGTTTTGTTAAACCAAACTAAAAATGCAACGCAAATAAGCTTAAAGAGGTTTTGGTACCTTCACTTAATTAGTCAACAATCTCTTCAAGAACATTGTTTCCGTGTTTAAAAGAGCAATTAATACAAATGACTTCACCTTGGAATTTTCATTTTCCAATACACAAACAGTCATTTTCATGCACACAAATATTTGTTTTGAGCGGGGATCGAACCCGTAGCCTCCGGTATTGCAGAGTCACTAGCAAATACACCACTCGGTCGTCATTAAAATTAAATATTAATTGGTTGGATTTAATTGACGGTAATAAGACTAAAGTGGGAATGGGGCGGGTCATGTGAGTCGGATGGCATCCGAGAAATGGGCCCACATAATGACTCAATGGGTTCCCGAAGGAGGGCGTCGTTGGGGTCGGCCGAGAAAGCGTTGGCGGGATGATCTAGCTACCTTCGACAGTAGTTGGTGGGAGACTGCGAAGGATAGGGATGGTTGGAGGTGTTTGGGGGAGACCTTTGCCCAGCAGAGGGACAATATAGGTTAACAAAAAAAGGTACCATCTCTTTATGATTCTGTATGATTCTTGCAATCCAAGTTGTTTTTTATTTATTTGAGAAAATCAACAGCAATTACATTAAGAACTTAAAAATTAAGTTAAACTATGTTAGATACGTTAGACAGCCAATAATATAATTTTATGCGCTTATAGTAAGTTGTTACGTAATATTAGATACATAGTCTTATATATTATGATTTTTTTTTCATGATAGTTATTTTATTTTTATTCTTTTAAGGCGTCGTCGTCCGCACAGCGAATAATCGCCGCGCGAATTTTATATTGTGACCAAAATACACCTATTATACTCACCGCGTATAAATCACCATTGATTGAAGTCTCCTTTTCATTGGTTCACTAGAATCTTATTGTCGGCCAATAAAATCGTAATGAATTAAATCATCCTTAATAATATAAATAAATTCGAGTGGGTTTGGTTTCCTTTCAACCAAATTTCTTAAAACTGGGGAATTCCAGGCCTCCAGAACGTTATTAGTTCTGTATCTTAGCCCGAAGCAGTTCCACTTCCTGAAGCAGTTTTGTTTTTATCATATTGGCACTTATCTGTACAACGGAGCTCTCGATACCCATGCTCATTGGCTTGTAGCTGTCAGGCAACCCAGCAAACATCAACGTTCCCAACCACTCATCATCCACTCTAAATTAATCATAAAAATTTGAGTGTAATAATCACGATAACAACGAGTATAAGAACTATAACTACTCTAAAGTTGATATATCTTAGCTTAGGGGCGGACGTCATGGCTGTTTCGGCAGATACCTGTGTAATGTTGCAAAGCGGGAGCCAAACCCTAACTGTCACCACTGTGACGCATCAGAAGACTCGGCTCAGCATTCTATCGAGTCGTGTCCGGCATGGGATACTGAAAGACAAGCCCTGACTTCAATTATCGGAAGGGACCTATCTTTACCAGCTGTTGTTGACAGCATGGTGAACTCGGAGAGGTCTTGGCAGGCAGTTACCTCCTTCTGTGAAAACATCTTAACGCAGAAGGAGGCTGCGGAGAGGGAGCGTGAAGCTCTCTCAATGGACACAATCCGCATGAGGAGGACTGGCAGGCGCAGGCGGGGCTTCCATGCCCTGCATCCGCCTTAACACAGGCTGCGGCAATGATCTCCAGGCGATGGAGATCCATTGACCGCAAAGAGGCCTCGAGGAGACGCACGCAGCATCCTGTGTGCGACTTTTGGGAACGGGATCACATTCCGTGTGTCCCAAGGGTGTTCTGTCCACCCAGAGATGAAACCCTGATTTGAGGGTTAAGTGCTGGCCGGGTCGCGGTAGACTGCAACCGTGTTCTCGTGGCCCGGCTGCTAAGGTGCCGAGAAGGCGAGAGGAGTTTTAGTCGGTAGGGCCTCACCATTCCATCTTGGTGACTGCGAGTCCGACATACCCCGTCGCTCCCTTTACAAGCGGCGGGGATCCGTCAAAAGGATTTCTCCTCGTTAAAAAAAAAAAAAAAAAAAAGGGGCGGACGTCATGATCTTGTTTACATACGCTTCTATATATGTATAAGTTTGTAAAATTGGGTCTACTAATAATATTAACTTCGACTTAGCTTTGACATCGTTCGTCATTGATTTTTGGTCTCAATTTTTTTGTATCTCGTTTCTTTTAGCTCTTTCAATTGTTTTACATTTTCCATCTCTTTCTTCTCATTTCATCTCTTTCCAAATCTATACCACACGTTTTCTTTTACTGTTTGATTTTCTTATGCATGAGGTTTCGTTTAAAAAAATTGCGTACGAACTGGAAGTAGAAGTGTACCAACAGGCAATACACTTTAGCCATTTTGGTGAATATTCTTTTTTAAGTTAAATAATTAGGTAAGTATAAAAACAGGTACTTAAATATTTCAGAGCATTCAGGTAAATATTTCTTGCATTCAATAATATTATAAACTAGCTTTTGCCCGCGACTTTGTTCGCGTGGAATAATTACTTTGGGATATCGCTGAATTTTACCCGCGACTTCATTTACGTAGAAGGTGAAAATGAGTTACTGTGCCGCCGTGCACCGACCGGGGCGCTTTGTCGTAGTAACTATTTAGTAATCAAGGCCACGATCATAAAGGTATAAGTTGGTAACCGACTGCAGACAGCAGCAGCAGACCACACGTGTCGCCGCGCCACTACTGGTTTGTTTGTATTTCTAATGTATTTCTACATTTGAAGTGGGCGACATGAAGCTAGCTTCGCGTCGCCGAACAACAGACGGTGAAGTGTCATGATGACGTTAGGCGGCGACGTGTGGTCTGCTGCTGCTGTCTGCAGTCGGCTACCAACTTACATCTTTAATTCTGCAGCGATGTTTTTTAAAACTGCGATATCTTCTAAGATACTTATTGAAATCAAATGATGTAACAGGCAAATATCTTTTAAATTAAATACTTGTAATGAATAATGTATTTATTTGGATAAGGATTAATATTATCTTTATAAAAACACATTCACAAATAACGGTTAAATTTAGATCAAATTTGAGTAGCATAAAAATGGTTAATAGTAAGCCAACTTCAAAAGATAGACATATGCTGTCGCGGACTTTTTTTTAGAACTTTAAATGGGGACCATTTTCGTCATACATTATTTTAGCGAAACTTTAGCCGTTTCCACAGCGCACGCAGTGAAAGGTCTCAAAAGGAACAAAAAACCCCGATTTTGACACATTATTTATTGGTGGTCCGCTCGTATTAGCCTTAGCCTGATGTTATATAGCCTATAGCCTTCCTCGATAACTGGGCTATCTAACACCGAAAGAATTTTTCAAATCGGACCAGTAGTTCCTGAGATTAGCGCGTTCAGCCAAACAAACAAACAAACTCATCCGCTTTTAGTATAGATATCATATTTTATATAAATAAATAAAAATAAAAAGCCTTTTATTTCACAAATAATAATAATGTTTTTTTAATTAACATTTCTAAACCATTAGTAAACTATTCATGACGTAGATAACGCCTTTAACAATACGTAATACCTAGTCAATTTCATAATTTTGTAAATATTTATTTTTTCTAATTAAATAACTTAATTATTTGGATATGAATATTGAAATTGACATATTTGTTACATTTATTAATTGATGTACTCATTTTGAAACACTCTGTACACTTCTAATTAAAGTAGCGAAAGGTATTCAATTCCTTATTTCATTAACATTTATTTTTATAATAAAACACCTATGTATTTGTTAGATTTTTATTTAAAGCTACCGCTATGTCTAAATGCGTCATAAAACAAATTCCACATCATATTTAAATTGATGATTTCCCTTCAACATTTTTAAACAAACTAGTTCCTACTGTGCCCGCCCGATCCTGTATTCATAACGCTGCGTTGCTTCCTGCCGCTGCTAGATGGCGTCACTAGTAAAATTAAAACACGCAAACGTTTTATTCCGGTCAGTAATGGGGTGCGGCAACAAATCTCTCAACTGTAAGTGTAAAGACCAACCCGTACGACTAAATTCGACGGTTGTGTATATTTTTGGTAGGGACAGTCTTGGCCGGGACTGCCCTTTATAATTGTATACTATACATACAGATGAGCTCAACTGAGCCAATAATATGTAATTTCACTATTGAATTAATGTAACATTATTTCCAAATGGTACCTACCTAAATACAAGGATTTTATAATCTTTAGAAACGTTAAAACATAATATTATATCGAGTATATTCATAAATTTACCAAATTCGTCTAGGTATATATTTTATTATATTCTTTACCTCGAAATATGTAAATTTTACACTCTTTTCTCATAAAATATTTATATGCGATAGAAATCTACAAGTATGATTTAAAATAACACTGGTTTTTAATCGACTTAAAAAAAGGAGGAGGTTGTTGGTGGTGTGGGAGGTTGATGGTGGAATCCTCAGAAATCTAGGGAAATCCCTGAAAGTATAGGCATTCATCGTGTATCTGTCGATTTTTTGAAGCTATTTAAGACAGTTATCATTTTTATCATCATTACCTACTTATAAAATAAGTAGCAGCGCCCCGCGGTTTCATCCGCTTAAATCGAAATGGGAGATTTGGGATGAAAAATCCTAAGTTTTATTCCTTATTATAAGGAACATCCCAAATCCAAATTGTATTGACGACCTCGATGGCAGAGTAGTCACCATGCCGGACTGCCATCGGTAAGGTGGCGGGTTCGATTCTCGTGCAGGATGAATATTTGTGTGAACCACAAATGTTTGTCTCGGTCTGGGTGTGAGTGTGTGCGTAGTTTCTGATATCCTAGATACAAATTTCGAACTTAGTTAGGGGTCAGTTGAGATATCAGATGAGATGATGTAGTGAATGATTATGTAATGTTATGTTATTAAAAATCGCTCCAGTCAACATGATGAAGTAACAAACATACACACTCACAAACGTTCGTATTTATAATATAAGTGTGAATTACTTACATATAGTTCATTTCTAATAACTTCTAAACAAAAGTTTGTGTTTCTTATTTATTTCCATTTACTAAAAGACGAGAGTAAGATCACAGGGCGCAGCTAGTCAATAACATGTATCGAAAAATATAGATTTGGGGTAAACTAGACGGGGGGATGCTTTTTGATATTATGTCTACCAACCCCCTCATTAGGGTAATATTTCAAGTAATATTATACCTTGATTGTTATTGTTATTTTTTTAATTATAAGATCAAACTAAGTATAACTTGCTCGCGCTGCTTTGCTCTCTTAATTTTGATTTAATTAAGATTTATCTAAGTACTTATTTTAACATGTTTGATTATCGAGAACGTGTTGTATATCTATACTACCTAACATGTTAGGTACATAATTTAGATGCACTTTGACATATTTTGAAAATATTAAAAAAAGGAAAGAAAGTAACCAATCAAATAAAAAAATTAAATAAATAAATATCCGGACACATTTCACACATATCACCATCTAGTCCCAAACTAAGTTAAGCTCTATAAAACGAATCCTAGACAACGGATATACATACTTTTTTCTTTTCTTCTGAAAACATTGTCCAATACATGTAATACAATACCGTTGCAGTACACCTACGTTCATGTTGTAAGGTACACCCTTGCCGGCTAGCCTTCGACCCCTAATGAGCCATCGCCGCACGCGCTTACCGCCCGCCCTAGTAGGTGTTTGAAAATCGAAGGACACGGGTGCCTTGGATTGCTCGTAGCTTTTTTAGTATTCAGTCTTGATCAGTGGCATTTCTTATATTATTTAGTCAAAAAATAATAATAATATTGTTTGAACTATTCATATTTTGTGGATAAGGATAAAAACGGTTTCAATTAGAAAAATAACTGTTCGTTTTGATAGATTTTTATTTAGAAAAATCGTGTTTTATACTTTTTTACCAAAATCTGTTCAAGTTGTTTATTTTAAATGTAATCAATTTTCATGTGGTGGTTTTGTATTTTTTATACATTATTTATTGACGTGAATTGTTACTTTTAAAGTGTTGAAACTGTGTAATAAAATACATTTTTGGTGAAGTGAAAACATACGACCATTTTTTGGATTAAAAACCAATCTAAAGAAGAGTTTTCAAAATTATGACGGATTTTGCTTACTTTTATGCAAGGGTAAGAAAACAATACATTATTAAAATAGTAATAATCAAAAATAATTAGTACGTAAGTCAGTTACTATAATGAAATGATATAGTGAATGATTATAATGTCTGGGAGTGTGTGTGAATGAGTGTGTGCGTAGTTTCTGATAAACTAGATACAAGTTTCGAACTTACGAGGGGGGGTCAAAAAGTTCGCGGAACGGAGGGGAAGGGGGGTGAAATAAAATACTGTACTATTTTTCTTTTTCAATATATTCCCCCTTAAGTCGAATACATTTTTCAGATCTCTCTATTAACTTATTAATACCGTCGAAAAAAAATGATTTGTCTTTGTCCTCAAAATAGGCCGAAATCGCCGACTTGACTTCTTCATCATCGGAAAATTTCTTCCCCCGAAGCTCTTTTTTTAATTTGGGAAATAAAAAATAATCACAGGGGGCTAAGTCTGGACTATAGGGAGGATGGTTTAACATTTCGAAGCCACAGTGATGAAGGGCAGCCATCGCAACGCGGCTCTTGTGTACCGGTGCGTTGTCATGCAAAAGCAGCACACCCTTTGTCAACTTTCCCCGCCTTTTCTCCTTGATTGCTTCTTTTAATTGTCTTAGTAGATTAGCGTAGTATTCTCCCGTTATAGAAACACCCTTATCTTTATAATCTATTAATAAAATACCCTCTGTATCCCAAAAAACAGTTGCCATGATTTTTCCAGCCGATTGTGACACCCTGTATTTCTTAGGGGGGGGCTGACCCTTTTTATGCCACTGCATAGACTCTTGCTTCGACTCAGGCTCATAATGATGAACCCAAGTTTCATCTGCAGTAACAAGTCTTGCAAAAATTCCTTCCTTGTCGGCGCTACAGAGGTCTAAAAACTCCTTTGAATACTCGACGCGCAGCTGTTTCTGTGGTGGTGTGAGCATTCTTGGCACCCATCTTGCGCTGACTTTTGACATCCCAAGATTGTCGTGTAGAATATTTAAAATGGTTGTAGGTGATACTCCAACCATTTCTGCAAGTTGTTTCTTCTTCAAACGAGTATCCTCCAGTATAAGATTCTCCACTTTTTCAACGATGTTTGAGGTGGTGGCCTCAATCGGCCGTCCTGAGCGAGGGTCGTCTTCAAGAGACTCTCTGCCTTGCTTGAAAAGGCTATTCCACTTGTACACCATGGTTTTCCCAGGGCAAGAGTCCCCGTATACTGATAACATTTCTTCCAAAATTTTCTGAGGTGGTTTTCCTTGCTTAGTGAGGAACTTTATGACGGCACGAAACTCGATTTTTTCCATGTTCAAGTTTTTCTTCCGGATTCACTTGTTTGATCGACGACAGGTCAAAGGTTATTGACACAATCAGGTTCAAACTTGGCATATATACTCACAAAGAGTTGCTCATTAGTTACTACCTGCGGCAGGTCCCCCACCCCCCGCTATCCCCTCCATTCCGCGAACTTTTTGACCCCCCCTCGTAGTTAGGGGTCAGTTACTATAAGGATTTGATGTAGTGAATGATTATGTTATGTTATATATATCGTTTAAAATCCTATATTATGTCGACAAGATCCGGCGCAAAACCTTTTTACGTGTATACTTAAGTATGTCTGTACTTATGTTAAAAACCGTAGCTGAAGCATCGGTTAAATGAGTGACTGATTTGACCGCGGCTTTTTAAATTCAAAAATGTTGTAACCGTGGTCGGCTTTGAACAATTGAGACATATTTTATTTATTTATTTAGTTAGACACTTCAACAATATCTTCACTTATAATACTAATAATAAAACTTATTCTATGTAACATTCCCGTGTGAGATATCTTTACAGAAGTGTACATTGTTCTCTTCAATAAAAAAAAAACAACAAATATAAATTAGTTATGAAACAATAAATAGATATCTACGCTTTTAACAAATACATAATAATTAACATTTATAATTAATATTAACATTTTTTATCTTTTTTTGTACGAACAGAGGCATGTTATATAAAATGTTCTCAAACGACACTTTCATTACTCTATTACATTAGTTACACATAGGGTTGATTTTTCCATGGCCAGATAACTTTTATTCGACGAATAAAATTGACGTTTGACAGTTTTTGTAAGGAATAACTGTCAAAATTTCAAAACTATTCGTCGAATAAAGTTATCTGGCGATGGAAAAATCAGTCCTTAGTAAACAAACTCCAGAAATAGATAATTAATTAACGATGCTACGACGTTGTTTTTTCCCTTTAAGTTACACAATATTATTGTCTAATGGATTCTTAGAACTTTTTTTATTATTCGTTGTTATTTACACTTTATTTTTCATACATTTGTGGACAATTAGAATAATACTATGAAAAGGAAATATCTGTATAAAAAAATTTTGTTTAGTTGAACGAGTATATCAGTTACATATTTGTATACCATACTTGTAATTATGTTAATCACAATCCTACTAATATTATAAAGGCGAAAGTTTGTATGTATGGATGTTTGTTACTCTTTCACGCAAAAACTACTGAATGGATTTTAATGAAACTTTACAATAATCTTGCTTATACATCAGAATAACACATAGGATACTTTTTATCCCAAAAACCCCACGGGAACGGGAACTTCGCGGGTGAAGCCGCGGGGCGCTGCTAGTATAACTATAATTAATAAGTACTTATCTTGTATTTTCTATCAAACTTTATGGAAACAATAGTTATTTATGGTACAAGCGAGGTAAGTTGGTGATTACTTCCGAGGCGCTATTGAGGCCCGAGCCGTCAGGCGAGGGTCTGAAGATAGCCGAGGATAGTAATCATCAATACACGCGTGTACCACACAACGTTTTTCAACACATTTGCGAAGAAATTATCATTTTTCGCTAATAAATAAACATTTTTTCTATTCGCGCGCATCCAACACAACAATGATGATCGGCCAAAGACTAAAAGAATATACTTATTAAAAAAAATAACCAGAACCAGTATCAGAAACTACGCACACACTCATTCACACACACACCCAGTCCGAGACAAACATTTGTTCACACAAATATTCACCCCGCACGGGAATCGAAAACCTTACGGATGGCAGTCCGGCATGGTGACCACTCTGCTATCGAGGTCGTCGAATTCATTATGTAGAACTGTAATAAATATATATTAAATAAATTATTTCACAATTATTAGTACAACAAGGCTTTATAATGTCCTCAAGTGTAACAGAAAAGGTGTCTTAACATTTTCTTATTCTAAGAACTACTTAATGAGGATAGGCATTTGTGATTTTGCGAAGGGTAAAACAATAACAAAAAACGTGAGTGCTTTTATTTCTCTGCGTTTCAATAAAATTTCTTTTAAGAACATAAAATTTCCACGACTGATTTTCTTTTTTACCTAAAATTAAGCTATGAGTACCTATAAGTCTCAGTTTGACGTAATTTTTGGGATTTATTATAATATTCTGAAACATTAACTACGTCAATCGAGTTTTATTATCGAACATCTAAACTTGAAACAAAATAAGTACTTACTATAAATCCACACGTGATGAATTCTTAACGAATCCTAATATGTCAATCATTATGTCACGATTTCCTTCAGACGTTTTTCTCAAAATCGGTTTTACAACAATTTGAGGCACTTGAATGAAAAAATCGCATGAAGTGATTGACGTCATTTTAAAACTTAAGGTGACCATTGGCGAGTCAGTTGAACTGATCAGTCCAGGCGTCTCACTCCAAACGTTTTAGGCGAACTAGATTTCTCCACTGGAATCTGGAATCACGTCGGGAATTGACGACCATTTTTGGGTGAACGTCACCGCCAGTTCAACTGATCAGTTAAACTGACTCTATGGGTAAGGTAATGGTAAACTTTGTGGCAGACTTTTAAAGATAAAGGATCAGTTTTTCTTATGTACCTGCATGATATGCGTATATGTATTTCGCTATCAAAAAGTAAAACGTGATGTTTTACGTTTTTACTTACTTCTGAAAATATAGGAAGTTTATAATTAGAACCAACTGCGTTATATATAAGTAGTTTATCTTGTATTGATTTTGGTACTGTAAGAAAATTGGAATACATAGTATAGTGGATGCGTCGTTATAAAGTCTTACTAAAATAATGAACAAAAAATAAAACTTTATTGTAAACTGCATCTTCCTCCTATTTTTGGGGTCTGTTAAAAACAATTTCTTACCTACCATGCAAAAGTACTACAGAAATCCTAAAAGTTATTCAAACGGTAAAAATACGGTGATTATGATTCGTAAAAAAATGAAGTAATTAATAACCACAATGGTTTTCTTCAGATTTAATCATTATGAACGTAATCAACGTTTGATTGAGTTTAGTGTTTCAGTTTCTAAGAAAAGATTTTACCGTTTAGTATTGTTTGTAATCAAAACTGAGTGTGATACAGTGCAGTGTGTTTGTCGTTTAATATTTATAGATTTGCATATTAATTGTATAGTGTAGCAGGCGGAGGCAGATTTCTCTAATAAGACCTTTCTAATTTGGACCTTTTGTGCATACTGTGTTCATTTTCATTAACTCAAGTGCAAACTTTTGAAGATTCAAGTACTTACTCGTAAGGACTATTGATGTTTGACGAAAACTGGGACCAACGGTTTACATTTTCGTACCATATTGCAGAAAAATATCTTGTGATAATTAATATGTTATGGTTCCTTCCGTGTTTACCTAATTAGGGTACAATGCAGTATCGGATAACATAACAAGTTGAACCTAATACTGACAAGGGACTGCCAATTAATATCCATAAATAACTCAAGCAAAATAAAAACTTGATCCCTTACGTTTCCACGTCGTAGGTTTACATAAAGAATCGTATTGTATTAATCAATGTCGCACCTTAAAAAACATGATATTTTCTAGAAAAGTTAAGGCTGTGCTAAAGAAAATTATTTACACATTGTTGATAATAACATTCGCCTGTTTAGGAGTATTTCACTATAATTTGTCTCGTGTGGATGACGTCATACTTGATGAAAGTTCCGATTCCTTAGTTACATTAAATAGGAGTATGATATCGGACGACCTTTCATGTTATTTCGACAATAAGAATAATGTGCTACCAATAGTCAATGAGAGCTTTGAGCCTCCAAACAGTTCTATATTCTTTCATGAGACCTCGTGTCAAGGTGGTTTGGATATAAGACAGGCATGTGACGTTGAAGCAGCTGCAAGGTTACATCCGAACAGGTATTTAACATTTAATATAAGTACTTACTTATATCTATACTCGACTTCAGCGTGTTTGACTAAAGCCTTTATCGCCCGCATGCAGGGTAGGCTTGAGCCCCCTCGGCGGGTACATATACAATATACATATACGAGCTGATGATGATGATGAACATGATATATATACTCACCTCGTTCCGGGCTCGCTCGGGCACTCAATACCTCACAGGTAACTTTGAACGAACAATTATGACTCTTTGATGGGCTCTTAGGAAGAAAGAAAAACGTTTTAGTGCAGAATTTTATCGTACTTACTTTCTTATTAAAGTTACGCTTCGCTCTGACGCTCAAGTCCTTTAACTAAACATATCAGGAATCCGGGTTACTTATATGGTTGATAATTTTAAGTTATGGTTGATTAAAAAAATTGCTCTAATTTTGTGCACAATTCATTGGATTAGTTTTTTATGTATGTTCCTTGATGACGTACCTATAGACCGATTTGGGATTTTTTATTATCAAGTAATATTGGAACCACAGATCAAGGAGTCACCTTAGGGCTTCCTATGATTGGAACTAATGCGCTTCGTATTGCTTATAATTATTAAGTAATTTAAAATGATTATTTAATTGCAGACAAATTCATTTGTTGTTCAGTAGCCCTGTCACGGCATTAGCTTTGCGTAGCACCTGTTTAGCTGAACTATTTGGCTACAGAAATATCATAATGTCGAGAATTAACCACGAAGACTATGCTCGAGGGACAATAGTTGAAGAAGTGTTTTATCAAAGTTACTCGAATGGTAGTAATAATGCACTTCAACATATTGCTCGTATGTTAAGGTTAGTATCAGAATATTAAAATTTAATTTACCTATAGATTTATCTTACTTTCAAAAACTGATGGTAGTATGGGGAATCCACCGTGACAGGAGCATGATTATGCTTATGATTTTTTATGAACACAGCTTCATTTTTTACCCAACCATATTTGTTATTTTCATATTCTTTGCGTTGGACCAAACCCACCACATCCATTTTCATATTATTTTTTTATTTTGAGAAAAAAATCTTCTATTAATTACTCTTTTTACCAAGGTTCATAACGCTGTTCAAGTATGGAGGAACATATCTGGACACCGATGTCATGACGGTACATAATTTTGATGTTCTTAATAACAATTGGTTCGCTGCAGAGAGCATTGGAGTGGTTAACGATGGTATAATGTCGGTATCATCCACTGGGACTGGACATACGCTTATGGAACTCATTCTTCAGTAAGAATATTTATCATTTAGTATAGATACCCCGTCGCGTACCAATACGTTTTCGAATTCGTTTATTCGATGCTCTTACTTACGGTGAAGGAAAACATCGTGAGGAAACCTGCACACGCCTGTGAAGAAATTCTATCTATAGTTGTATGTGAACTCAACCAAGCCGCACTTGGCCAGCGTGGTTGACTAAGGCCTTATCACTCTCATGCAGGGTAGGCTCGAGCCCCTCGGTGGGGACATATATGAGCTGGCTGATGATAATGATGATGACAGATAGGTACTTCTCTTTCAAGATACCCCTACACTAAAAGGCGATTATAACTCTGTACCACGATGTAATGCGTCGTGGTACAATTTTTTAATAATAAATAATAAAAAAATAGTAAGTACCTAAGAAGTACTTTCAGTAAGTGTTTTATGAAAATACACGATATGTTTATAGTGATAAGTTTTTTTTTTGTAATTTTTAGAGATTTGAATGTAACTTTCAACCCAAAAGGCAACCCGTATGGACCGGGAATTTTGACTCGTGTCTTGTACAAGCGCTGTGAAGATGATAAACCAGTGGGACCTTTAGTCATTTTTTGTGCAGGTAATTCTTTTTCTATCATTAATTACTTGTTTTAAATGGGGTATAAAGCCGCGAACCCACCGCCACGCACGCTACGCCCACGGTCCACGGCCACGCAGCACAACTAAGTTGAGCTATAGCCGAGTCAGCCACGAATGTATCAATGACGTCATTTTCGTGCGTAGCGTGTGCGTGTACTTCGGTGGGTTTTACCTCATACATTTTCATAGAAAGCGAAGCTGAGTACACATGTGTAACGTGTGCGTGTACTTCGGTGGGTTTGAGCCTTAATGGAGCAATGTTATTTGGTGAAATGAAAATCGATTAAACGAGTTTCGGAATTACATAGGGAACCCTAAAGGCTAAAATAAGTGGTATGGTGGTGGGATCAGACAGGACATAATAGGAGTTATTACCTATTGATCAAAATGAGATGCGACTATGTTTGCTTATTTTTACGAGTATGTCAGTTTCGAGCTAGATGCCACATTTTTACGCACTACGTAATCATTGTTTTTTTTTATAAAGAGGAAGAAAATTTCAAAGCTTACCAGAATGCAGTTTTTGTACTAAAATCGATGACATGGCTCCTAAGGACAGATCTTTGTGCTTCTTATAATTTCTGATTTCATCCCACTAACCGATCTATTTGGGCCACCATATATAAATTAGCTTAGAAATCATTAATGAATAAAGTATGTATATTGTTTTCCAGGAATAAAAATTTTCAGGCCCGAATTAATGTTCCCCTTACACTACACAGAATACGAAAAATACTTTGTGGGGAAGCAAAAACTGGGTTTTGAGTTTACCCACAACTTTTGGAATACATTAAGCTATAACAAACAAATTAAGAAGAACTCATTCTATCATAACTTGGCTAAACATTATTGTCCTACAATTTACGAAAAATATGGACATGAATTTGGAAATTAATGATTTTATTGTAAAAATATTATTTGAGTGAATAAATGGGTTTATTTTCTTATGTCTTTTGGGTATAGGTAGGTATGAGTGATTGAATGTGTGCGTAGTTTCTGATACCCTAGATACAAGTTTCGAGCTTAGTTGGGGATCAGTTACTATAATGAGATGATGTAGTGAATGATTATATTGTTATATCCAGTAAGTATTGGTTTTGTTTTAATTTACGTAAAAGCCATTTACGCCTGTTTAAAGCTAGATTAGTATTAATGTTAGATTATGTATGCGGAATTCTAATTTAAGAATAAATAAAAATCTAAATTTACTTTAAAAATAATTTATTTAAAGTTCAAATAAGCTACACATTAAAAAACAATACTGAACAGTTTAACATTGAATAATAAACAAATATATAAAAAATGATCTTATTACTTTATGGTACAAATAAAAAAACTATTTCATCAGATACTAAGCCTTAATTCTACTAAAAAATTTTTTGATATAATTTGGTCAAATTTGGTCAAATTCAATGATTATTTTCGACCAAATTATTTTTTTTATTTATCGAGTAAATAGTCTAGAGTATAAATTATATTATTTCTTCAAAACAATTATATTTCATTACAAATAGTACAATAAATTGATTATTTCTAACAATTTCGAGTAAATTCAAATCAGTTTTAAAGATTTTTGAGACAATAAAAGAGAGATCTAATACAATTGAGTATTTCAGATCAAAATCAATCAATATAGACAGTACATGATATCGACAGTCTTATACCCTACAGACGATTTTCGTTTGAGCGTACAGCCCGACACACTATAGTAATCCCTTAAAGAATAAAAGATCAATGCATAGAATTTTGGTACTAAGCGACCGTCGATATTTCTAACTGTACTTAAAAATATAGAAATTAAAGCAAAAATATATATAACTAGCCAAATTATGCTATACACCCCTATTTTGAAATTACAGGACTTATTAAAATGAGAATATCTGTAGCAGTAACTGAATCCATACATTCATAAAAAATATCAAAAACGATAGTCGATTCCTTATCTCTAAAAATATCAAACAAATGTCATATTACCAGACGACACACTAGCTATCAAGTATTCTGTGACAATCACTATGACGGCTCGGGTCGATGACCTCGCTCAGCTGTTCATCGCAGCGTTCGCCTGTTGTTCGGTGTAAAATATCAATAAAATTCGGCGGGATTTTGAAAAACTTTGACTTATCATAACTTTTTAAATAAAAGCAAAAGATAAAAACTAACTACACTATTATATTGTCACCCATCGTTTACATTAGCTGTGTGATTAAGTATCTCGAATTCAAAATAGGGGTGTATATCCAGGATAAAAACGGGATATAAAATACAATATTAATGTCTAAATACATTTGAAACAACTTATATACCTCAAACATAGGGTAACATTACCTTAAAACATTACCCTATTTTAACAAAAAGGGGTAAGTAAAAATATCACCAGTTCATAAGAACTTAATTCTATCTTTTGCCTACTACATATACTTAATTATATTAATATAAGGCACGGAATGTTTTGTTCTGCATTTATGTACAAAAATACCATGGAATAATAATTTTATGAATATTTAAAAATAAAATGTTTTTTAAAATCGACTTCGGCGCATTATGTAAAATATTGTCGCCTATTTACATATTTTACATTAAGTATTCTTTAATAACATTTTACATTCACAAAGATGTTATATTCTATAAAAAATGGCTTAAAATTATCGGCAATATCGAGTAAAATACACAGAATATGATTTCTATGTTTTATTTCTGGTTATATGAAAGAGATGTACAAAATTTCTTCAAAATCAGTTCAGTACTTCATCAGTTTTTTCTATTCAAAAAATAAATCAAATCTAGTTGTTTTTGTGTATCTTAAATATGAATGCAAAAGTGTTTTTGTTACAATTTAATAAATGATTTTAAAAATTCTTTCTCCAATATTCCTTCATTAGTAACATAGGCTATATTTTATCCCCGTATTCCCACATTTCCCACGGGAACGGGAACAACGCGGGACAGAAGCGCAGGGCATAATAATAATTTAACTCATTGACGTGAAGTTACATGAATTTCATTCTTTGATAAACTTATGGTAGTACTTATCTGACATGACGGCAATAATTGGAACAAATTTTTTAAACATTTTCAATAAACAGACTGTCATCTGATGACTATAAATGCGATTACAGCGTTGTCACCGAATCAGATATAGTCCGTCTAAAAAGAGTAGAAATTAGTGTTTGTGGAACTAACTATATTCTGTGGCTGGCAACACTTCATTATAAGTGAATCTTGTCATTAATAGAGCGTGTGAATGGTTTTGATACTTAACAATACAATTATTATTTTCAGGAAAATCCAGAATATACATAAATTATTCCAGGAAATAATCTATTCTTGTGCCAAGTTTCATCCAAATCCGTTTAGTAGTTTATGCGTGAAAGAGTAATAAACATTACTCTTTCACGCATAAACTTTATTATAAATGCGAAAGATTGTGAGGATGGATGGACAATCCTCACAATCTTTCGCATTTATAATAAGATTTAACCACAAGTTGTGATGTAAAGTGGTTTTGTGAAGTACTAAGTAGCCAATAATACAATAAAAAAAATGCAAGTATCAAACCCAGTTATTATAGGATACTAGTAAAACGACAGTGGCGCCCTCGTCCTTTTTGTCTACTCTTTTTAGACGGACAATATGTTTGTGGCATAATATCCTGTCATAACCTCTAAATTAACCGTCGATAATTGACAAGATGTCATATACATAAATTGACATTTCATTGACAGACACGACAGAAACGTCATGATGAAAAGTTGAAGTTGACAATTGACATTTCATACTATGATAAAACATGGCAGAACAGTTTACGGGTCAGCTAGTTACTTATAATTAATATAATTTGATATTTACATTATGTACAATGCGATGCCCTCTGCTGCCGCCATGCTGCGTGGAAGCCGGCAGCGGAATCGGAATCAGATTCTCCCTCTTCTGCTACCCCCATTTGGGCTCTTGGCTGAAAATATTGAAGACATTGTTATTATATTATTTTTATACTATAAACGAGCAATTTTTGTATGTATGAATTTATAATCTCGAAAACGGCTCTAACGATTTTTATGAAATTTTGAATACCAGTGCAGTTTTGCATTTTAATGCGGAGCCCCCCCCGAAAAGAAAAGATGAAGACTCATGCACGATTTTGAACCTAGAGGCAAAGCCCGACAACGGGGGTTTGGGTGGCGGAGCCCCCCTCCTCCATTAAAAAAGAAAAGATGAAGACTCATGCACGATAGTGAACCTAAACATAAAGTCCATTGTTTCATTCGAATATCTTTTTATTAATTTGCCGGATAGATTTTATTTTTTATTTTATTCCCTGGTCTCCCAGGTTCTATCTATAATAATAGAGATATCAAAGCGTATCGGTCGAAGAAAGTCCTGTGTAATTTTAAAGTTAGATGGTCTCACTTTCTGAATAAGTTTCAGCCTGGACATTCTTTATAACCCTTGCTGTTATAACCTATTGTTTATGTGTCAGAATCGACAGAAAGTCTAAGATGACATTGCAACAACTTATTTTAGAATATCTGACCATCTAACTAAGATAAGGACTTCTTCGACTCAACATTTTGAATAATTAGTGAGCAATTTGAAAGGCTCGTGGCCCAGTGCCCGCGGTTCACTTGTGATCTGTGCGGTTAAGCAACGTCTGGCACCGTCATGACTGTGATGGCTCATTAGGTCATTACTAAAAATGAATTTTAATTTCATTAGCGTTTCCATGCTTCGGAGGGCGCGTAAAGCCGTCGGTCTCGGTTGTCGTACTAACATCATCGACAATCGTAACGGGTAGTTAGAGCCCTTAAAAGTCCAAAATTTGGTTTAACCAAAAAATGTCGTCTTGCCCTCTGGGTTGTGAAGGTTTGATGGCAGTCGCTTCACGTAAAATACTGACATTCCGCCAAATCTGGTTAAACTGGAAACCGACCCCAAATAGGCATGGGATAAAGATGGACAATTTGAGAATTTGTTCAAACGCTCTTATTTTAAGCTAATAATCCTAAATTAATATATGATCGTTTTTAATTATTACCTGATCTGGAGTCGAAGGGGTGCTCCTACTGTGTGAAGCCCCCAATCCTTTCCTGCCGATAGCTCCCCGCCGCCTCACTTTGCTGCTCATTGGCGCAGGCATCAGTTTGTCTTCTTTCTGTAAATTATAATAATAACAAATACTATATATAACATATATATCGATAACACATTTCACTAATAGGAGCGTAGCATAATTAAAGCAAGTAAAATTGCTTGGCACAGCTATAAAATAATATACTTAACATTAACTTTCTTTATATAGAAACTAGGTTGTAACCTATGGTGTAAAATGAATGCTATTGTCAGTGGAGTAAGGTTTGAATTTGTGGAGCAAAGTAGTGTTACTAAATCCCTGTATCATTTTCTTAAGCAACTGACCCTTAACACCTGTAGTAAAATGATTCCTATTATCAGTAAAATAAGGTTTAAATATGGAAAGCTAAATAGTATAAAGGTACCTGTATATTATCAGCTGAACCCCAACTCTTGTGCAACTGATCGTAGTCCTCAGATCTTCTCTCGTCTCTATCTCTTGACTTCGGCATGTACGCAGACGATCTCGTCGCCCCTACGCCTAAGAAGTTACTGAACGCCTCCGTAGTCTTCTTTACTCGAACATTTAACGAACCGATCCTTAGGAAACCTTCTTTTTCTGAAAATTATATAAATAAAATAATAATTTAGTATAAAATCAATTCACCGAAATTCGCCGAATGTTGTAACATTTGACGAATCTCTATTACATAAGTTTATTTACAAAGTACTTACTTCTTTGACACAAAACGAATACACTACTAAACTACATACTCGAACACAAAAACATGAAATTCTAAACCTCTTTATTAATATACGAGGAATAACTACGGTTTATTTGGTCCACATTTTATCTCTTTCATTCTTATGAATAATTAGACATGTATGAAAGAGAGGAAACATGGATTCACTACAGTTTTATTCCTCGTTAATTAATAAAAAAGTGAAATTTTATATACATACATTTAACAAATAATACTAATTGTAAAAATTGTAAAAATATCTATCTACCCTCTAATACCAAGTGCTATACAAAATGTGGTGCTATCCGACAATATTGAGAGCTACAAATACATTGAAGGTTTTATATACAGAAACTAAACACAAAAGTGAACGTATACTTAAATAGAAAGAGATTCAACAGAAGACACAATACTAATATAGTTCTTATTACATGGAGTTAAGAGTCAAAACACAATGTACAATGTTGTTAATTGCCTCGCCAGTGTATCTTACTTGATAGAAGATTAACAGTAGATGGAGTTATTCGAATGTCTGGTGGAGAAGTGGCTGTTCTTCTTAAATCGAAAGTGTCGGCCTCTGTGAAATCACGAACGAACTACGTACTAAACGAAAACAGTGTTCGTAGTAAGAAAATACGGCGCGACGACTTAGTACGGCGCTTTACCGCAAGATGGCGCTAGGTGTAGTTATAGTTTTTTTGTTAAACTTTGTTTCTGTATTGTTGATAAAGTAAATACATAATATAAATAAAAAAATAAGAATTTTGGTAAGTATATAATAAAAAAATAATAATATGTAAAATAATAAGTACATAATTTGCATTTAATTATTTTAGAATACTTATAGAATAACATAAAGAAACTATGAGTAAATGGATAATACTTTGATTTTAACATGAAATAATATTTTAATATTAAGTACAAAATTTATATTAAGTAATACTTGTAAAGTTTGCGAAAAAATACACGCAATAAGAAATTTCCGTTCACTTGAAATCATCATCATAAATATTCGTAGGTATTTTATTTGCTGACCATACATTACCATTTACAAATTGTGTCTTTATACAAAAAATACTAACTACAATACTTATACATTCCTATCGCTACTATTATTGCAAAAAAACTACTTTAGTAAAAAACAAACCAATACTTTAAAAAAATACTATAAGTACTTAATAGATTTTTGTTCTGACTTGACTATGCATTTAGCCTACAACAATTTATCATTACTACCTTTAAAACTGACCATTACCTTAAGACAAAATTACCATTCAATACTCAATAAAAAAAATACCGTCAGCAAAAAAGAAACATTAATTAAATCTTTTACGTAATAAAAATTGACCGTTACCTTATAACAATTACCGTTAATAAAAATATTGACCGTCAGCAAAAAAAAAAAGAATTTATGTTTTCAACATAACATTGAACGTACTTCTATAAGATCCTGGCGATAACGAATTGTCCCTGTGAACTAAATACTGTCTAGGTTTTCTACCGGACCAGTCTCTCACGTTTGTATCGGCATCTGAAATTATTGAAGTTATAATTAGTTGCCAATTCTCATATAAAAACACTTTTTCTGGATGAAAAAAAAATTGATCATAATCAGATCTGAAAAATGTAGAACATAACTAGGTCCATGTAAAACATTGTAATTAGCACAATAAAACAAAGTATTATTTAAGAAAAAGGTTTTCTTAGATAATTTTAAATAAAATATGTAACTTTTATTACAAAACTACAATTTTTAGTAAAATGATGTAAAAAAATCTTTTTTTTTCAAATTGTACTCACCATAAACTTCAACAAGAAGCTTGCATACATTTTCATGTCGAAACTGCATGGCTATGTGCAATGGAGTATATCCCTAAAATCAATATACCAGTTAGAATGAAACGCCTACTATCATCCATGGTAAACTTTTTCTAGCGAAACGACAACTTGGTTTAAATCGCATACTACAGATCGCACCATAGCTGCCTATTGTCTAAACCTTTATTGAAAATTCTAAATCAGCAATTGATTTTTATTTACATAGAAAAGATATTATCTTTTAAAGTTATTGCATTCTACGCTGATGCTATTAAAAGGTTTATCTACTAAATAATTAAAAAACATAATTACGATTATATTTCAATCTAGATATGCGTGTACTTAAACTAATATGTAGTACATAATAAGATATGTGAGCACTAAAGATATCACCTTCCCTTATTCGCGATGGTATCAAGGTATAAAATATTATCAAACCGTTGTAAAGGAAACATACACATCTGTTCGTTCCTCGTCTCATATTATACGGCATCGCTCCCGTTCGCAATTCTAATACATACACCGATCACAAAAGATAGATATTAAACTCGCCTTCATATTACAGAATATAAGCGTCAGCTGTAAACTAAAATATACGTATGTATAAACATTTATACTCTTTTCCCTTGTTCCGTGTTTTACGTGTCGTTTCGTTAAAAACATTAAGTTGGACCATTAACATGCGTTCTGCAGATGACACTACATAAAATTGTCATAAAGTCATATTCAGCTTTATTAGTGAAAGAAGGACATTAAAACGTTGAGTGGTTCACAGATAAATTTACTAAGAATCCACAAGTAGTTCGGCAATAAAATACTTACCCCATTCTGTTTTCGTCGTCCGCCGAATACACCACATGAAAAGATTGTAAAGACAAATTTAACGATACAGTAAAACAGGCACAGTAACTGCTGGTGGTACATTTGATTGAACATTAAACCTTCTAGGTAACACGTTAACAGCTCAGTTCACTAGTTTAGCACTTACTAAACCCTAATTCTCTTCTTCCATTAAAAGACAAATTACAATTTACAAACGCTCAATGTCAGAATCGAATGTGATTGCATTTTAAACTAGTAGCTCAGTAGTTATTTAATAGGTACTGAAAGGCTGGGTAATCCTATTTTAGTACTAATTAAAAGATTACTGTGGTGCATTAAGGTAGATATACCTACGTTAAAGTCATTAATGTGAAGCTGAATTGAGTGAATGTTGTAGGTAAGTAAATATTGAACACGACATCATAACCCACCGAGCGTTCGTTGATGACGTTCCGTGCGACTCCGCCCAGTAGTTTCACTAAATTTTCATCACCGCGCTTACAAGCCCAATGCATCGCCGTCTGAAATACACCAAACGGTAAATTCAACCAGACACATTACAAATCGACCGCTAAATTAACTAGAAGCTGCGCTCTGCATGTACACAACAAAATTACCAACCCAAATTATAATTATACAGCTATTTCCAAATTGATACAAAATTATAAAGCCTAAGTATTAACCTAAGATCAAAACACGATTCGATCACGAAAAGAGTTTAGTAGGTCGAGAAACAAATTACTTGATTGCCAGCTTTTTATTTTTATATATGTAAAACACTTTGATGGACAATATAATGCCGAAATTATAGCTCTTTATAATCGGAACGTATTAGGATGATTTGCATCCAGATTAAAGATTATATTTTGGAGAAGGTAGGTGTTATTAGCATAGTTATAGGAATTAGCTTGCTATCATCGTTGGTCATTTTAATATTTAAAACGTTATGGTAAGTAAAGCATAATTTAACGAAGCCCATTTTAGATAAAGGTTCTGGTTTAACTGCAGCTAATACTCTGCAATTATAGCTTGTCCGACTAGTTGTTTCGATTAGATAATCACGAGTTTATATTAAAATTAAGATACTACCACATGTTACCGTTTTTTCATTATATTCAAAGGACAAGTTATTTACACGATTAGAAACATTGCCGCACATTTCAAAAAGTGGCAACACAGAGTATAAATGAACAAAGGAAATACGCGGCAATAAAGCCCTGTTTTCAGGTGAGACATTGTTCAGTCAGCAATGAAGGTTCTTCGGAATATATATTACTTTATCCGAGTGGTACGAGTTACGTACCATACCAATCGGCGTATATACAAGATGTAGGCGTGATCGTCGCTGATTCAGTGGGGTAGTTAGTAGCGGGCGGTCCTAGGTTCCACGTCGCACGGAGAAATATTGGCCCCGAGGGAAGCGCTGTTAATTTGCAGGGCACATTGGCTACAGCCACGATTTTCCACGTATATATGTGTGTACGCGCGCCAACCTACCACGTCAATATTGGTCGAGGCATTTTGGTGCCTTCATGAAATTATGTCCATACCGGCCACATCGTCGCATGCAGGCTTCCAAATTAACAAGTTTAGCTAAATTGAAAATGACGTCGTATCTCAAACTATTCCACAACAGATATTGTTCTCACCCAGCAAGGGGGGTTCATCAACGTTATTGGCCGACCTTTATGAACTTGACACATAGATAGATATTATGTTGCGATACATTTGTGTCTACATGAAGATTTATAACTAGTATAACATGCGGCGGCATTTAGCAACCTCGGGCTTTTTATCAGCGATTTGAACATAAATGTTCTTTGTTATATCAGCCGCTTATGTGATATTATCATTTACAATTTTGTTGGACATTTTATGGTGTGTACTTATTTAAAATTATAAGTGGTAATTAAAAATACTTACATACTGTGTGTTGCATGAGTACCCACGGTGTCGGTATGCGGGCGAGACGTTAGCGTGCAAACAAATAAAAAAAATAACATTATAGTATCACAAACAGAAAAGCTCTAAAAAATTATAGACAACGGAAATTTAATAAGATAAGGGTCCTTTGATGGTCCTTAAAATAAAAACCTCATTAAGACGACATTTCCGGGTCAGCGGTCTACAGAATTTACGAATTTATTGTCGGCTAACCCAATAAATTTAAAACAGGATTACTTGGATCGTGCACAAAGCAAAGCTTTATAATTTGCCTGATATAAATCTCTTGTCTGTGTCAAACGATATTTTATCGTTTTATACTAAATTCACTTAAAATTTTCTAGACATCCTACAAATTAGAAACATACCAATGAATGTCTTGTAATGGTGTGTTCATATATTTTATATATAAAATAGCGTTGATAAATAAAATTGTTAATGTTGAATGCTTTTATTATGTGTAGGAGGTATATTTTTATAATTCGATTATGATTGAATATCGACTAAAATGCACCAATTTTGTTATAAATTATGTATATTTTCATTCGAGACTGTACTCCAGATCCCACGTAATTTAATCAAGATCTTAATAATATCCGGAGATGAGGCCATTCAACTTTTATAACCCGTAGTTTCATTGATAAAATTATCGGATAAAAGTTTGTAAGATATCCCTGTTCGGACACCAAAGGCAACGATATAGAGGTGTTACTTAGAATTAATTTATTAGTTAGCACGTGTTATATTATGTTAAATTAAATATATCCTTTCATTAATATTACCTAGTTCTATTAAAACTATATTCTGAAAAATCGAAATCAAGGTAAACCCTGCTTTAACGAATAGGCCTAGTGCGAAAACTATAGCTTCAATAAGCATTCCCTATTCAAAACTAATCTTGATATTATTATTATAAAAAGTATTTGTTCGGCTGTGTGTTTGTATCAGTTTGAGTAGACCAAGTTTTTTGCCAATTTGGTTTAGCTAAAGATTTTTTTTAATTGAGATTCTCAGTGTTAACTGAAAGAAGGTAGTTACGTGGCTTATGTTTAATATAAAGTTCTTTTTTTATTAATCTTGAGGCTTCGTTTGTAAGCTTGCTTCTTTGAGACCTAAACTGAACAATAGTTTTTCGAATTTGAATTTATGACTTATGTGGTTTCTTTTTCGTCACTATAAACCCAAAAAGCACACCATTAAACATCCAAATAACATTGAAACATACTTAATATCAAGTGGCAAAGTAAATAGTTTTAAGGTGTTCAGTTAATTGAAATAGCGGCAACAATGACCGCAATGACGAGAGGACGACGTATACATATCCGGTATTCGGTCATATTGATTGCGTTTGCTTGTACATCAATTAGGATCCACCGAACGATGCGTCTTCCACGCCACTAATTATCGTCTTGTCAACCAGCTTACGTGTGTAATTATGCATATAGTTTAGCATTAGCATTGATATACATAATTCTAGTACTAAGTGCGTACGCTCGTCAAATGTGTGAGAAAAAGTTAGAAAACCCGTTAGTTTTTTGTTAAGGGCATGTTATGTTAGCTTTGGTTTATTTTTTATTACTAGAATACTGTTTATTAAAGAAAGGTAATATTTTTAGTTACCCTTGAGACCGTAAGAGGTCTCCCTTAAACATTTCTAACTATCCTTCGCAGCCTAACACTAACTGCTGTCGGAGATGACTGATTGCAATGTGTAATTTTGAATAAAATATTTTAAAATACGTAAATAATAAAATATAAGAGATCACCACTTAAAAACTGACTCAAAAGGTAAAGGCCGATTATTTTAATTGTGTTCTTATTAGCTTCTGGCTAATAAGGTTTGTAAGAACGAACATTTTCCGGAAAAATTCACGGGAAAACTTGGAAATTTCCACTCGAGAGGACCCCGAGGCTAGACGAAGCGAGTATTAAATAAAAATCAATCTTCTAAGAGGCTATGATAGGGATCACAATCCTTGTGAGAAATAAATTACAAAGGAATTAACATTTAAAACGAAGAAGAACAAGGCTTATTACCGTTCCGCTATGGTTAGCACAATGGACAAAAAAATTGGCCACGACTTTTTCAATCACAAAAATACGATTTCTTTGTGCATTTTCTTGAAATGTCGTTATAAAGTTAAACAAATTAAATTTGTTAGAGTAAAAAAATAATTCTTTATATTTATACCAATATTTCTAAAGACAGTACACATCTCACGAAATATAACGAATTTATAGACTATAAAAATATATATTAAACCTCACCCTCGAATCTCTATCTAATGATGAAAACCGCACTAAAATCCGTCCCGAAGTTACAAGATCTTAAGCATACTCGTACATACGGTGGGAAGCAACATTGTTTCATACTACGTAAAGTATTCTCCCTTTTATTTGCAACAAACATAACCAAATGTTGGTTTTAAAAAACTATCACACCAATCAATCGATGTTAGTGGAATATGAAACCACATTTTGGTTTTACACAACTGCGGTTTTACACGAACATTTGAACAGTAAATGAAAATTGTGCTGCGCCGCGGGGCACAACTAGTAATATAATTAGAAATGTTATAAGAACCTTTAGATAAATAAAATTGATATTTTTTGATGGGCATTTCACTTAGTAATTCAGAACACATTATACTGATATGATAAAGAAAAAAAATATTTCATTTTTTACGATTTAACTCAAAACCTACATATACACCCCTATTTTGAATTCGAGATACTTAGTCACACAGCTAATGTAAATGACGGGTGACAATATAATAGTGAAGTTAGTTTTTATCTTTTGCTTTTATTTAAAAAGTATGATAAGTCAAAGTTTTTCAAAATCCCGCCGAATTTTATTGGTTTCTGGTAATACGACATTTATTTAGTAATTTTTAAAGATAAGTAATCGATTATCATTTTTGATATTTTTATTGGATATTAGAGTCAGTTACTGCTACAGATACTCATTTTAATAAGTCCCGTAATTTCAAAATAGGGGTGTATAGACAGATTATTAAAATTCTTTCACCAGTAAAATGCTAGTTTTTACTGAGTAACGTTGGCTCTATTTTATCAAGAGATCGGGATCCGGGGGATCGGGATCCGGGGGATCGGGATCCGGGGGATCGGGATCCGGGGGATCGGGATCCGGGGGATCGGGATCCGGGGGATCGGGATCCGGGGGATCGGGATCCGGGGGTGAAATTGCGGGGCGCTTCTGTTAGGTATAAATTTACAACGTTTTTGTTGTGTCATAGTTTAGTCAAACACTACAATACTTTAAAAGATTCAACGTGAAAATAATAACCCGACATCGAGACCGTTACATTAAGTTTAAAACCTCAAAATTATGGAAATCTCTATATATATATTTATTATTTATTTATTTAATTAATACTTTTGTTCATAAATATCTCTTAAATTTAGTACATGGAGGGTTTAATACTAGGATAGTATTTTCTACCAGCCAACCACCGAGTGCAGAAAAATGGTGGCGGTTTTATGAGAAAATGCGTACAAAAAAGGCAGTTACATAAAATAAATAAATTACAAAAACTTATAATATATAAAGATACTAGCAGCGCCCCGCGCTTTCACTCGCGTAGTTCCCGTTCCCGTGGGAATTTAAGTATAAAAAGGATAAAAAGTATCCTATGTTCTTTCCCGGACCATAAGCTACCCCTGTACTAAATTTCAAGTCAATCGGTTCAGTAGTTTAGCCGTGAAAAGGTAACAGACAGACAGACAGAGTTACTTTCGCATTTATAATATTAGTTAGGATATACTCGTATAAAAATGAATCCCTATTTCCCTTGGTCACGTCACGGCATCACGCGTGAACGACTGGGCCGATTGACTAGACAGCTAGTTGCATATAAATAATAATATTTAAAAAAAAAATACTTACACCCTATTTGATTGTGTCCAGTATGCAGCATCACAGATTCAATGACATGAAAAAATAAATCATTTTATTAGTAAGTTCAAAATATTAACTAAATCTAACCGCCAACGATGGTTTTTAAAGAAACAATTTACTTTTGTTTTAGAAAAGAAATTGAATTGTAATCTATTAACATTCATAGTGAAACACACGAACTTTTAAGTGTATGTTATTTGTTAAAAAGTATTTCAAACCGTTAACTTAGTACTTAGGTAGTCAATATCATCAAATAGTAACATAATTATAATATTAAAATAATTTGTGTGGTCTGTTTTACACCAAAACTTAATGCAGGAACCACAGTGGTCTTGTTGTTCATAGTCTTACATTATTGTACGATTAAAGTTACTTAAATTACTACTGCAAATTATTTTAATACATGCTTGTGTGTTGTGACTACCGCGCCTTACCGTGAATGGATCCTGAAACAAAAAGAAAAATACATTTAATAATATAAAAAATCTTATAAGTACTTATGTACGGTCAACGTTAGATACTATTCTAATTGCGTTAAACTGCTAAGTATCTGTATATACTCGTAAATGCGGTTTTTCACACGCAATTTTCATTATCATTGAGTTCATAATCTAAATAAAAATCTAATCTAATTAAATTGAGTTAATAGTATATTACATCTGGTTATGTCCAGCAGTGGACGAAAGCCAATACAAACAGGGGTGTGTATAGATCTATCAACAGCAGCAAAATAGTAGTTTATGTTGTTATCAAATTTTAGCAAGGCAAACGATTCTGTTTTCTACATAAAAGTATGCTGTTAAAAATCGAAATCTATTCTTAAAACTGACCACAGAACACTAAAGTAGTTAATAAAAATAGAACAACATAAAAGTTACCAACATTCTTACAGTATTCACAAATGTCCAGGTCTCACGGTAAATTAAAATCGAGCAAAAAGTATGTTCAGCATTAAAATTTCGGCGCATTATGTTACAGTATCCATAATGTACTCTCGAACGCTGTTATGATCACCGAATTACCTACTAAACTGTAAAAAACGTAGATAAACTCGATGCCTGTGCATATTCCCATGGTCCAGAGACGGTTCGACGACGTTTTAATACACCCATAATCATCGATCGACGGTGGATCATATGAAATATGTTATACCACTAATAGGTCTCGGTGGGCAGCTTCCTCAGCGGTCGTACGGCCAATTTCGCCGTTGGTAATAACCTTAATATCCCATCAGTGCTATACCCATGCGTGTACAAAGATGAAGCCCCCGTAATCACTAAGGGACCGAACACCTCGACACGCCTCCTATAATTTACCTTTATTCAGTAAATCTGTTTGAATATCGCATTAGATTACAATAAATAAAACTGTATTTACACGTTGATATTTATATATAAAACATTTCGATTTCGATTATGAACGTTGACAAAAACTGATATCAACACTCGATTGGCAATAAAGCAATCACTCGTCATAATATGTCTGTTTCGAGAAATGTGTGTCGCGGTTATAAATGATGTTCTCGCATGGAGATAAAGCATGGTGAATGAGGATTTCTAAAATAAGAAGCAATTTATTATGTTAAGGATTGCAGTCGTTGTGACGCAAACATGCGTCGACAGTTATTAAGCGCTAGAACACTGCATCGGTGTAGACGAAATGGGATACGAAACGAACAGAATCATATAAGTACAATACTTATTTAAGAAAAAGGGAATCATTATATGGACGATAAAAGTACATTTCGTGGGATATCATTATAAAATAATATAGGTAGGTGTAAACATGTAAAGAATATTAAACGCAGTTTATTATGCAGTCCCAAAAATGAGGGGTTCTTAATGTAATATCATAAATAAAACGCTAATAAACAGTTATTAATAATAAAAAGCGTAGTTTGGTTGGTTTGTATTGTGAATGTGTAATAGTATGTTTGGTAAACGAGTGCATTGTGTGTATGTGTCGTTAATAGAGCGTTGTATCTTCATTTTGTTTGAACGTTCAGTGACTCTGTTATTTCGGAGCGGGTAATAAATTGCGTGATGACAGGTGTCAGCTGCTCCAACGCCTCTGCACTCTTGCGTCGATGTCTCATTCCTCACGTTTTACTCCTAAATTCTCTTATTTTATCAACGCTCCGTTCAATTTTCGTTTCGTTCTCTCGCCATTTTATTTGTTTGTTCTATATTAGCTCTTTCCTTTTGCTAATTCGTTCAAGATGAACCGCACAGATGCATTGATGTTCTAAATGTGCCTACATATAGCTGTAAACATCCATCAACATACCTCGAATAGTGTCGTAATTAATTTTAACTTGGAGTTAATATGTCAACTAGATAAATGTTGACTACAAATATCTTGATTATAATCAGTATTAAAGATTTACTACTTCCAAAACAGCACACTATGTATTACATATTTTATATTGGCTAGAACAAAAGCTTCCCTTTTACTGGTGATATTAGCACATTCAGGAGGACTATGCGTAACCACAACGATTGCCAAAATGCCTCGTACATATAGGTTATTTACATCACCCAACCAAATGTTTAACGAGAGCACAGAATAATACTTGAAAATAAAGCTATTATTACAAAAATATCTAGCAAATGTAACGAATCAAACGATCTCGGTTCGGTCCACGTTCATCCGATAAATGTAAAAAGAATGATATGATATAAATCAAAAGATATATTTCTTTTTACTATCGTTAATTACAAAAGGGCGTATATAAATAAAGAACGCGCGCGCCCATTGAGGCGGAGTGGCGAGGCGATCACCGCGGCGCGCCTTGTCGCTACAAGCAAATGCACTTATCTTTCCGGGATGTGAAAAACTGTTCTCAACCCGATGTCGTTGGTTAGTTGCGCCAACACAATACATCCGACTATACCCGGTGTCAATGCTCCAGAGGTTACGTTTCAACAGGATTTGAAGAACAAAACAACAAAAAAACAACAACATACACAAATCGGAATGAACCAAACTGAGAAACAATTCGACTGAACGCCATTCTCATTAATTTTATTGTTTCCGCAGCGAATACCTTTACGAGCTCACAAATACTTATTCAAATAAGTTTTGGTGACAATTTAACTAAACATGTTTTGTTGCTTTATGTGACCGATACTAACACATATTTAAATTACTTATTCTAGAAATAAAAAAAGTATTTTAATACTTATAGATCAACAAATCATTAGCGGCATTATACATACAGAAGTCCTTAAAAAATTATCGATACAAATAAATTGTCGGACGAAGAATGGATATCAATAAATTGAAAATGTAACTCGTAAAAACATATCATCGATTATTGTAAACAGCTGGCGGGCATTTATGCAAAACGAATCGTTTCATTGGACCAATTTAACAGCGGCAGCGAAGATGGCACAACTTTAATTGAAACTTACGTGTTAGGGGACGTCCTACACTGGCGCAAAATTAACATTATAAAAAGGGGGACGTAGTAGAGCACACTAATGCCCTAACGTTACAAACAAAAAAAAACACTCATCAAATGTGTACAGACTTCATTCACATCGACGTAAAACTTATTAATTTACACAAATTTTCAACTTTTACACAACAAAAGCTTTATTAAAATCTCGGAGGAAACTTTAATTTGCGTTGACAGCAACATAATTAATCTTATTAAATCTGAACTTCCCTAAGTTTCAACAACAAAGGAGGAGTCGAAAAATATGGAGTCAATATTTTTATAAGGTACGCAACGCGGGATCCACCGAAAACGTGGTCTATATAAAAAGAGGTAAAATGGTAGATATAGTTAACGTTTTATATGGTGTTGTTAACGGTGGTATAGGGAGTGTCGAGGGTCCCCTCTACTCCATCCGTAGTTAATTCTACTTGCTCAATTGATTGTGGCAGTTAACCCGTTCCGTGGTTGCTGAGCGTAAATCTTTCTAACGGTTGTTTTACAAATAAAACCGCGAATCGAGTATTCGTGATAGGAGTTATCGTTTGTATATTGTTTTTGTTGAACAAATAGAGGCTGCGTCGGGTCGGCGCGCGGGCGCGGGCAGGACCTAATTAAAAACTATAGTCTGCGATTGCCGTATATTACGCAGATGAGCCCCTCTGGCTATAAGTCATCGCGTCCGACCACCTCCCAGTCGTTAGTTTTATTACTCACCCGCTGACCACAAAATAAATACAAGTAGAAATTATATATATAAACGAACTTTATGTCATCTTGTTAATTATAAGATTAGATTACTGAATGCATCATAATTGCAGGTTTAAAACCAATTCAATTTCTGGTAATGGGTTTTTAACATTGATATAGTGTAAGTATGTGTATTGATGTAGGTAGTTTATTTAAATGTATTTAAAATATATTACTGAAAGTACTCATGTTATTTAAGATTAT
This sequence comes from Timandra comae, assembly GCA_958496195.1. NCBI lineage: Eukaryota > Metazoa > Arthropoda > Insecta > Lepidoptera > Geometridae > Timandra > Timandra comae. The sequence continues at coordinate 13,733,788 of OY292353.1, forward strand.
ACTTAAGATATTAAAAATAAAAGCAAGATAATCGAAATATGTGCTTCGTAGATTAACTAATAAAATCCACAGATTACAGTTGCAAAATAATGAAAATGTTTACCGATATTGGTTTGAAATATTGAATTAATTAAGATGTCATATATATTTGATTTGTTACCAAAACTACACGGTGTCTAAAAATCATTATCCGTCGTAATCAATCTAACCGCACCACTTCCTATACACACTAACAAGAACAACTCCAATCAATTAATAATCAGAAGCCAATTAAATAACAAATTACAGATAAAAATTAAAAAAAGAACCAAGTTTATACAATATCGAATTGAATGTTTGACCAACTCGAAATTAGAAACAATTGTAAATATAAAAAACTATAAGCTGGAGATGGAGTAGCCGGGCCCGGGCGGTTGTTTATAATGCGGCCGGCCCACCTCGTCTCGGCTAAAAAAATGATCTTATCTTCAATATTTTAATAGGTTCCCGCAGCGGCACCTTCGCGCCGACCAGTACTGTAATTGTATAAGTACGTCTGGAGAGAAATAAATTCAATATTCCTAACTGGCGATGGCGGTTCCCTCCGCGCTCCACCTACGGATAAAGCTTAAATCAACACACCAAGTAATTACAATCGAGCCACACTTCATCACAGATGCGAATTGTGATTCACTATCTCCCGCCTTTGGTTCCGCGCTGCTTCAGCGGCGCCACTATCACTGTGTTTGAATCGCGACTCAAATTGAACGAGGTCATGTTTTAATAGAATAACTGTATATCCGCTCCCTGAGGGTTTATCGATTATTAACACCCGGCGACGTTAATAGTTTCATTCAACGATTGTTATAGCATTAAAAAAATATTTATCACCAGTTTTAGACATTAAAATGTAAACATCTACTTATATTTCAACGTTAAAAGTTCTTAATGGATAACCAACAAGATCATATTTTATAGTATCAGTCTCTTTAAATTTTAATTAATTAAAAGTTTTCTATGGAATGAAGTAATCTTAACGCAAGGGTTGTACTAAGTGAACTTCTTTTGTATTTTATCCTTTAAAGAAGTTTTTCAGTAAAACAACGCTCAATCTGCAACAAAATATAAAAGTTTCACAATAACGTATACGCCTCGGGCGAGGAGATCATCAAAGACGGGAATAACGAAACCTCTTTCTCAACTTGCTATTTAACCACCAAGTATTTAAATAATCTAATAAAAGAAGATTTAAAGAAATAGACTCTCAATTAAATGTTGAATATCGGAAATATCTTTTTGAAATAAATGTTGTTCGAAAAAGAGGAGGAAAACTTTGTGGACCCTTTGCCGGTTACTTGATCCATCGCTATATTTATCGATTTGAGATATTTAGTCGTTTGAGACACCGCTCCAGTCTAGTGAGTGACTGAGATCAACCAAAGAGTATAATACTGGCTGGCAAGAAATAAAACAGCGTACCATGTTCACTACCTCATTAAATTATTAACTACATAAGGTTATTTATGAAATAATCACAAAAGACAAGATAAGTTGTTACTGTGATGTTACTGAAGAGTAGACATCCACATATTTAGAACACAACATTTTATTATTCCGCGTAATAATAATAAAGGTAGAGGCACACACACATAGTATGTTGTTTGAAAACGTCTTACAAAGCGGCATGTAGCACTTCATGTTAATGCAGAAACAGTGTCTATACGCATATTCGTGTTCATGGCGTAATGAGAGGGCTTTACACAGAGCCCGAATTCGGTACTGCCGTGGGCGGGCGGTAGCTGGCTCGCACCTACGTCGCTGCAAGCGGCCTTTCCCAATTAGCCTTAAAATAATGAACATGTTTTATATTTCTACCGGAGTGCGGCGTGTAGTTATCCCCATTTGCCCCGGGAGGTCATGCGACTGGTGCCCTCGCGTTGTTATACACAAAAGTAACTTCAAGTAGGTAATATTAATTATAAAGGGACATGCCAGTAGGGTTTTGGAAACAACAGCGCTGAATGTGGTAACGTTTTGTGTGTAAAATGATCCCACAATATCGTAGTTCAAAAGGTTGCCGCACTCATTAGTTTCATGTTTTATCACTTTGTCTCGTTCTGTTTCTAATATTGTTGAAATATATTAGAACAATAGTTGGAAAATGACTTTTGCTTTGAGTTAATTTAATTATTCATTAATATGGAACGTAGTTATTTGTAATGTTGAACGTTGTTATGTAAAACATAAGTTTATAACGTTAATAAACTAAATGTGCATTTATAGCAATACGGACAATAAAACCTAATTTAATTTATCAGCCTTGCCCGTTTACCTAAACTTGGGACACCCACCATCTCACCAACTTTATCCACACCATAAGTTATATCAGTCTTATTTGTCATCTACCCAATATTCAACAAATTAAAACAACCGAATTCATACAAGTAAACTCATTACGTTAAACGCAACTTAATTGATTGTATGTCAACAAAACATTCAATTACTACTCGTACCCAAATTAAGTAAAAATATATCGGAGTAATTTAGTCGGTTGCCGCCAAAATTAACCTCACAGACAAATGGGACGGCAAAGCTACTTGGGCTGAGTATTTAACCACTTCCTCCTGTGAAGTCTACAAATAACGCGACCGCTCAAAGATTTAACTAAGCTTGAATAAATAATCAATTTAGCCGAGGCAGCGCGGTTTCTGATCGATTGCCACAATGCTGGCTGGATGATATACTCGACTAGACGGAGCGATAAATATCCCGAGACAAATGTTTCAACCGTCTCCAGAGAGTTGCGGTGACACTAAATTTAAAAGCTTCAATTGTACAGAAATAACCAAAACACGGTTAAGATCTTTTGAAAACAAATCGTATATCGGTCGGCCGACGACAATCGTGATTGACTGCGCAAGTGAACGTCTCTAATATAAACAAATTAATAGGGAGAACGACAGTTTCGATGCGGTGGAGGGCATTATTCAAAAGACGCTCACGCGACTATTACGGGCTTCAATGAACAACTCTTTGGTTGTCATTTATGCATTCACAAAAAATATTATACCCTCGTGTTGTAAATCACACTCGAATAGAAAAGATTTTCTGTTTCTATTAGATGTATAATATTTCCGCTCTAGCTGTGACATTTTCATTATGGTAGACAGCATTAAGGAAACATAATTCTTAAGTAATCATTTTTATAACGCTTATTTATCACAACATGTCTTTGCATTGAAAAATTAATGAAATAAAACAAAACTGAGCAATAATATAGTTGTTTTTAAAACAGAAACCGAACTCTGAATTATCTATTAGCCATTAACGTGTAACATGTGTTAATCACATCCTTTTCGGGTCGTCTTATCAAAACGGTAGCTATTCTATAAGAATGACTGAGCCTATAAATAAAGGAGTCTTTACATTAATTATGAGCTTAATTATGTAGAATCCCTTTGATTTACAAGCCGCTCATTGCCGCCGCAAACGAATTGTAGTGGCTTAACGGAGTACCTCGGGCTTTGCGTACCGCCTCTCTGTTATAATTATTTTTGTCGTAAGACAGATTGTTATATAGTTGTGTATAAGATCGAGATGAAAGTGAATCGAGACAAGTTGACGCCTGCGCCATTTCCACGGATTACCCGATTAGATTCGCTCCGGTATTAGATGTGTACACGACGGATTATGTGAGTTACTTTTATTACAAATATACACTAATCGAATAGCTTACACGCATTCAAGTAGTTTGGGGTTGTAAGTAATAAATAAACATTAGATACTTTTCGAAAAGGATAAATATAATAAAATAGAGTAAGTACATATTCATATACAATACTACAAATAATTAGAACATTTACTAGATGACATAATTAGATTCTGTTTTCTTAGGTCCATATTATTGGAACTAAATATGAAATTCCATATTATTTTTGTTAGTATTTGGCTTGCTAGAGACAAATACAAAATAAACCTAAATAAGTTCGATTATTTTTAAATAAGAAGATGGGATTTGTTAGTCTGGGTATATCAATGATCAGTAAAAAAAAACACAATTTCAATATGAATCAATAACATTTTTCATTACTCGTGTTTCCGTCGGTAATTTTTCCAAATGCAGCTTTGACATTATTTTACTCTCGCATAATATTGATCGTGGTCAATTTAATAGCAACAGAAATATCTATAGAGTAAACTGAATTCGAACAAGTTTTAAATAATGTGTAGAGCGAAACAGTTTTCAATAGATGGAGTTGATAAGGGTTGGTTGGTGAGTGGTTGTTCGCGAATAGCCGAGAGCGAGAGGCGCTCGGCTTGTACGCCGCCGGCGGCCCGGCTGGGACATGCAAGCGACGATATCCACCCTCATACGTAAAACACACCCATCGTTTATCCATTCGCAATTTTCCACAAGAGATTGATCCAATACAGTTTTGTGTAAAATGTTCCAATTCCACTTTATCGGTTTCCATTTTAAATTCCTCCTCTATTTTTTACGCTGTCACTGAACTAGTCATATTTAAATACACTTTACTACTAGCTGTACCCCGCGGTTTTAACCGCTTAAATCCAAATCCTGTGGTAATTTCGGGATAAAAAAGTCCTGTTCCTAGTTATAAGGAACATTTGTACCGAATTTCGTATAAATCGGTTTAGTAGCTTTTGCGTGAAAGAGTAACAAACATCCAAACTCACAAACATACAAACTTTCACATTTATAATATTAGTAGGATTACACTATAAAATGCCCACTAGTGCCCATACGAATAACCACACAAATCCGGCCGCTTTGTGCAAATAATAATTTATTAGACGATAGTAAGCCTATGAGAACTAAAACTAGTTTATCATCTGAGTTCGCAAACAAAGATCATAGGGTATTCAAAGCGGACAATCGAATAATTGTCCTGGATAGTGCAGCGTACAATCGGGAAACCTAACTCGCCGGCGAACCGGACTGCAGGCTCTATTTCTGCCTAGTGTTTAGAAACAATAGCTCTGCGCTGCAATTAGTTTATCCGATAGATGGTGGTCGAACGAGTCGTAAATCTACGCTCTTGCCACCAGTGGGCTCTGTACGTAGTTGTGGCGCCGTATGTAGATTCAGCTCGGTTAATTAATGTGCCATGGTAAAGTGCGAGGGCTCCCTCGCATCCCACTCGGGTTTCGTAAATTGCGCACCCATCTCCCTCATGTACAATAACTCCAATTTTGGCAAATTAAAATTGGACGCCCTAAAGAGATTGCCGGTTAATAAACACCGCTTCAAACTCACGCTAAATGTTTGAAAAAAAAGAGTAATAATAATGTACGAATGCGTTTCGGTTTCAGAATGAGGTGGGTAATGTCTCAAATAGATATCCTCCATATAGTTAGAAAATACGTGGCGGACAAGAAGTTTCCAACGTGTATAAAGTGGCGTCATTTGTCACAAGAACCACAGAGCGCTGAAGAACAAGCGCACATGAACTCTCTGCAAGTGTTAACACATTTTAACTTGAATATATATGACCGCACTATTATACGGGAACAAGTAAAGTTTTGAGTATTAACACGAGGACGACACTCACTTTATTTAGATTCCGGGACTTGCATCTTATGAGATAGGCGCATTATTTATTCACAACTGAAACTAAATATTTATTGTATTTTTTAAATCAATACATTTCGTATAATAACATCATAACGAAGCAACGTATTCAAATTTAACACATCAAGTGTATGTAGATGGGAATACACGGTAATATGTATGTTTATCCGTCGATAATCCCAGAACAACTTAATCGATTTTGATTGTTAATAATGCGTACATGCGTAGCGTAGCCGTATTTATGCATTATTTAATAAACGTTTATCGGTTTTGGAAAATTATTGTACTTTTAGAATACTGCTAAATAATAAGTATAGGCTCCAAATGAAGAATATAAAACTGTGGGAATTTTCAAAGAAATTGTCTAATATTATAGTTTGTCAAATTGTTAGTAGTTATTCGTGCGTGTTCACGATTTTGCCATGGATTGACGAATTGCAGACGACGGGTTTCAGTGGTCCCTTCATTATCCCTTCCATGCTGAATTTCAATTAGCACGCTTTCTTGTTTTGCTATAACAAAACGCTCTCCGTTCTGTGCCTACAATACGTGGTTATATTACCCGTTTCCTCTCAAACCTAATCTAGCACCGAGTTAATGCTCAAAGAACTAGCATTGAATATTGACACCAATGGCTATAGCGATAGAGTTTTAATTGAAAGTACAGTAAAGAAGACACTAGTTCTGAATGATGTTAATTTGTTGGAATAGGCAGAAATTAATTAAATAAACTCTAATAAAGTTTAAATGTTCAGGAACGCTAAACGCAGCAAAAACATAAACGTTATAGAATTCAATCAAGCACTGCCAACACCTATTGGCGCCAGAACTAAATTACTAAGCGGCACGAAAGCCAACCTGTCTCCTTTCAAATTTGATTGCGCCCAACATCACATGCCCATGAACTCTATAATGAAACATTCATATAAAAACAAAACTATGGGCATATATGATTAGGTCGATACACGAGTAAGGTAGAACCACTAAACAAACAACCATTAAAATATCGCTACGTCACCTTGTTCGAAATCACTTATTGTTGGAGTGACTTGCATTCGTGTTGTGCCTTATGCTAAGCCACGGAGCAAACTTTGGTACACTTCCCACAGTATCCTCCTTTGGCTTTTGCGGAAGTGAACCTTCAACTTTACATATGATATTAAATTTATCTTTATTAGTTCATGTGATCGATTATAGCGCATAAAGATAAGGCTAATCGATACATCGAGTTATCAAACAACTTAGTCACACTTTGATTAAAGTGAAAATAATTGGTTGCATTCACGGAAATACTATAAATAAGTAGATATGTACTTGTACAGTTGTTAGACATGGATAATAAGAAATAAGGACTTTGCAGTCTACACACACACACAGGATCTACTCTTCAAGAGGGTGTAATAAGCCATAAGTCATACCCGGGTAAGAATTGACTGTACAAGAAAACTGTATCAATTATCATTTTTACATCGGCCTCCAGATTCTTTTAAACATATCGCAATCATATCGTATTAAACATTCTTTTTGGTGTCGAATTTAGTCTACCATGTCTGCACCCCCTTGAAAAAATTACGCTATATTATAAGTTCTGTACTATGTATGAGTCAAGACGTTCGGGGTTGCCACGAGATTTTTGTATATTTTCTAATCATACCTTTTAATCAGAATAGTCAAACGCAGATACGGGATGGATGACGACTTGACACAAAATTTGTAACCGATGACGACACGATGAGTGATAATGATCTTAATATTAGTTCTAAAAAATCGTTACCACGTCATTAAAAAACAACAACATATATGTTTATGTTGGGTGACAATCCAAAATTTAGAATAAGAACCATTATTGTCCGCCCTACGTGTGTTCGACATGCATACCAAACAATGGCGCGCGCCTCGACGGATGGGTCAAATGAGGCGCGGCGTCAAATCTCGGGTTGCACCGAGTTGGCGCCGTTCGACACATCCGAGAAGTTAGCACACCCATTCAAACGTACACAAAAAAGACAATAAACTAAAAGTTCTGGCCGTCCGCGTCGCCGTGCTTCACTTCACAAAGTAACAAGCGACCGTAACAAACGAGGCAGCCACGGCATCGATTTCCTTCACTCTCTATTTATTTCAAATTTATTTACCTAATAAATTTAACTTAATTAAATGATATATATTATTATGAACATTACGATTTTTAACACAAAAAACCAACTAATTTCCCTCGTAGGAGAGCAGACATCGATATACAACACGTTAATTGGTCAATTAAATGGCACTATGCATGCATAACGTGTTCGTAGTAAATTTTAGAAGAGATAAATCATTCATAAATTCTGTGTCTTAATTAGAGTGTGAGATGTCAACGGAGACGATGGCTTGCACCGGAATAAATCAGGATTTAAATTGCTTTCCGCAACGACACTCCCACCGTCGAGTTAGCGTTAATAGTGCGTGCAACCGAAATCTTAGACGAATGTTACCGTTTTTTTGTTCTCGAAACTATATACCCGTCTTCTTTTAGGCGCCACAAAAAACATTATGGAACGGTTGTAATTGCATACGACGTAAACTCACCAATTAGTGAATGCCAAACTATTTGAATTTATTACATGGAATTCTTAAATTATATTAACAAAGAAATAAAAACGTTAAGTAGTCATTCAATGATAATAAAATATTTACGTATATTACCCGGTATAAATGTAATTAACAATACCATTATTGGATCGTATCAATATAACTGTTGGTATGGCTGCATCAAATGATTTGGATTTAATTACTTGGATCAACAACTCCGCCCCGGTCTCAACTCAACGGCCGTAAATCAACAATAATAATGCCGAGCTTTCGTCTTTTTATTATACAAACAAATCTTTATCAATACAATTACACGATCGTTAGGAAACAATTAAATATTAACGAATTGACTTTTCTTAACAAAAAATCTGTTCTTGTTTAATATTGTTATTACAAGATAGAGGATTGTTGTAAAACGAAGTGAGTCACGATAGGGACGATAGAAAAACTCGTAACTCAATACGTCGTTATCGCATTTTGTAATACGAAACCATTATGATTGTGATCTGGTAACGAATTAACTTAAATTAAAGAGGTACACAATTTTTTTGCTTACTTTAAAAATATTTTACTCATGGAAAAAGTATTTATTAACACATTCTATTGATAGAGTTTATTGCTCATGTAAATGTTAATTTTATTCAGATATTCATGGTATTATTATCTCAAGATGGTACATTAATTTGACGAATATTATATTAAACATATTGAAATGATTCAAAGCTCAAAAATGTAAAAGCGTCAGATAAAATATGAAAAAAAAATCGCTAATAACTTTCAAGACTAATAAGTATAAAATATTTAAGTGGAACTTTTCAGATAGGAAGCCGCGTTGACACATTTAAATATCTCATTTCAAATTTCAAAGAGATGCAACATGATTACAATAAAAAAAATATCATAAGAACCCACACACAAAGATATTTCCACAAATCTATAATTCCATCAGCAAGTGAGGCAAATACGAAAATAAGCATCAAAGTGTTTTTAGAGGAAGACGACAAATGTCGAGCACCAACACACAGTAGCAAACACATGTTTCATAGTGTATGACAATATTTACTGTTGCTTTATTAGCTCGGGAAACGGATAAGAGAAAATGAAAACAAACACCATGCCATATTGTTAAGCATATGTAATGAGGGAATTAATATCTGAAGAAAATGTTTCAATCGTACAACCGCGCCTTATGCAAAATATTATGATGGTTAGGAATGTAGCTAAATATTGGAGTTGAATTTAACAGTTAAACGTTTAGCATTCTGTATAAATTCAAGGCATTAGATGAAATTAAGTGCGTTAGAATTTAATTATCGACATATTGAACGTTGTACGGAGAATCGATGATAGTTGATGAGAAGTATTCTAGAAGTGTATGTAAAATGTTTAGTATGTAGATTTAACAACTATTCCCAAAGGTACTGCGACAGGATACCAATAAAATTCAAATCCAATTGCGTCGACCCTTGATTTACAACGAATCAATAAAAGAGAAGGCTATCATTGAGTTTTATTGCGTATTCAATAAAAGCAATGTACTCTATAATGAACGTGACTTTGAAACCACTATTTTAACTAAATGTTAATAATTATTTACACAAATTAGAATTTACTTTTAAAATGCATTTTCAAAATAACATCAACAAAATTGCACACATTGGAAAATGAACTAAAAAAATACAGACAGATGACCCAAAAAAAATGAGAGAAACGTTCAATGGAATTAGCGATCCAATGTTTTATATGACGTCTATATATCAAGTGCGCGAGTTTACAGCATAAGCACAATAGGTATAGTTGAAGAAAAAAACGTGAGGCTTGAGAGATGGCTCATAAAATAAAACAAGGGACTACGTCCGGAGATATGTCAAGATAGTATACGGCGGGGGGTGCAGGCCCGGCGCCGGCGCACTCCCCGAGACCCAATTAGAAGCACACCTTTTGGACATGTGCTCTCACTCGGTGCCAACATTCGACCAAACACGCGGATATGGGACCAACCACATCCGTTATCGTTTATCACTTTTTTTTCACAAACATTCCCGATTTCATATTCGTTTTTGCAATGTTTATTTTATTGTTTGGACATGATAATTACACGTTTCGTTTTCATTTATAAATAATGAACACTTTTATTTATAAAATACTTTATGGCTACTGAATTTATATTGGATTTTTGTAATCTGTCGGAGGATATTGAAAATATCGCTCCGGGCGCAATTTGAATCCGAACTAAAACTAATGTTACTACAATAAATTTAAATCAATTTTAAAGTAATATTTTGTTAAATCAATGATTGCCGAGGGTCTTGTTTTATTTTTGCGGCGCTCTCAGATTTCTTACGCAAATATTGTTTGAAGTTTCGAGCTCGTTGTATTTTTCAACTTGGAATTGAAAAGGTAAAATTGAATTGTGTTTGAAAAGCTAAAAGTCTTGTAACAATCCAAGTTCATCGCACAGGTTTAGTGCATGTTAACTGTATTTACCCCGTTAGTGGCATGTAACTCGTTCTAACATCAAAGAGTGGCACATTCCTACAAACCTAGCAATCACGAGGCAATTAGTTAATAGACTTACCTTAGTTTTGACCAGTTTAACGTTCTCCTTGCACATCTTGGCCAGCGCGTGATACTCGCCCCGAGCTGCGCATAGAATCCATTGCTTTTGCGTCGAGTCTAATGGGTCTTCGCTTTTCTGGTCCAACTGTAAGAATGGAATTGTTAGCATTCTATACATAGGTCTAAACACACAATTATTACCTGAACTAACCCATTATAATAATCCTGCTAAAGTTATTTATAAACGCGTGGATGAATAGGCGTTGTTATATTTTCATGCTAAACGGACCCTTCATATTTATTTATGAATAGGATCGATTAGACGAATTTCATTTTAACCAGGTGTAGTGATATTTAGCAACACTCATATTTTGTTAACACTCATGGTTTCTAACCAATTCTATTGGATTGGACAGTTTCGGATGAAACTTAACAAACAGATGGTTTATGGTTGAATTAATGTGGGTACCTAAAACCAGATCTAATGCCGCCCTTAAACTGAAGATATTAGTATAGTTAAGAAAAATAGAGGATCATTAAACGTGTCCAATGCGTGTTGGTGATATCAAACTCAAGCCATGCAAGTACTTTATCACTACATAGTATAAAACAAAGTCGCTTTCTCTGTAGCGTAGATTTAAAGATTTAAGCATACATAATGCTTAAATCTTTAAATCGACGCTACGGATTTTGATGCGGTTTTCAGTAATAGATAGAGTAATTCAAGAGGAATGTTTTTAGCAGGTAGGTTTTATCCCCACATTCCTAACTACGCGGGTAAAACCTCGGGGCACAGCTAGTTAAAAATAAATGATACTTACAGATGCTCGATCTTCTTCATCGACTCCTCCCTAGAATAAAAACGGTACATTAGTATCAACGAAACACACAGATGAGAAGTTTATATGACAATACATCTACAAGAAAATATCAATTTTATTTCCAGAGTATTTACTTAAATACTTATAACAACTGAAGGTCTTTTGTAGATTGCAACTAACTAAAACGATGGTCGATGATGTTATATGACAACTGTGACCGACGGAACCTACTCTATTTTTCTACGAGTCTGTGGCTAAATCCACAACATAGGTACTGCTAGTTCTTAATAAAATAGCAACGATCAAAACATTCATTGAAAGAAACCTTAAAACCAGAAAAATAAAAGTAACCAACGCATCATAAGTAACAAAACAATCGAAACTGTCGTTTATTAAACGTATCGTATGAAAACAAAAGATTAGGACAATAAACAGAATATACTTACATACATAATAAATATCTTAACGACACATATAAATTAATCGGAACCTAATATTTCAAAATTAATAAATGAGTACTTATATTGTGAAAATAATATTTTGAATTAATGGTCAATAAATTCGAATTCTCCCGTCTTCAGGCTTGCGCAGCGATTAATGCATTGTTTTATTCGTGTTTAAGTACTATTGTGTGTGTTTGTATAATGAGTACCGTAAGGTTTATGATAATACAGTTGATTTTTGAGCAATGAGCTGATGAATATAGAATGTTTGTGCGCGGAGACGAGGGCGTGCGCTTCGCAGCATGGCCACTTTACCACCTGTCGTTACATATTTATGTCTACACTATTGGCCTCACTGTTAGGGACTTCGATATTGACAAGATAACATCCTTAATGTGATGTGTTTGATTTAATAATAAGATTAAGTTTGTGTGTTGGTTAGTTATTTGATTCTACGGGAAGTGCAATTAAAATTATAACGACTATTGTTTTTTTGTGTACGATAAATACATGTTATATCCGTGAATAGAAATTTAAATAAAACATGTTAATAAACTAGATTAAGACTATTAATAATAAAATATTAAACATAAATTATAAATTAAATTGGAATTTGCATTAGTAAAAGAATATAAATATTCATGAATTTGGATATTTAAAATGATCATTATTATTACAAATGGTACCAGAGGGCGCGGTTGGAGTGGTCAAGGTGCCCACTGCGCGGGCGCATCACCTCTCTACAGGACGTCTGCGCTCGCGTCTCCACGTAACTGCGGTCGGAGTCTGCAGATAGAACTTCGGAGCACCACACTCGTACACTAGACGCCGACAACATGCTATGACGACCGACGCATACCGCTTACACCACATTAATAGTCAGCATTATTGACTAATGTACCACAATATGGATTCCAGTTTGGATATCAACTAATATTTTAGGCCTGTAATTTGGTTGATTTTTTGTTAGGTACTCAATCACGCAAAACCGCTAAATGAATTGTGACGGTGAACAATATTGTGGTTTATTACCTGGTTAACACATACAAATACCAAGTTTTTGTCTTAAAATTTCATTTCCCCACATTTATCCAGAATCCCATAAAGTGTCATTTTTGTCCTGGGAATCTGCTGCGCATATGCTTTTATAATAAGATCTCCTCAAAATTCTTTAGTTATTGTGTTATATGTAATTAGATTTTTTACGTAGCACTAATAAATTAATGGCAAATTATTCATTAAGACATGTTTAGGACATTAAATCATAATATTAAGCATTTGTATTGAATACCCCAAAGACCGTTCATTATTGGTAAAAAAAACAAACAAAATCATACGATTATAATTAAAAAATAAACATGCAATAAAACCATTGAGAAAATTAATTAATCGAGACAAAAAGTATATTGTTAAATTTAAGAGACGTAAGGAATTAGCAGTCTCAAAAGTCCATTGTGGAGATAAGAGATAAGATAATATCGAGACAGTGGCGCCTACGATCATCCAATTTGTTTGCTTGATTTTGTATTCCCCGTGGAGCAAAGAAGACAATGCGATTACTGATGAATCAGTAATTTTGTGTGTGCATGCCACTGGGCGACGGATTAAAGTTAAATGGAATCTTCAGGGGCTTTCGAACACTCGTAAACACTCAACTGGTTTATAGCAAGAGGGCGCTCTTTCGCCCTTTAGAGCCAATTTCGAATTAATGACCGCAGTTCCACAAATTGCTACGTTAAGAAACAATGACTTAATAACCTAAATTTGTATGACTATAAAAGTCAGACGAGAATAAAAACGGATACAGTTTTTAAACATCATTGTTTGATAAGTGGCGAATGTAAAATCAGTTTATATTTCAATAGCTGACAGCTAATTCATCCGTTCCTATTTCCATCGGTTCGACAAGGCTCGTTAAGTGTGGCATCCGCGTTGTTGATGTCTGCAAGTGATTCTCAGGCCCAAATAGCTGCGAGAGAACAATGAAATCGGTCATATTTTCCTGCCAACTTGCATCCAACCGTGCCATCTTATCTCCTTCATCGTGCATAATAACAGATACGCACTTATTCGAAACGTTCATGAAGTATACTTAAACTCAAGCTTATTTTCGCTAACTTTATCTGAATTTATTGCTGTAATTTATTAAGGACAAAAGGGAATGACATCACTTTTTGGTGTTTTATTGAAATTTATTGATTTTGTGTATTGGGAAAAACCAAATACGCGTTATGTATAATCAATCATGTCCAGACATGGTGTTCAGCTATTTTAAAGTCAAAGCCACATAATCGAACGAATACACGAATAGTGACAGCACGAATGACCCTCTTTAGGGTTTAATGGCAGCGCACGTGCGCAATCGAATCACACGACAATAATTATCGAGGAACAATCGACCACAAGTCACGAGCCATTCAATAAGCCTTATGCTATGAATTTTAATGGTAAAAGCTTTGAAGGTTGCTAAATTATTCATACATTTTTATTTACATTTTAATCCGTAAAACTTATAGTATTGGCGTGCTAAATAGAATGCAACTTTGAATAATACAACTGCACAACGAAAGGTAGTAAGTAATCCAGACTTAATAACTCTATTACAAATAAAACAATTTTAATCACTTTTTTAATAAAACATTCTTATTATTTTTTAGAATATCCAAGTTGACGAGCGGAAGTTTAACCATACATCGTCGTTCTATTTCAGTATTGATTTATGTGTTTGAGATCTTCTTCGGATTTGTGGCAATGTGGCATATTAGTTAGAGCGACAGATTGTTCGTTTATAATTTATTAACTTCCGCGGCGGACACTGATCAAATTCAAATGTCATAGAACGCCCAGTTAATTATAAATGTATATTCTATCTAATCTATAAGGCTAAAATTAATCAGAAAAAAACTATTCCGCTAGTGCTACCGCTATACCGCTCCGCAATGATTATTGTATTCCAAAAAAAAAACTTTTTATTTAAATTCATTTGTTATAATAATAATTATACTCGTACTTCATGTAACTATCGAGACTTTACCTCTCTTAACAGTTTTAAAAAAATAGCCTCTCTAAGTAATTGGTTTATACCAGCTGTTTTATTTTAGGCATTGCGACAGCTAGTTATTGGTCATTGGTCTTTTTACATGATTATTGACTACACGAGAAAAAAAGAAACGTAGGAGGGCCTACAATTGGCACATCACATATATTTAAAAAATCTTATTCCTCGAAGTTCCAAAAAGTAACCAAAAAAGGTACAGCTATTTTGAAATCAACTTACACAAACCCAGTACATGATTTTCATATACATAAATACACAAACGAAATACGAGTACTTATATTTAAGTAAATACATCACATTAGTTAATGGGTAACAAAATGAGATACTCTACACAATATAAAGCAATTGTAAAGTCCATTAGGAGAGCGAAGGCGTACCGGGGCAGGCTAATATTTGTCATTAGATGCTTTTGTTGTACAGAGGGTTAACACGGGCACAGGGACACTCCCCCGTGTCTTTATTAATATTATCATATAAAATATTGCACTCGCATTTACCATTTTATACCGTTTTTATTTCTAATGTAATTCGTACTCCATTATGTAGGTATTTTTGCTACATTTGCTCTTACACTATAAATGTTGATCGCATTGTAATGTAACTAAATAAGTCAATCAAAACAGAAGCCTAGACTTACAGTTGTAAGTGGGGAGTTTTTTACCATTCAATCTCACCAGTTTAGGTTCTTTGTAGGCGCTTTGTCACTTAGAAACCGTGATTTCTAAACAATAACGCAAAGCTTTCTTGCTAACAGATGTTAAAGATTTATGCAACAACAGTTAAAAGAACATATGAAAGGTCAAATAAACACGATAATATTATTTTCATTATCAGAACACAATCTAAATAACCGCTCGATGGTCGGAACTCCCTTCTCTAAGTGAATCTAAACGGTCCAAAGTTTATCATAAAAACGAAGTAGAAATTGCTAATAAAAAAGCATTAGCGATTCCCCGTCCCCACTCGATATCCCGGCGCGATCTCGATTATTATTACCGATAATAATCATATTCGACAACATTTTGACCGCCAAAGGCCCATGACGAAGGTTTTACAATTCAATTAGTTGCACCAGGTGTCGGCGACCAGGAAAGTTTCACCCAAACACAACGCACAGTTTAATATTCAACACTTTAATAGACCAGATAACGAATTCATAGTTTTATTTTATTTATGACCTATCGAAATTGATTCAAATTATACTTCTTGCGCGGCTTGGCAAACAAATGAATTGATAAGAATATTATTCATTAAGTACTTAGTAGAATTAACAGCACTGTCTACGAGAACTTCCTAAGAATTAAGTTAGACTTACTTAAGGGAAAATTGAACTTGTTAATAAAATACAGCGCTAGAAGAAAGGAAATTTATAGTATCATTAATAGTCGATTGAGTCAAGACCTAGGCAACAACAACTACACGATAAAATAAACAAAACTGCACGCAAATTGTGACATTAATTTTGTTATTGATAATATACTAATAAAGCAAAGGCTTTTATTGAAACCTAAATATATTTGAGCGAAGATTATTAACAAAAATATGTAGCTTTGTTAATTTCAAAAAACGTTTGAAAACTTACTCTAAGTACTGTAACGGTCAAATATTTTTTGAACATCTTGGTTTCATGCACGCATACTTTTTGCGTGTCAAATACCTAATTGACGTGTTGCTTGGCCCAAAATATTTGTTAATGATTGTCAGCCGACCAACAGGTGCCGTGGATAATACGGACGGCACACATTTTTATTAAATATATAATTATTTTTCCACTCGAATGTACCTCTTCTATAATAACGGAGGTATGATTGCGTATTAATTAAACAAGACGTTGATATTTATCGCTTTAATCAAAAAACTTAGAATCTGAAACGTTTTTTAAATTGCATAATTTTGAATTTAATTTGCATTTTATAAATTGTATTAACAACAACGCTGTTTAAGCGACCAATGATATTTTAGTTCCTATATTATTAAGTAGGTAGATACTAGCTATTAGCGTAGTGCGAGATTGCGTTCGGTAACTGCAGCAATCAGGGGATATGTATACATGGATACTGGATAGTTTAGCAAACACTTGAGGACCAAGACAACGCGTTATACAGTACGGAGCCGACGTCATAGAGGAAGAAACTGTGGTTTATGGACTCCTCGAAAGCGAACAAGTAGCAACATACCACATAACACCTCGGATCAGTTAACAAACACTCCACAGTGATGTGCTTTCTCAAAGGACTGATCAAACCCCTGGAGGAATAATTGAAGTAGCTTTAGTTGAAGCAAAATGGCTGCAACTTTAATGTCTGATTGATGAAAAGAGCCTGACTTCGAGGAAACAAACTCGTTTACGCTCACAGCTACGTCTGTGTGAAATTGCTTTTTTAGTTTTGGATAACACTTTTTATGTAAAATTTTAATAGTTCGAGATGAAAGGTAACATGTGTCTAACCAGGGTTGTAAAATATTTCAGATGCTTTTGCACTGACTAATTATTAAGGATTATTAATTTATAATTATTCATGACAGAACGAGGAAAACTATTTGTTAAATGTAATTAGGTATGTAGAAACATTGATAAGTATTTATTATTATTTTACATTATACTACTATCATAAACGAAGAGTTTATTTGTTTGGTTGAACGTTCTAATCTCAGGAACTCCAAATTGAAAAATGCTCTAAGTGTTTGATGGCCCATTTATCGACGAAAGCTTAATAGGCTATGCCAATGAATAGGAGGGGAGAAAGCGAGAACCGCGGGGCGCAGCTAGTAGAATATATTAAAATTAATCTATGGTTCCGCAATCTTTACAAAGAACCTTACCTTACGACTAGATTAACGACTAAAATGGGTTTGTACAGTCACAGTAGGAAAACTTTCGTCAGTTTCAAATTCATTCTTTTGTAAGTCGTAATCTTATTCTTACCGTTTCAACCTTAGCAGAAAACTGCATACAAAATTATACTTACAAAGTATGACAACAACATTTAAAATAGCATAACACCCTTGAACCATGGTGACAAACCTTTTCTTACCATGACTGTACATTCATACAGTTTCTGATTGTAATGTAAATGATTAAATAATGTAATAATTTAAATAACAAATGTCCTTATAAGCACTTATGAACATCAAAACAAGACTTTAGATATTTAATCTTACTTATGAATTATTTTATTTCCATTTTATTTTATTAAAAGACTCTTTTTGTGATCTCTTTATTTAATTAGTAAATTTTTCTTTAAGGGCCCATATTGTTAAATATGTTTGAATTTGAAACTAAAACCTCTCTTTGTTCAAATTTTGTTTAAAAATAGAAAAATATTTCAAATATATACTTGTATATTGTACACAACTGTGTGACCGATGAGCTGTGTTTATGTATGTATTACACTATTATGAAATATAAAGGGAATAAAATAAACATATTTTCATTCCTCATGATTGTGCAAATCATTTCTTCCTTACCACACTCTTAAGTACCTAACTGAGTTTGTGAGACTTTTCTTGTCTCTGCGGTATGACCTGCATCCGTTTAATATAACCTTACATTCATTTGAGTAACACATTTTTCGAATTGGATACCTAGTTTCTAAGATTAATGGATTATAAGACCAACTTTGCCATTTTGTAGTATTAGATTAGACAGAGACTACTCAAATAAATTAATGTTGTAAGTTAATAAGCTTTTTCTAGGTAAGATTCTACTTACCAGTCAGTCTCAACTAGACATATTCGATACAAAAGGGATTAGTCATTAGAAAACTTACCTATTTTAACCTAAATTGTTTTAAAATCTTTAGTGTAGCAATATAAAACATAAATACCTATTTCAACTTAAATAGTTTTGAAGTATTTTAAATAAAAAAGAAACTTACCTGAGAACCGATGCTTAGTTTATTTGACTTCAAGACGTCACTCTCCGAGGCCATTCTATTGAACATTTGTTTCCTTTCCTTAACTGATATTTTTTGTTCATTGTCAATGAGCATGCTTTCACTCTTTGATGAAGTCAAGTTTGAGACGTTTGTAAGTGTTTGAGATGGTTCCGTCAACTCTAAGATATCTTGGTTGGAGATAGACGATCGGTGTTCACTAGCACTAGATATGCTTGATCGCTTCTCCGATTGTTTGTCAGACGATTTCCTTCTCGGGTAAACTTTGGGTGGAATGTCATCTTGTGGTTTAGTGAAGTTATCGGAGACTTCTTTGAGGACCTCTTCAAATAGTGGTAAGGTAGGAGTATTGTTTTCAATAAGGTTGTTCAGTATACTGAAGTCTTGGTTCAGTTGGACCGGCAATGGTGGACGGGGAGGGGGAACCATTTCTGGTTTAACATCAGGTTCAGTGGTACTCTCTGTGATGTTTACAGGAGTTTCTGGGGCTTTACTTTCTTCTGCATCCGTAGTACTACTGGTTGGCATATATTTTTTCTTCAAAATCAACCATTTCTCATTATTCTGATTCTTTATTATGGCCAGTGTGTTCACATGTTTTTTGAATGTACTCCTCGCTTCATCTGAGACAAAATTGTGCTATGAGTAACAGTAACAGTAGATAAAGAAAACAAACTTTAGATAACAATCTTCATACGTATACTTACTTCTCATGTCCGGATTCATTAAAAACACTTTAAATTGTTTAACTAGCTCATGATTTGTGACTTTACCGTTATGTTCTAACATAAATTTTAGTATTTCATCGTAACTTAACTCCGATGGAGGCGACATTGTAAAAAATAATGATTTATCAATAAATTACACTTATTTTCAGCCGATTTCAACTATCTAAACTTTTGAAAAAACTCAAGTACAAATAAAAACACTCTTCACTTCACAAGCACGCACACATCTTTAAAACTGACATGCGCGTGACTGATGACACACGACGAAACGTCAAAACAACTGACTTTACGTTCCATTCCTTACAATACTAAGGAAATTGCGTCGTATTAATATTAAAACTTCGCTGTTGTCAAAAATGTTTTAAGTCTCAAAACGACATAATATAGTTAAATTTCTTTGAATAAACATTTTGTTGTACAATTTTTTTTATCTAAACTTCCCTTCGCTCGCCTCGTTCTAAGAGGAAAACGGAACGTGATCTCTCGCAAGTCTTGTAAAGTGCGGATTTCCATACTCTACCAAAACTTAGAGCGGTAGGTAGAGATCTTCTCTACCCTCCTCTAATGACGACATAAGAATTTTATAATTTTTTATCATAAGTATATTTTTGCTGATAAAAATAATTTCTAATATCTACTTACCTACTTATGATATACATACTTATGTATTAATACAAATTGGAGTAAGTACTGTATAAGGCAGATGCTCCAATTCGTAAAAATGCATTTGTGTACCTAAGTATCTACTTAGATACACAAATGCATTTTTACGCAGCTTTATTGGTATAAATAAATACCTCAAAGTCAGTGGTCTCGTTTAAACGTGGACAATAGTTATTTGTTATACAAGAGTGCAAAGTTGCTTTTTAACCGGGGCTCCAGTTGAGGACCGAGCCAGCGAAGGATTCTAAAATTGAATCACGAGCGCAGCGAGGGATTCAAAGTAAGAATCCTGAGCGTTAGCGAGGGACTCAAAGGAGCACAAGGTTAAAAATTGTTTGCACTCGAGTGCAACACATTATTTTTCATCCCCCCTTAGCGAGGAAATTACTAAATGAAAACATAAAACAATCACAATATTAAGTGAAAAGCAAATATATCACGCGCAAAGCAAATAAAGAAATAAGTAAGTACACCAAGGAGGTTCCGAGTTTGAATTTGAAATAAAAAAAAGTTGTATGACAGTTTGTGAATCCAAAACATCATCACATTAGTGCACACGATGTTCTAAATTCAAATTTACTTTAACCTCTAGAGCGCAAAAACGACTTTTACTCCCAGTTAGCAAAATTGCCTTGGGTCCTGCAGGGGCTGCCTACAGCGACCCCGATACTTTCCACTCTTTGAATAAACATTTTGTTGTACTATTTTTTTTATCTAAACTTCCCTTCGCTCGCGTCGTTCTAAGAGGAAAACGGAACGTGATCTCTCGCAAGTCTTGTAAAGTGCGGATTTCCATACTCTACCAAAACTTAGAGCGGTAGGTAGAGATCTTCTCTACCCTCCTCTAATGACGACATAAGAATTTTATAATTTTTTATCATAAGTATATTTTTGCTGATAAAAATAATTTCTAATATCTACTTACCTACTTATGATATACATACTTATGTATTAATACAAATTGGAGTAAGTACTGTATAAGGCAGATGCTCCAATTCGTAAAAATGCATTTGTGTACCTAAGTATCTACTTAGATACACAAATGCATTTTTACGCAGCTTTATTGGTATAAATAAATACCTCAAAGTCAGTGGTCTCGTTTAAACGTGGACAATAGTTATTTGTTATACAAGAGTGCAAAGTTGCTTTTTAACCGGGGCTCCAGTTGAGGACCGAGCCAGCGAAGGATTCTAAAATTGAATCACGAGCGCAGCGAGGGATTCAAAGTAAGAATCCTGAGCGTTAGCGAGGGACTCAAAGGAGCACAAGGTTAAAAATTGTTTGCACTCGAGTGCAACACATTATTTTTCATCCCCCCTTAGCGAGGAAATTACTAAATGAAAACATAAAACAATCACAATATTAAGTGAAAAGCAAATATATCACGCGCAAAGCAAATAAAGAAATAAGTAAGTACACCAAGGAGGTTCCGAGTTTGAATTTGAAATAAAAAAAAGTTGTATGACAGTTTGTGAATCCAAAACATCATCACATTAGTGCACACGATGTTCTAAATTCAAATTTACTTTAACCTCTAGAGCGCAAAAACGACTTTTACTCCCAGTTAGCAAAATTGCCTTGGGTCCTGCAGGGGCTGCCTACAGCGACCCCGATACTTTCCACTCTTGAGATTAAAATCGACTTTTACCACCAGATATCGGGGATTAAAAACATACTTTCCGAGCTAGTGGGATGAAATAGTTATTTGTTATACAAGAGTGCAAAGTTGCTTTTTAACCGGGGCTCCAGTTGAGGACCGAGCCAGCGAAGGATTCTAAAATTGAATCACGAGCGCAGCGAGGGATTCAAAATAAGAATCCTGAGCGTTAGCGAGGGACTCAAAGGAGCACAAGGTTAAAAATTGTTTGCACTCGAGTGCAACACATTATTTTTCATCCCCCCTCAGCGAGGAAATTACTAAATGGAAACATAAAACAATCACAATATTAAATGAAAATAAAATATCACGCGCAAAGCAAATTAAAAAATAAGTCTTGTACACCAAGAAGGTTCCGAGTTTGAATTTGATATAAAAAAAAGTTGTATGATGGTTTGTGAATTCAAAACATCATCACACGTAGTGCACACGATGTTCTAAATTCAAATTTACTTTAACCTCTAGAGCGCAAAAACGACTTTTACTCCCAGTTATCGAAATTGCCTTGGGTCCTGCACGGCCTGTCACAGCGACCCCGATATTTTCCACTCTTGAGATTAAAATCGACTTTTACCCCCAGATATCGAGGATTAAAAACATACTTTCCGAGCTAGTGGGATGAAAAAGTTATTGACTGAGTATTAAACTGGGTAGGTTAGATACAGCGAAGCAGAACCTATCTCTGGAAATCGAAAGGTTTTTGGATGAGCTATGTCTAACAAAAGGGCCCAGTCGTTTTATAAATAAAGCTAACACTATTATTAAGCTTTTGTTACACTTGCCCTGTTAATAACGTACCTGCCTAATACCTATTATACTTAGCAAGATTTGCAACTGAATTTTGAAACAATTAAGTAAGTACTTACTTATACTAAACCGTTTAACAAATTTCTCAAACAGAATATTATTGGATTGATAGCTGTGCCTCGCGGTTTTAGCCGCTTGGTAATTTTGGGATAAAATACTGTCCTATGTGTTATTCCTAGTTATAGGGACATCTTTACCAAATCCTAACTAATATTATAAATGCGAAAGTAACTCTGTCTGTCTGTCTGTTACCTTTTCACGGCTACACTACTGAACCGATTGACTTGAAATTTGGTACAGGGATAGCTTATGGTCCGGGAAAGAACATAGGATACTTTATCCCGAAATTCCCACGGGAACTACGCGGGTGAAACCGCAGGGCGCTGCTTTTCATATAAATCGCTTCAGCCGTTTAGACGAGAAGATTAGAAGTAACACACTGCCTTTATAATAATTTTTTTAAATCTTACACCATGTACTCCGTAAGATGGCGTACAAGAGTTTTATGCGTCTACATAATGCTTAATGATATCAAAAGCTTCATGTTTTCAAGGTTTTATTTAATTCATGATATGATATGATATGATATGACATGATATGTTTGCATTTCGCTACCTACAACTCACCTGATATTAAACGATGTTACAGCCTACGAGATTCACGGATGCATAGAAAATACCGATTCACACGACATTTAAAATTGTATTGATCGGGGTACATAGAGCAACACAGTACATGCGTTCTTTATTGTTTTTTTTTTGTTTTTTTGTGTTATGTTGTTGTGTGTGTTGAATAAAATTTTTCATTCTTTCTTTCTTTCAACACCACAATTAATGAATGTTTTATTTTATGCGACACCAAATACTTAAACACCAAATATTAATTGTTATAAGTATCTAAAAACACCACACATTTTCGTCAATAAGTAGGTAATAGCTGTATCGTTGAATTATTTCATGTCACATGAAACTGGTGGAGACTCTTTTGAAATGCTCTCTTATTACTAACTACCTGTGTCCCGCGGTCTTACCCACATAGTTCCCGATCTCGTAGAAATTTTGGGATGAAATATTCTTCCTACCCCGGACCATAAACTTCCCCTGTACCAAATTGGAAGTCAATCGGTTCTGTAGTTTAGTTTTAAAAGTACTTAGCAGCCAGCAAACAGAGAGTTACTTTCGCATTTTATAATATTAGTAAGGATATTTAGTCTTTCTAAGTTCACACGATAGTAAATAAGTAGGTAGATACTGGAAATGGTTAAACACGTAATTATTTAAGTATGACCAAGATATATTGAGATTTTGTAGAATTTGAGCTTTCTGCTTCTGCTTCGATATTTTTTTAATAGCAAAGCTATTATTCTCTGAGTATTGGCATCCTATTGCATAAAAGACTATTGACTCGCTCCAGGTTCGGACCGTTATGACTTTTCCGTGAATTTTCCAAAAAATTTTATAAGTTGGTACCTATATCCTGTCAATTTGAATCACAAAAAAACTTCACTTAGGTGCAGACGTTTGTGAAGTTATCCGCGAATATACATTTTGGATAATGCAGGAAAATATTTCTTACTTTTTAATACTAACCATCCCATTTATGAGACAAAATTTGAAAAATAAGTATTTTACCTACTTATAAACTAAATGGACGTTTAAACTATAAAAGATACTGAATTTATAATTAAGTATAAAGTTATAATAATTACAAACACTTTATTTGTTTTGATCAAATATACTTATATGTGGTGTGTCGTTAAAGGTATTTAGGTAAATGTCATACTTAGATTATGTATTCCGTGATATTTAGTTAACATTAGTTTAATATTTGCATACCTTTAAGATAACGACACGGGGCGGTCTAGTAGCATATGCAATTATCAGAGGTCGAACTTCGATTTCAGATTCGACAAATGTTTATTATTTTCAATATCCATATATTATGTACATGACTGGAGGTAAAAATCACGAACCTACAAGCAAGCGTGCCTTTATTCTTTCACTTACCCCCTTTCTCCTTCTCATGCTTATTGTCTCCAGTGAAAGAGCGAAACCTTTGCCTTGGGATTAAAAGCCTATAAGTATTGTTAACAACGTAAAATACTGACACTCCACCAAATCAAGTTCAAGTGAAAACCGACCCCAATCAGATATAGGAAAAAGCTTCTCAAGACTATTTTATTTAGATTTGAAATAAATTGCAAAGATATTTTCAGTTTGAATTCGCCTTTAGATTTAAGGTAAGGCCTACCACGTAAAATACTGATTCCACCAAATCTGGTGCAAGTCAAACCGACTCCAATCAGACATAGGAAAAGCTTCGGAAGACTAGACTATTCAATAACGAAAAGTTTTAATTTTTCATAGCTTCTTATATAAAGAAGTTATATTCCAACATTAATTAGTTTCTTTACGAGTACTGAAACAATATAGTGCAAAGAAAAAAAAATTGACGACCTCGATGGCAGAGTGGTCACCATGCCGGACTGCCATCCGTAAGGTTGCGGGTTCGATTCCCGTGCGGAGTGAATATTTTGTGAACCACAAATGTTTGTCTCGGTCTGGGTGTGTGTGTGAATGAGTGTGTGCGTAGTTTCTGATACAAGATACAAGTTTCAATCTTAGTTAGGGGTCAGTTACTATAATGAGATGATGTAGTGAATGATTATGTTATGTTAAAGATATTCTCAGCTCGAAATCCCACCTAATAATAACCGTACAAATTAGTGAACTACAAAACTTTATCATTAGATTTCCAAAGTGTTCATCGCAACCCTTATTTCCTTGTCGTACCTCCGCGTAACAATGAAGAACTTTCAATTTACCAGTAGATAGGAATAGTGACTAGTTACGGACTTCCCGCGTCTAACAAGAATTAGACATTTAACTTTTAATTGGCCGCTTGTACGGTCTTCAGTAACTTCGCTAGCCGTGAGTGTTTTACTATGTTATACGTACCTTTGTATTTTGGATTTTTTTACAGAAAAATAAATATTACTTAATCATTTCCTACATGGGTAATATAGAGTTAGCTTTGGTCTATTGCCGAATGCTCTCAAGGAAATATAAAACAATAATTTTGATATATCTTTAGTTAGAGAAAATTAATGAAAATATAACTCCATTACCGTGACTGTATAAATTGTAGATCTTTAGACTCGCCCCTAGTTAGTATTTATTACGATTAATATTAATTTTCTTGTAGGTGATACAGGTTGACTTTACCAAATGTTGTTAAAATTGCATTGAAAACTGAGCTTAATAGTCCATGGTTCTTTCATAGTCCTATGAAGTTAAAGAAAAATATTCAAAATCTAAGGTAATACGTAGAAATTTCTTTAATAGTTGAGAATTTATTTGATTACACAGCTGTAAGTATTATATATTGCCTGTGAAAATATCTCGTTAACTACCTATGTAGTTAATTTAATTTAAAAATGGCGTTACTAAGAAAAAACGTAAAGCTTGTCGTGACTAAGTTGGTAAGGAACACAATTACTAACAACGTGCGAATAAGTACGTTTAATTTTAAGTGCTTCAGCGTGTTAGGAGTTTTGTCTATAAAGGAAAGAATTTACAATTGTTTGAAAAGTTTTTCCAAGTATAGTTATGTAGCTCTAGGCAAGGACTTTATTGTTTATATTAACCAATGAGATAATTTTAATTTAAGATTGTGTCTTGTCGTGTTTTCTAAAGCCCAAAAAATAATATTATCAAGTAAGTTTAAAATAAAAATGTTAAACTTTACTAAACATTTTCAGAGTTTCAAAAGTTTAAGCATAATGCCTCCAAGCACATCGGTACTAAGAAGACAATTCTTTAGTTTGAAAATTGTTAAACTTTATGGACGTTGTTCTGATAATGAATTGTCGATGGTCATACTCAGAGGTGGTAAGTTGAGGTCTGAAGAGATACGGCCATGTTGCGACCACGGACCGTTCGACGGCGGGAAATCGCGGCCGCCCATGGGAGGCGTGCGTCGCTGGTCTGCGGGAGCGGGACAGGTGGATTGAGAGTAGTGTAGTGTGAGCGAGAGGAGTGCGAGGCGGCGCGACGCAGAGGGCGTACGACCTCGCGGATCGGCACGCACTCCTGTTCCGGTCGCGTCGACGGGCGGCCGGGAACCCGCGCCTTGATACACTGACTCCGCACTCGCTGCTATCACTCACTTTTCTCCTAGTACGTTTTTTGAATGCGCGCCGGTAACAGCGGGCACGTGATACGCCCGCAGTCACACCACCTATTTTTTTCTCTTTCGCTCAGACTTGTGACAGCCGATTGTCGCGTGCGATCTGGTCCATTTCCCGCCACTACCGGTAGCCCTCGTTTTTCTTAAGTTTTTGGCGCGAAATGTGCACTGCGCTGCTGCGCTTTTAAAAAGACCCGGTTTCAAGTGGAAGTCGCTGAAATGGTTTGGTATAACATTTAGTGAGCTGTGATAATTATTTCTGCGGTAGTATAACTGTTTGGGGGAAGTTTTCTATTAAAATGGATGACTGGGAGCGACATGTCACGCCGCTGCTTCAGGACATGGGGTGCTCCAGCGAGGATGCACAAGATGACTTTTTCGCTCAACAAGACGTAAGTAATAAAAATAGAGGTACTATTTGCATATTATTTTAAGTAGGGATCCCTGTGGAAGAAGAGTTCTTTATTTTATTTAGGACGAAGAAAACGATGACATTTTTCAGAAAGTTTGTTATAGAACTTTTCACCAAATTTTCCTGAAAAAATGAAATGTTATAGGCCCAGACACTACGACAACTCAACAAACAACTATTTTTTCTCCAAAAACTATATTAATAAAAACTATATTTATACCAAACTAAAGAACAAACATACTTTCAAGAAAAAAGTTATAGAAAATGTTACAGTTGCTAATAAAATGAAACATACTGATAGTAAGAACTTAATTAAGTAAATCTTTTTAGACTTGTTGGTCTATCATCGGAAAAGTTATGGAAACAGAAAGTTCGAACAAAGTCAGTTTGCAGTCTACCTAATATCAAGTTTGGAGCTTTTGTTACAACTTTCAGGACGAAAACAAGAAAAACGTTGACTTAAATAATATCTTTGTTTTTTTTCTATGCATAATTACAGTTACAGGTATTATAATTTTTTTTGTTACTATGATAACACCCAAACTCATAATTTAATGAAGCTAGGTCGCCGTAGCCGAAATCGGCTTGGAGAGTATACACTTTGATAACGACACTGGAAAAAATATTTTAAGACAAAAGATTATATCGATGAATAAATTAGGCTTAACATGGGTAAAACATACTTAATGCTAATAATCAACAGAATATGGAAATTATTAGATTTATGATAAATAAACAATGTTATGACAAGATTAGCAATGTTATGAAAATTGGAGTTTAAAATTAAAAATAGGAATATTTGCGAAAAAACCTTTAACATGTTCAAAATCCAAGCTGTCCTAACTGAGACCTACAGTTGTTAAATAATAAATCTTATTGGGATTAACATAGATAATTTTTTTACACCACAATATCCATAAAAAGGTTAAGTATGACCACAATAAAAGTAAAGATACCTTTTTAAACTTTTAAAATTAAATTAAGTGTTCAATCATTTAGTTAGAAATTGGTTCACTTCAAGTCTATCTCTCGTCTCTACCGCCTACCATGACAATGTTGAGTAATAAAACACAATTAAGTAACACAAATATAAAAGTTTGAAAAAAGAATGGATCTATAAGATCCTTCTTTTGAGAAAAAGTATCTCTCTCTCTCTCTCACTGAATAAATCAGGACACAAGTCAAAGAGAAAGAAGAAGAATAGAAAGTAACTAAAATCGCAAAAAAGCACTATTAAAACATTATAATGAGTTGGATAGCACATGTTAGGGATAATGGATATGGGATTATCTGACTATAACCACAAGCCCTTCGTATAATTAAATTAAATTAGATATTTTATTATTTTCAGTTGGTCTAGTTCTCAGTATCATGATTCAATTTTATCACTACGCTCAATTAGTTTGTGTGCAATAATTATATTTTTTAAATTGTTTTGACAATTCCAATGATACCATCTACGTGATTAGAAACTATGAATTTAATGGAATTGGTACCGAAGTATACAAAGATATTTATTTTGACCAGTAGAAGGTATCTTACCTATAGGTATTTATGGAAGATATTTTACGACTCAATATTGTACAAGAAAGAAACAATGACATACCAACGTTAATAGATCAAAAACAAAGGTTCTGAAGATCAAGTTTTGTAGGCCGCACAAAACTGCCCACGCTTGCTACAATATGCAAAAAAACACTATGTTTAAAAGTGAACAAATAGAAATATAGGCTGATGATGATGATGAAAAATTTAAGTATAATTTTGGCCAGATTATACTTATTATATTGAATATTTTATAAGTCTTATAAAAGTATCACTATGCACCACAAAATTTTGCAGTGTTCAATGAAATCTACGGTCATGAATAAATTAGTATAAAGTTTACACAGTATGGTTAAAGTTTAATGGAAAACAAAAAATAGTATTCGAATGCAAAACGTGATTCCGGTTTGGAGTTAGTTAAAAAGTAAAGTTTATTTATAAGTTTGGTTATATTTAACTAGGTAAATATCTCTATTTTTATGTGTTAAAACATGGATATTGAAATGAAGATATTTATTTGATATTGATCATAGTGAATTAGAATTATAAAATGCGAACTTATGATATGAAAAATTAAATCATTAATTTAATTTTAACGTTCTTTAAACTAAAACAAGTAGCTATGTAGTTTTGGATACGAAGACTATTAGATGAAGGTAGGTTTATTTATTTATATTCATTATAATAGGTAATTAAATAAGTCACACTCTGTAATAAAAACATTTCTGCAAAAAAATAGCAAAAAAAGCTCTAATTTTCGTCTTTCGTGCATACCGCGATATTTGTTATACTTTCGAAGGCTCTAACTACCATCAAAATTTGTAAGTTAATCAATTTCTGGTCAACAACTAGTAAAATCAAATACCATGGACAACTAGTAAATACCAAAATCATAAATACAACCTTAAAGATAGACTCATTCATTTTAACGAAGAGCTTTTCATCGGTAGCCGTTTCGGTATAAAATGGTTCTCGCACGCTGCCATGTGGCAAGGTGCCCGAAACCATGGACCGCTCGGCCCGATAATGCTTAATTGCTCAAGTAAGAGCCATACACCACAACATTCACTTCTCTCCAACCAAAGGTTTAATTTAAATCGTTGGATGCATCTCCAAACGTAAATTGAACCTGAACCGAATTTGGATTTACTCAAAACTAAAACTGTTTGACGGTGTAATTGAGGTCTTAGGTTGGTGATTAAAAGATGAATAAGTCTTTTGATGTTGTTAATTAGTTCAAAAATAGTCAGTTATTGTCATGGTAAATGAATGATTTAAAACCAACCTTTGATAAGTAGATGTTTTTCATAATTATTAGAATAAAAATAGTACTGCCTTAAATTTTCATGGGATTTTCTAATCAGACCATGATGATAATGCATTGAAAATTGCACTAACCCTCACCCTTTAAAAAAAAATGATTTCAATATCGTTTCACAGCTGAAAAACATATCAGTTAAAATAGAACACAGTCGAATGTAAAACCTCAGCGTTTTTTGAATTCGGATAAAACTCCAATTAGATAGTTTGGGGTGATAAAGGAATAGAAAATTCGATAAAAATGACTACGACAAGAATTTATCTTGTGATCAGGAATGAATTTGTCGTAAAACTCGAGTTTATTCGCAATTTGGTGGATTTTTTATATATATATTATTCATATTCATGTTAGGTGTATGTACTACACACCTAAAATACATCTCAAAACTAGATTAATACATTTATGTATATTCAAACCTCCATACATAATAAAACAAAGACATTTATCTAATTTCGCAAATTGTTAACAATTTTATTCCCGTTATTATTGATTCCAATAAAAATAGTCTGCCCTTTTGGGCCCAAACCGCATTTCTGGGAAGGGCATTAATTCTCAAAATTACTAATTTATAAGAGAAGTGCGATAGAAAACGACTAGAAGTGAACCGGAGACAAAGTTATTTTTCTAATAAATATTTGAACTGCGTCATTGCTCATTTACTACAGAATTAATTCCAAAAATTAATAAAATAATACCAAAATTATTTTTAAATTATTTTGTTTCAATTTTAACCTACAAAAAAAAAAACGTTAGTACAACCTCAAATACTGACAAAGAAAATTGAGTAGACACTCACATTTTTTTAGAACTATGTCAACCAACCACATCCACATTAATTAAAGCCTCATTACCAAAATTTTACTATAGATAATAATCGAAATAACAACAAAATATAACAAGAATAGCTATTAGTTCTAAAATATGAAATCAGTAACTGAAACACCTCTGTAAAACGTGTGTCAACCAGTGTATATACGATTATACGTCGATCGGAGTGCTGATAAGGCTCACCCCTCGTACCTACAATAGCAATCAAACGTAACTTGTCATTTCAACCTCAGTAAATAACAGGTTGAGTTGTGGGCCTCAAATAACGGAACCCTAATTTCACCGATTGTCATTAGCATGAATTTGTTTTTAAAAAATACTTAAAGGAAGTATACTTAAAGTGTCATGAATCTACTGGTGTCTTAGTTTTGGATAGTTTGTTTTACAAGTAATTAAATTCTATACTGATTTATAAATAGATAGAGTTTACTTCAGGGTCTATGAAACTTACGCCAAACGTTCAGGATTAAAGCACTGCTGGCACTTGGAGAAAAAGAGTTTTACTTGTTAGAAAAAATATAAAGAGACTGCCTCTGACGTACTGACGATGCCGTATATTTCTTTGATTGAACAGTAGCGTAATAGTTCCAGAGCTTAATTGACAAGATCAGTAATATAAAACCAAGCGTATAACTAAGTACATATAAAATGTAATCTTTAATCCGTTTAAAACTTCTTATTGGCAGTTTACATAATAAAATAAGCTAATCCGTTGAGAATACGATGGAGGACACTAATCATTGATATCTTACATAATGTGAAGCAAGTTAAATAGGAAAAATGTTTTCTATTTAAACCTGAATCTGTTTTTTTTAGCTTTTGTCGTATTGTAATGGGACTTACATAGGTATGCCAAATTTCAGCTCAATCGGATAACTAGAAGTGGTCGAAAAATCGCTTGCAAGATTTGATTACAGACTACGGGATAGGTGAAACTAAAAAACCTTGTATAAAAGAATATATTCTTAAACTAATACCTATTTTGCAAGCCAATATGCATAAAAATAGTACTTATAACCGATTCGTGTTTTAAAAAAACCTGCCAAGTGCGAGTCGGTCTCACGCACGAAGTGCTAAACATTCGTACTAAACACGAAAAAATATACACGTTTGTTGTAAGGGAGCCCCCTTAAATATTTATTTTATTTATAGTATTTGTTGTTATAGCGGCAATAGAAATACATCATCTGTGCTGTCTAGCTATCACCGTTCTTGAGACGCAGTCTGGTGACAGACGGTCGGACGGACAGCGAAGTCTCAGTACCTAATAGGGTCCCGTGTTGGCCCTTTGGGCACGAAATTCTAAAAACAATAAGAAATATTGAAACATAGAAAGCCTAACGTTGCTTTTCCATTTTCTTTTACTTATTGTCCAGATTATCACATTATAGGTACTTAAGTACATCTATAATTATAATTAGCTTAGATTTAAATTAATTTTGTAGCCATTGACTAGATAGAAGAATAACTACATTCTGTCACAATGCAATACTTTATTATCCTAGTAATTACAACGAAGCCTCGAAAATTTTCCGAATCGTACGTTACCCACTAAGTAAATATTTCTATAACTATATATCTAACAGTTAATTAGCAAAAGAAATAATGGACTGACTTGTACATAATGTTTGACGACCACTATGTACGTACATGTACTAGCCATAAAGGTGCCTTAATATTAGGTTAAAGATTTTCCTCCTAACAAATACCTAGTAGGTATCTAATATAATAATGTGTTGCTGCGGATATGACTTGACCATATTTGATCAAAGTAATATTTACTTTATTAATTGGCTACGAACGGAGAAGAAAAGAAATACTCTTCTTTTTATACTCGTAAAATTTGAAGGTTATGAAAAAGTATCAAATTTTAATGTCTATGTGCATAATAGTATGAATTAGTATACACACTTGTATGTTTCAATTTAAGGGTTTTAGTTTACTGGGGTTCATGATAGTTAAGTAAGTAGTAGCACATCTTGCCACAAATTTACGAGTAAACCTAATTTTACCTGTGAAAATCGAGTGAAAAGCAAGTAAGTAAATTAGTCAATTAATGTTCGAAAAAGATAATTTAATGCAGTTTCCCCATTGCCTTAAAGACAAAGACGGTTTCGGTGCTGTCTAACTTATCTGTAAGACACCTGCGCTCAGTAAATAGCAATAACATTAGTCTTTTAAACTGTCGAACCTTGACACAAGCCCTCTATCGCACATAGCTAAGTGCTCCTACTACTAGTTTTCCCCATTATGTATTAAAGTATTAGAGTATTTTACGGTTGACCGTGAGAAAGTCCACTAGAGCTCACCTAGAAAACACTTCCTTGGACACGTGTGCTCGCCATTACCAACCGTCTACGCCCGCATTATTTTAAGAACCGGTAATTTTAATGAAATTCTATACTTGAAAACAGCTGCCGTATGCACTTTATGTAGCACGAATAAATTTTATAAAATATCAATGCGCTTTTTATATAATGGCGAAATTATTTATGAAAACTTTTGTGGGAGATTGGTTAGGTTGATGGAATTTGTAACTTAACAAACGTTTTGCTGTTTTAAACAGAAATATATTTTGAAAAGTTTTTTGAATTTTTCAACTACTCGGTAAAAATATCAGTTATGAAGCACGTAACAAGTAGGTATACCCTACGAAAAATAAGTAGTACTTATGTAAGTTAAGTACCTATCTATTACATAGGTAAATTAACGTACTTACCTATTTCCCAAGCATCTGTATGGACCAATGTTCTCTAGAGGAGGCAGTTTCCCGCAATATCGCGTAATATAATTTGAGCCCTATAAATGTGCTGCGATATTTTTTGATTAAGCTTTGGATGGCTCTAACTACTCTTAACGAATGTCAATGAGTATGAGTATGAAATTCCTTAACAAGGAATCCGATCAAAGACCTAACCTACTTTACATTATTTTAATATAATACAATTAAATAATTAAAATATAAATTATAACAATTAAACAACAGAACGCAATTAAACATTTGGTATCGAATCGAGATCGTCATGTGGGACAAACGAGTACAAATTGTAAAAGAATTTATTCGACTGCTTTATATTAAAGAACAAGTTGCCAACTAAAATTAGCATTCAACGACATAAACGAAAACACTCATTACTCGTTGACAGTGTACGTTATCTCGTTATCAACATATAACCTTTATTTTAACATTTAATATAATAACATAAATGATAATAAGGCAGCGGTCGGTGGTGTATAATAATTACAATATTAAATGTATAAATAATTCAATGGGCTATCGACGACGGGGGCACGCGATTCACTTCCGGAGAGTCTAATTAATGCGTGCCTCATTCCTGCGGCGCTTGACGAACTACGAAAATTATAAGTAATTATTGTCTATCTATGTTATGTATAAACATGTCTTTTTGTATCACAAATGCATAATTTATAGGAGTATATAATTTGTGTATTACAATGTTTTAGTTACGTCAATACTTAATTAATATTTTTAATCGTTGTAATTTTTCTACCCTCTATTTATTTTGCTATAGTCTATTTATATTATAATTATTAATTAATTAATTAGATACGTATGTACGTTAGAAGTAAATAATAGTATTAATTTATGCAAAAAAGTTTATTAATGGTAGAGCAACGTTTGTAATTAAAAATAGACAAAAAACATACTTATAATTAGATTATAATATATTATACATACTTATAATCTATCACTAAGATTTACATACAGATACAACTTAATCCAAACTAAAATCTAGACATTTTATTTACATATTAGAAACCAAGTATTAAAAGTCAAATATTTGGCAATATTTGACTTTTAATAAAAAACTTAAGTTTCAACATAAACTATAAAAGTTAAATCTTTAAACAACTGTAATATGTTTGAGAAGACTTGACAAATGTATTTGCGGGCTCACGGTGAGTTAACATCACCACAGCTGCCACTGTTATCGAGCTCATCTTATTATGTGGTTCCATTATAAAAAAATAAACAATGTAACAGATTTGGTCCAAATATATTAAAAGAAATCATCACGTAAAACCTTATTTATACAGCTACTAATGTTTAATGTTCCCTGTGGCTCTAAACTATCAAAAACAATTAATAAGGACTACTTTATCAATTATTAATCAAACAATACTTAAAAATGAAGTCTCACAAATTTCGTTTCACACAAAATGATTGACCACAAAAAGCCATTAATATTAATGCTGATTAAAACGTCTTTTGTAAACAAACTATTTAAAGAATAACAAACATAAGTGTGCGTTAAATATCATTTATTGTTCGTTTATGTGCTCATTTGCAACACCTTGGTTATAATTGTATAATTTTTTGCTTGAAATATGGAGTTGCATTCGATTTGATGGGGAAATGATGACCCGCATTTTCAACCAGGTGGGGACTGGGGACTGTTATGAATAGGTGCAATAGAAAGAAATATGCACTAGGCAATTAGCGTGTTTCTTGTGTAAATTAAAACGTAATATCACTTACTGTGGCACGTTAAGCCGTCGCGTCGGTTCCGGTCGTACTAACAACATCGACAGTTGGTACAGGTATTTAGAACTTTCAAAAGTGTAACCAAAATATAATAATAAATAAGGCATGTATGTCACACATAGGACCCGAATAAGAAAAGTCATTGTGGAAAACCGATCACGTGATATACATCTTCTAATATATAAAATTCTCGTGTCACAGTTTTCGTTGCCAAACTCCTCCGAAACGGCTTGACCGATTCTCATGAAATTTTGTGAGCATATTCAGTAGATCTGAGAATCGGCCAACATCTATTTTTCATCCCGAAATTCCCACGGGAACGGGAACGGGAACTACGCGTGTGAAACCGCGGGGCGCAGCTAGTAGTAATATATATGTATGTACTCATACGTGATTGGTTTTCCAGGACTCGGAGACTGATTAAAATAAACTTAATTTTGCCTAGACGTTTTACGTAAGCATTTGATTATGAAACTTTATAAAATTCTTCAAATAAGGATTTGATAGGGTTTAAAAATCTCCTAAAAGCAAAAGAGTTACGGGGTGGTAGTAATAAAAAATTAACCGTAACAAGAACGTAAACTTTTGAAAGAATATTTATTTGTGTATCACGTGGGTGAGAAACCGAACATACTCGATTTGTAGTCGAGCCTAAAATCACAGACATTGAAGACAATCCGTGAACAACATTAAATTAGTGTTTTTACACAAATAATGCCTGAATCGGATAAATTTTATATGAGTACAGGGTGTTTTATTCTCATGTATATGTTTGGTTATTTATTTTATTCTTCTAAGGTATTTTTATCGTAATAATACCTACTAATACATTGCTTCAATCGTTTGAGATAGGCGTAGAGCTGATGGACACTTATGAGTTAGGTATAAGTGATCAAATAAATAAACTTTGGATAGCCAAATCTTGACTTATAAATAAAAAAAACTTTACAAAACTAAATTTAAGTCTTTATTTGCAAGACGATAGGTATGTTTCTTAGTAAATTGTTTTCGAAATAAATTTTGATCATAATTTATGCAAGTAAAATGAAGACGATTCAAAATCGACTGCACTTCTTTTGATAACTTAACAAGCTGATATTATTAACATTTTAAAGTCCTTTTTTATATACAGGGTTATTGGTTAAGTCGACCAATTCCCGTCAAGGGCGTGTAGTTTACATCGTTTCTGACTGATTTCACCATGAAACACCCTACCCTAAACCTAACCGTTTAAGAGATATTTCAATTGATTTGTTTTAATAAAAATCACCGGATCTTCGGCTATAAGCTTGGATATTTTCAAATGCGCATGTCTTATTATTACTATTACTTGATTTTTACGTTTATAATAACGTGCTTTGTGACCCCAATAACCAATATTGTACCTAAAATAAATAAATAAGTATTTGTAGACGATTAAAACTTTTTAAAAAATAATAACAATCAGAAAGTTTATTTATCTTTCAAGGATATCTAGAAAAAAAAATATGGCACCTGTTTGGCAGATATGCCTAAAAATATCTACGTTTCATCGGCTATCCAACGAGCTATAACAACTTACGGTTTTATCGAAATTTTGTACAAAACATGTAGTTTTATAGGCTACCGGGGAGGTTAAATAAAACAATAGGTCAGCATACAGAACAAGATACTTAACTTATTAAACTTTTAAGTACTACACACACCATTTTTGAGTCTAAATTTCATGTTCGACATGTCCGCCCCTGCGTTGCACACATCTTCGCATTATTTTGCGAAGACCAGTTTTCACTACACCAGTAGTAATTTTGTTCTTATTTCATTGGCCGCATTAATGATTCTGTCTCTCAGTACTTCAATTGATGATATTGGGTTGGGCTCACTGTACCCGAGACTCTTTATGTACCCCCACGCATAAAAATCCATGAGGGTTAAGTCCAGACTTCTGGCTAAGCAGGATATAGGCCCACTTCCTCCAACCGATTTGCCTGAATGTGTGGATGGGCATTATTTCCAATCATTCAATTGGGCCTTACTTTCTCCCCGACAATTTAAATGGGAAAACTATGAAAATTTCCTGCGAGAAGACTTAAATTACCTATTTGATGATTTGCCACTCAATCTTATTCAAGACATGTGGTTTCAGCATGATGGCTGCCCTGCCCATTTCAGGAGAAGTGTCAGAGAATGGCTAAGCACAAATTATTCAAACAAATGGATTGGACGAAGTGGGCCTACTTATACCCTGGCCAGCCAGAAGTCCGGACTTAACCCCCATGGATTTTTATGCGTGGGGGTACATAAAGAGTCTCGTGTACAGTGAGCCCAACCCAATTTCATCAATTGAAGTACTGAGAGACAGAATCATTAATGCGGCCAATGAAATAAGAACAAAATTACTACTGGTGTAGTGAAAAATGGTCTTCGCAAAATAATGCGAAGATGTGTGCAACGCAGGGGCGGACATGTCGAACATGAAATTTAGACTCAAAAATGGTGTGTGTAGTACTTAAAAGTTTAATAAGTTAAGTATCTTGTTCTGTATGCTGACCTATTGTTTTATTTAACCTCCCCGGTAGCCTATAAAACTACATGTTTTGTACAAAATTTCGATAAAACCGTAAGTTGTTATAGCTCGTTGGATAGCCGATGAAACGTAGATATTTTTAGGCATATCTGCCAAACAGGTGCCATATTTTTTTTTCTAGATATCCTTGAAAGAAAAATAAACTTTCTGATTGTTATTATTTTTTAAAAAGTTTTAATCGTCTACAAATATTTATTTATTTATTTTAGGTACAATATTGGTTATTGGGGTCACAAAGCACCATATTATAAACGTAAAAATCAAGTAATAGTAATAATAAGACATGCGCATTTGAAAATATCCAAGCTTATAGCCGAAGATCCGGTGATTTTTATAAAAACAAATAAATTGAAATATCTCTTAAACGGTTAGGTTTAGGGTAGGGTGTTTCTTGGTGAAATCAGTCAGAAACAATGTAAACTACACGCCCTTGACGGGAATAGGTCGACTTAACCAATAACCCTGTATAACCAACGTTTTTATAAAGGCTTTTCCCATTTCATCGCGAAAAAAGTTACTTTTTTTATCGCGTTATCGCGTTGCATCAAATAATTTCGTGATCAGTTTTTCACAGTTGATCGCGCGATTAGTTGCAACCGTTTTATTGTAATAAGTATTATGTATAATCATGATCACTAGTAAACACCGCATTATTGCTTGGAAAATAGCAAAATATGCTAACGTTAATTAGGTATTTTGGTATTTTTATTCTATTAGGTCATAGATTAATAGATATCATCTACATAATTGCGCAATCATAAAAAGAATCTTCAAACAAATAAAAAAACTTTATCAATAATTAAATATTGTAATAAGTACTTAGTTAACAATATAATAAATATAATCTGGTGTGTGAACGTTTCGTTAACGAATTCATATTTTCAAAACTGAATATTAGTGCGATAGTTGAAGCCAGATAACGTCCAATTAAAACAATTCTATCAAAACATTTTCTGTCAGGTCATTCCACCTGCCGGCGAGTTATAATTTATTCATAAGGAGCCACCGAACCGCATGGTCAGCCATACAAACTGTACAGTAATCTGCGACACGAAAATTAAAGCGATGCGGAGTAGGTACCTAGGTATGCGTCAGGCGAAAACTTTGACCAAACCCCGTAAAATTATGCATAATTTCAAAATTGTATTTACATTTATTACTTTGGTAATGTACTTTGTTCTGTGTAGTTTAACTAAAACTTTTGTTTTACACTGTAATTGAGATAGAAAAAAGTTTACCTATAAACAAAAAAGCTGTTGAGTTCTCTAATTTAATAATGAGATACTCCAGTTTTTTATTCTTAAAATGTTAAACAGATTTTAGTATCTAATACATATTATTATTGTGTAGAAATTTTATTTTCATTTTATAAACACTACTATACAACGCGATTACGCTTGAAAATTGCTGAGGCTACTGTAATCTCTTTTGACCCACTGAGCGAGGGGGTAGATTGTTCTAAGTAGTTAGCTGAACTGGTAACATCATAGGCTTGGTAAGAGCCGTGGGCAGCTAGTACGGTCAGCGTTAAGAATAAGGTATACGATAGTGGTGACCTTTTTTCTAACGCAGACTGTACATGCAAATGTCAAAAATCCATTCATTTTCATCTTTGCTTTGGTTCATCACAACACAATTTCAAGTGTTGATCCAAAGTCAAGCATTTTGGCTGATGATTATGAAGTTCAAGGCAAATAGTGTATTCTCATTTTCGCTTTGCATAACCCAAGAGTGCGAATACCATAAGGGTATCCATGGGCAGTGGTCAGTTACCATCAGGTGACCCGTATGTGTGATTCAGAAAAAATATGTCATACATACGGGTCACTGCGTACACCTTGTGTTGTATATGCTTAATTAAATTATAAGTAGCTTTTAAAGAATATAAATAAAATTTTCCAAATTCAATATATTTAATTCTAGCTGTGCCTTGCAGTTTTACCCGCATAGTTGCCGATTCCGTGAGAATTTCACATAAAATATATCCTCCCCCGGACTGCCTCTGTACCAAATTTCAAGTCAATCAGACCAGTAATTTAACCGTGAAAAGGTAACAGACAGACAAACATAATTACTTTCACATTAATAATATTAGTAAGAGTTATATTATAGATGATAAATATGATCCATACACCAATAAATTATTCTTTCTAAATGAAAATAGTTTCGTGTAATTATGAGTGAAACAAGACAATGATCAAATCACATATTCTCATTTATAATAATTTGAATAGAGATATTTTTTGCATAACGTTAAATTGTGATAACTATAATTATTTTGAAAATAAAACTTTTTACAAGCTTTTATTTCACTTGCCTTGTCTTATAGTAATATACACCCTTATTTTGAAATTGCGATACCTTATCTCACAGCTAATGTAAACGACGGGTGACAATATAATAGTGAAGTTAGTTTTTTTCTTTTGCTTTTATTTAAAAAGTTATGATAAGTCAAAGATTTTCAAAATCCCGCCGAATTTTATTGTTATTCTACACCGAACGCTGCGATACACAGCTGAGCGCGGTCATCGACCCGAGCCGTCACAGAATACTTGATAGCTAGTGTGCCGTCTGGTAATACGACATTTATTTTGTATTTTTTAAAGATAAGTAATCGACTATCATTTTTGATATTTTTATTGGATATATGGATTCAGTTACTGCTACAGATATTCTGATTTTAATAAGTCCCATATTTTCAAAATAGGGGTGTATAAAAACCTAGTTTCTAGCTGCCTAAGTATATATGTATATTTTATCTTAAAAATATCTTTGCATTGACGTCTCAAATAATAAGACACATAAACCTGAAAATAAATAATAATAAAAATATAGTTA
Organism: Timandra comae; assembly: GCA_958496195.1. NCBI lineage: Eukaryota > Metazoa > Arthropoda > Insecta > Lepidoptera > Geometridae > Timandra > Timandra comae. The sequence goes on from OY292353.1 coordinate 13,774,768, forward strand.
CGAGTATGTTTCTTGGACGAAGTACTTTGGTTAGAACAATTACATAAATCCAATAGAATTAAACTAATTTGTGAAATACTTAACCTATTTTCTCCTTTAACTAGAGGCAAACTATAAGAATAGACTTTCTTAAAAGTTTTTTCTATGTACTTTATACCTAATTAAGTATAATCACCTCTTTACTAAACTTTTGTGAAATGCAAAAAGAATCAAAAATATTAAAGTTACAATACCTAATTACTACGTATAACGTCTAAGTGATTCCCCCAGGCTTTAGAAGATGGTAGAGTACTGGAAACTATCACTTCGAACCTTCCAAATAGCTTTGAGCCGCAGTAATTAGAGCTCGTCGACTTCGGCCGAGGCTCATTTGAAAAATATTTAAACACTTTAGCAAAAAATGCCGTAATAATAACTGATAAGTATTATATTTCAAAAAAGCTTCGCAAAGTGTATCTGCGCTACTAATCATAGTCATCTTGCATGGCTGGTATGTTTTCGTCACCATTTAGTTAATAGATCTTAATTTTGATATAATTTTAGTCCTGACATTAAGGCACGTATTACATTATACGCACATACCTAGACTACATATTATTGTATGTCATGACTTGTATCATACTAGTTCTGACTGAGTGGATATTAAAATAGCTTAGCATTAATGGCACTCCGCAAGAGAGTTGTACTTAGTCTAGTATTTATTTCTTTTCCAAATATAATCAATAATTATTAAAAAATGAGAACAATGAGCAGTTCAAACATACACAGAAACACAAACTTAAAGTTACATTTTATTAAGTTTCATGTAACACCGTCTGTACGATAGTATTAAATAAACGCAGTGGGGACATTTTGGTGCTCAATAAAAAGTCAACCAAAAGTATATTAATAAATCATATTTAATTATAAAATTATGTCAAGCGCAAACAAGCAAAAACGAGGAATCAAATTATAAACGTACTAAACTTGAGAACCTGTCGATTTTGTGGCACATTTACACCTGTCGTTTTAATGTAAAAAAAGAGGATCTGAAGCACAAAAGGGGGTTAACAAGGTCAATTTATTGTTTGGAGGTGTCGATGACGAAGGTTCGGGAGAGGTGGTCACATGCACACATACATACGAGCTTGTCAAGATAAGGATCGCAGCGCGGGCCCTGATAACGTGTAACGAGCTATGCGTCCGCGGTACAATCCCGCTCACAACTGTCTTTTGATACGACAATGACGGTTTATTTAGTTTTGTTTATTTGAAAATGGAACTTCAATTTTATATTTGGAATGGAATATTAATTTCTTATTAACAATCATGCAATATTTATTATTGAACCTTATTTCATTGTTATATGTCAATTGCTGGTGAACACAACAACTTTAGTATACCGGTAGGAACATACACTTGTTCAACGTTATTACCAAATTATGACTACGAGTATCGAGTACTAAGATTGAAAGATGAAATTTTCTAAAGATGTTTTTGACGTCAATTTCTAAATTGTATTAGCTGTCTATTATTGAGGTGGGCATTTTTATATTCATAATAGCTATTAATAAGGACATAGGTACATTTCTTAGTATTTTTTAGTTACTCGGTCCCAAACACGATAAAGAACAAATGTTATTGCTGTTATAACATTTGTATCATTTTAAATAATATTATTTGTATAGATTTTAGTTTAAATTGTGATTACATAGGTACCTTGTAATTAGAAATTAACATAATAATTAAAAATGCAAATACCTAAGTTTAGTTATACCAAAATCCTCGAAACACAATGTCGAATTATTTATAGGTAAATTACTTTAATCAAGTTTACAAGAAGAACAACAAATTACAATAAGCTTTACTAATTATTGTTTATATAAGTAATGAAATAATAATTTTATTTAAATTAATATACAATTAAGTAATAATATATATTTAACGCAAATAATAATATAATAATTTGATAATTAATATTTAATAAGACTTGTGTACACATCTGTACTTCCACTTACAGTTGGTGGTAAACAGCTTTTAAAAACTCCGTTGTCTCTCCTTTATCTTTTGTTGCAGGTAGATACTAATTATATGTTATTATTAAATACAATGTTATTACTTCGCGTTCCCCTATAAAACGAATACAACGCGATAGACACTTAAAACAATGATATTTTGAAACGATACTTAACGAGAATATCATTTGTTTACGAAACATCAACACAAACGGCTATTTAATTTTCATTGTGGTTTGATTGTAGCACTCTTGAGAATACCGTATTCATTATTCATGAATCCTAATTACGAAAGGTATCCGACAGACTCTGCAAGCCGTAATTATAATTAGCCTACCTTTAATATAGTCTATATAACATACACGCAGGGAAACCAGTTTCATTGTAATATTTAGATGTAGTTATACTGATATCGTTGCGTTTATTGATCGTTTTCTGATGACCAAGTTTTTATGTATTTTTACTCTAGAAAATGGTTATACGAAGACTGGTGGTCGTTAACAATTATCTCATTTGCATGTGTTAAATCCTATCTCCAGATGCGATTGCCATCGTTCATAATGTAGTACAAGCTTGTTCTCAACTCAAATGTATCGTGATACATTCATATACGTACTTATACGAAAACGTGTATACATTTACCTATCTAAGTATGTACACATACAGATAATATATGCATGCATACGTAATCATCAACAAGGCAATCAATTTCACCACGGATACGATCAGCAACTAATAGGTTTGGTTTAATGTAATCGAATAATGGAGATCTAGATCCAATAAGACGCCTACATGAATCGCTATTTGTTCAACTATCGACGCTGTGAAATTCATTCCTTTTACTTATATTTAATCAAGCATTGAATTCGCAGTATTCTGTTCGTATGTCTTGCATAAAATACGTTAGAGATCATAAAGACAGTACTACATAAATATAATTTTAATGTTAGACCACTTTATGAGCTATTCCCAACGAGCAATAAGAAAATCATTAAAATAATATAATAAAAATAATGATTGTTATGAATGTTATCGGCAATACAGAAGCCAATCGAAATAACGAATGTATTTCTTTCCATTATAGTTGGCCCGGGGCTCTCTGTGGTCAAAGACAATCCTTAAATCGAGTACTGGTGGTCGCTCGGGGCAGTTTTTATTTGAGAATATTTTCCTAACTAATTAAAAGCGTTAAAATAAGAAGATAAAAACTGGCTTCGTTATCGAAGGCATCGACCCGCTTTTGTGTAGTGACCACCAGCGCGCGGATCGTAGGCCCCGCCGGAGACGGACGCTGGCTCTCACTCAGTAATTAACTAAAACCGAGCGAATCGGCGCGGGCGCGGCGCGGGCGCCCGGCGACCCGCCGACATTGCACACATCTCACGTATAACAAAGGATTCACAACTCTTTAAATATACGCCAACGGCTATCTACATACACAATATTAATTAACGGCTACTGTACAATACGTTCCAAATAACTTTATAGCCTTAGAATACAGTATTGTATAAAATTAAGCTCTTAGTATCTCGTAAGAGAAAGCTGTGCAGTATGTTACTTTCAGTTGCGTTAGTTTGCCATTAATTATACATGTGTACATGTGATCTATTATTTTAACTTATACCTTTTGAACTGTCTTTGGATACTAGACCAGTAATTATTCTAGGAAGATAAATATAAAAAATATATGATTGTAATCAATTGCGTTTGCATTGTTCTGTCAATTTCGAGATCATCAGTATTATTATAAATCTAATATAACGCGTCGATAATAATCCATCATAAACATTATACAAAATGTATTGAAAAAGTATGTTATTACCTATTGTTCGGCCTGCATTCGAATGGAAATTGTATCGAATGTTTGGCATTAAGGTACCATGTTATAACCACCTCGAAAATAGTTACGGATTTATCGATTCGTGAACAATGACTGTACGGGTTATTCATAGTAGCATTATGTGCCTTTGAATTGCATGTATTAATAATGTACATAATTTAGTGATGGGTCAAACTTTTACCTAAAATAGTTTCAGTATGGACATCAGTAGGTAGATATTAATCGCAGTGACCAACAAATGTATGATAACTTATCATAAATCAATCACTCCATCATTTACATATACTGACCCTTAACTAGGTATCTATAATTGTATCTAAGGTGTCAGACACTGAGCACATACATCCAGACTGAAATAAACATTTGAGGAACATTTTACCACGTACGAGAATTGAGACCACCATCCAGTCCGGTATAAGTGACCACTCTGCTATTTAGGTAAATATAGTCGCTTATACCGGATTGTAAAACAAAAGAAGGTGCTGAATAGTGTCCGAGATACTCTATTTATGAATAAATATAATAATAATCCCTGTACTCGTGTTAAAAATGATCATTTTTATCAGTCTAGTGTAGACGTTCGATTTTATCGCGATATAAATCTAGGTAATTAAGTGGTATGACAAAAAGTGTAGATGTGATGCGTTTTCGGGCCGTCGACTTTATAAAACTAGATGGTAATGAATGAAGTGAGATAAGACAAGATGAAGGGGATGGGTTCAGAGGACAGGGGACAGGTTGGCCTTTTCTGAATGAACATTACTCGCCCGTGTGTGAGTAAAACACACACACCACGTATTTATACCTGTATTTTTTTACTCGAATCTGTTACATTTTGTTAGGTCATTGACTTTAATTCACAAAATAATGATACAAAAACCCTTATTTTGGTAACAAATACAATTATGTAGCACCTAATAATTATACTCGAACATAAAGAAAGAAATTGCAAATAATATCACAAGTTTTAATTAACTCTAATAACTGAATAAAAAATAAATTCTTTTAGTCATCTTAACATCGTAATTATCACAATTATTAATCTATCAAAATAGTTTCACGTTATTTTAATTAATTAGCAGTTGGTAATTAAAGGGGATTGGAATAAAAAATGGCTGCCAACGGTGGTGTTTGTATTAACTCGTCATCGTCACTATTGTGTTGGCATTAACCCTGCGTGGATCAGATCTCACTCTCCATGTTATACACCCAGTGCGTGTGTGTATTGTGCAGGTGTGAACTTGTAGACTTGACGTTTCCCCGGGAAAATAGCGAAGTGGGATTTGCAGAGGCAGATTTACTTTTACCAGCAGGCTATATTTTTGCATATTGGGCATAATTTAAAATAAAAATTCCCAATCTGCCGATCTTTGATTGAAATGTAAAATCTTTGGGGGGCAGAGGCGGTAGATGTCGTCGCTAGTCTTCCTTTCTCAGCCTACTAGTAAATCCACCACTGGAGTTATATTTACCACAAGGGAAAGGATCAGATCATTCACTATTATGGCTTTCTTGTATTTAATAGAATATGTAAATATTTGCTAATAAGCATTTACTTGTACAGTTCATAGTAAAATTGCACAAAATTGGATACTTACAAGACTATTAGTTTGGTTGTTAGGCATGTTAAAGATTCAAATTATATGCGATTGCGAGCAAAGTGTTAATTAGCCGACTTTTACTTAAGTAGATACATAACTTATATGAAAACTGAACATGAAATTTGTATGAATTTTGCACGTATTGATAAAAAAACGGAAGTCCTTTGTAGAATTTAACATACAAACGCGGGGAAAGCCATAGAGTACTGTTAGTATTACATTAAACTGCGATTAAACGAAGTGTAATTGAAACAATTAGAAACCTTTTATATAAATCATTTGCAGTAACTGTATTAAAATCGTTAAGTCGGGAATTAAAGGCAAAGTGAATATAGAGAAAATGGGTTAACAACTAAGTACTTTGCAGAACGTACTGTACCACGGAATTGATTTCCCACATTAATGATTCTGATGAAATTGTACATTGTATTATCGAAGGTACTAGGAAAAGATACATCATTTATGTAAGAAAATTGTATGGAAAATACGCACTGGTATATTTATTTTAATAGTTTACCTCGTGGGTTTGTTAGTGGAGATTTTTGAAAAAATAAAATTCTTGTAGCTTAACTTGCTAACTTATTTTTGGCCAGCAGTTGTAAGAGGTTGACAAAAAAAGCTTGGTAACCGTTGAACCGATTTTGACGAAACTTTCTATAATATTAAACTTTATATTTATGTGAACCTGGTAAAGACGTGATATACTTAGTCGTAGTTTTAACCCCAAAACACATTTTATCGCGAGGAGCAGCAAGTAAAGTTTTTTTTCTTTTTCCGATTTTTAACCCATGTCTAATTGAGATCAGTTTTTAGTTTTAACCAGATTTGGCAAAACGTTAATACCTAAGTATTTCACGTGAAGCGAATTGAAATCTGCTAGTAATAATACTAAAACATATAAATATAAATAAATTAATAAATATATTATTGTATCTAAACTAATACTATAAAGAGGAAAGATTTGATTGTTTGTTTGTAACGAAGAGGCTCCGAAACTACTGGTCCGATTTCAAAAATTATTTCACTATTGGAAACCACATTATCCCGGAGTGTCATAGGCTATATTATATTTACGCGGGCGAAACCGCGGGGCGCTGCTAGTAGTAAAATATATTAATACATACAGAATAATATTAATACTATTGTAGAATAATATGTAAATCAGAACTAAGTATATTTCGGGATTACGCATGATCTTGTTCTATGTCCATGTTTTGTCTTATGAGAGGGCTTGTCAACATAACATGTTTACAAATAATTATAGATAATTAGGGATATAAACAATATTGTTTAGTTTTCTTTTGATAATTTAGTCTCTTTTTTATTAAAACAAAATATTTTTATTTTTATCTGCACTTTAAGAGATTGGCGTAGTCAGCCATTTTGCTTTTTTTCAAATCATTTTCTCGATCAATTCGTCAGCAATTTTAAACGCATAAGGTGTTCAATCTAAAAATCTAAATCAGTACATAAATATGATGATGACTTCGTTTCGGAAACTTCATAGGTACTAGTAAAATATTATGTAATTCAATATTTGTCCAGTAACTTTTAAGACTATTTCAAACTTTTAATTTTAAACTCTATTTTATACTTTTAATGATACTTGATTACAATCACAAATCTCTTTCTTAATATCTTTAGTTTTAACATAACATTTCTCTAAATACCTTAAGATAAGTTATCGTTACAATAATTCAATATTGGATGTTTGAAATGGTATTCCACGAGTTGGTCCAAACGGTGCCTGTTCGGAATCTCTTAATATTATAATCTTATTCTAAACATGGAATATATTATGGCTGTTCAGTTGTCACCCTGCAAACTGAGACGGTTATTTATACAGATCATGTACAATTCTCTCAAGTTTTGACAAACAGTGACGCGACAAACTTGTTTTGTTATACTAGGTACCTATACGTATACCGAGGTGGTAACTTGACACTCGTTGGTATGCTTAAAATATTCTGCGATTAAATATTAGGTAATATTTTTACAATACAAAATATAGGTATTAAAAAGAAATAGTTGTGTAATTATCCTATTTTGTTCTAAGTTTGTGGGGATATACGATCTATGACTATGACGCACGGTTTTACTAAAGTTGCCGTATTTGATGAATTATTACGAGCTTTTGTGGAATTTTGGTATAGAGTAGTACACATACAAATACCTCTACATTTTTTTCTAAATACGTAAGAGGATAGACTAGAGTCTAGACGACGATCTAGAAGACGGACCGAAGTCGCGTTGTTTGGGGTGAACATTCATACTTTCATACGTAAACTGTATAAGATTTTCACTCAAAAACTATCCGATCAATTGGAACGATATATTTGATTTGAACTACAATTTATCTTATTACTCCTACGGGATGGGTACTAATTACTTGCAAGCTGCAATATACGATTGTTGCTCTATCTCTCAAAAACGCAGTAGTATTCAGTACAGACAGGAACAAAGGACCTGTACTAAGTATACAACACTGAATAACACATGATACTTTTTATTTCTATCCCGAAATTCCCACGGGATAAGAAATCTTCTTCTTTTCGTGTCAGTGGTTTCGTTCGGCTATTCGGGATCAGTAATAACGTTGGCCGTTTTAATTTCCCAACAATAGGCACATACTTAGTACTAATTAAGTACTTACTGCCAACATGTTAAGAATCTTGTTAAGTACAATATTTAAAGAACAATTAATAAACTGAGGTATTGAAGGTTTCAACGTAATGATGAGTGGTTAATTAGTAACGTAATATTAAATACAAATACCAAATGCTTCAGCGATTTCGTTGTGGTTTTTATACAATTTTAAATTAAATTGTTCAATTATATGAACTGTTATTAATGAAGGGTTTATTTGTTAATAAAATTGATGAAGTAACTAACTAGGTAATTAATAATATAAAGTCTGGTCTGCTATTATTCGATATTATAATAGATAAAATTAGATACATTTAACCCTTTAAAAGTTATATTATCAATTCAAATGTATATGTATACCTAGCTAAGTAATTGACGGATTTTCATATCAATTTTCATCGTAATTTTCTAATGAGGTTGCAATTAAAAAAATCACCTACAATATTAAAGTCCATACAAAAATACGGTAGATTTTTGTGGGATCAGACGCAATCAGGTGCAAATGAGACTAGAAACCATTAATTTAAACAGACCGAAATTAGTTTTGGGGTACAAAAAACATATGTTTTGTATTGATTTTATCACATCTCTGTTTTCCAAACTTCCCAGCAACTTAAACTCTACAAAACATAGTATACCGCAGTAGTATCTACACCACCAATCCGTTGTTAGTTACTTATTGTCAATAATGTACAAGTTCATTCGCAACCAAGGTAAGATCTAAAGACGGAGTTTGATTGAACATTCGTACATTGGTTTATTACTATTGTATTTGCTTAGTGCGACGCGGGGAAGGTTTACCAAACCGTCGGGGTGTGTACCGTCAAACAGATTAGAGAACTTAGTCGCTTAATGTTTATCTAGGGCCTCGACATGTATTATAGAGGCGGCGTGGCGTTATATTAAACTGTTTATTCCAAGGATTTTATTATTAAATATAAATACGTAAAATATTTGTTTTAATAAAGCTGAGAAATCAATATTGGGATAGGTTAAACATTTGCTGTTAGTCGTATGTAAAAAATATTGTCACTCATTCGAAAAAATGCTATTATTCGGTAAGAATAACAATAGTATATGGTAGAAGACTTCATTTTGAGCTGACAAAGATTTAACCTCTAAGGATTTCCAAACATTATCGCACAAGTTAAATAAAAAACAACAAACAAAATGTTACATTATATCATCCGTACAATCTCTTTGTAACAGTATGTTAAAAAGAATACTAATATTTCCTTCATGTCAATTTTATCGTTGCTGTTATTTCGAACGCTTCCATACAATTTGCAAGTAAAATTGTTTCATTTCAAGTCTGCGAGTATTTGTGAAAATATGGAAATATCTTTATCAATTGTTTTAGTCGATACGTTACTTGAATGTTGTTTTGTTAAACATTAGTTTATGTATCTAGTATTTCTAATAATACTCGTGTACGGGTAGGTATTTTAAGTACCTAGCTGTTTTTCATTTACGCAAATACTTAATGCATTCCACTATATAAGTAAGTACTTACTCGTATTGTTATATAGTTGATGTCAAGAATAGACGGGACTACAAGTCTGCTGTCTGTGAGCACACTCTGGACAAACCCAACCACTACCTAAGGTTTGATGAACCCCAAATCCTTGCTAAGGAAAACAGATATCTGCCCAGGATGATACGCGAGGCCATTGAAATTAAAAAACATCCTAATTTCAATAGGGAAGAGGGTTGGAAGCTACCACCTGCTAATTATGATGTTGATATAAAGACAATCAGTGTAGATCGTATACAGTGTAGATAGTATACTTAGAAGATTTCACAAGAAGTTGTCTTTTGAGCTGTACCTCAGAAAGTACTTTAGATCGAACATTTTGATGAAAGTCAGTTTAAAAACTAAGTTATAAAGGATGATGATTAAGCAAAAATCGTTACGAAATTATACACAATTTTAACTTTTATTTTGAGCTTAAAATAAATTATATATCTTATTACTTATATATAACATTCTCGTGTCACAGTTTTCGTTGCCATACTCCTCCGAAACGGCTTGACCGATTCTCATGAAATTTTGTGAGCATATTCAGTAGGTCTGAGAATCGGCCAATATCTATTTTTCATCTAGAAATTCCCACGGGAACGGGAACTACGCGTGTGAAACCGCGGGGCACAGCTAGTTATAGATATAACAATCAACCTTAAAATAAGATACAATAAGATCCCACGATACCGATTATGAACATTTATTAAAATTGACAGAAATAGAAAATATTTTTCAGTTAGTATTTCAATGGTATGCTGTTGACTAACGGATGAAGTTATTTCTGACAAAGGTATTTATGAATAATATTAACGCATTTTTGTTCGAATATCTCATTTTTATTAGAACAATACTTACCTAAACTAGATTTTTTAATTGGAAATTAATTAAGTATTAGAAGCACATCGTGATTTTACCCGTATAATTCCCGATTTCGTAGGAATTTCGGGATAAAGCTAATGGTTTTATGGTTCGGTAGCTTATGGTCCGGGGAAGAACATAGGCCTATCTACCCCTGTGCCAAATTTCAAGTTCGGTAGTTTAGCCGTAACACAGACAGACAGACAGACAGACAGAGAGAGTTTCGCATCTATAATATTTTACTAAAGATTATAAGAAACATTTATCAACATTTAACATACATCAGTCCAGTAGTTTCAAAGCCTTAGTTACAAATATACAAAACTTTTTAGGTTTGATACTTTATATTTTTTGATAGTTAGAATAACTGACTTACACCTAGGTAAATGGTAAATCAAATGTATCTATCGTTTAGATAGTTTTGATTCACTAATCACACCGATACGTATGTATTCAAATTCCTATAGTCGTATAAGTATGTGATACACCAGTTACAGGTACAAGCATACAATCAGTGGCACGTGCGCTGTTTCCCACAGGATCTTGCGACATGTAAATGCATTCCTGGGGAGTTCGTCTTGAAAGCTCTTAGCGCCGAGCGAGTTACCTATCTATCCCTCACATTTGAATTGTACGAAATTCGACATATCTCTAAATGCACTTTAAAGTTATTTGCGTGGTTTGCATTTTAATCTATTATTGTTATGTGTATTTTTAGAAAGTATTTATGTTAGGTAAAAGCGGTGTTGTCAAAATGCGCGGTGTATGAGTAAGTACTGGCAATTGAATTTGGTTTAGGCTTTTAGTTAGAGTTTTATCAATTTTATATATTGAATCATATTTAGTATCGTTTAGAATTTTAAAGAAGAATATCCGGGATAGGAATAAACTATAAATATAGTTAAGTACAGATATTTCAATCCTTGTATATCGATGTGTATACTCGTATTAGAGATTTCTGTAACATATCCTCTGTAACTGTCAATGTTTAATATACATATTGTTGATGTTCCTAAAATAAATAAAACCATTGAGTTTTAGTTCTTAGTAACAAATGTTAATTATTCATTATTATTTACTTCAATTATAACGGTATAAACCACTTACAATAATTGAAATGGATCTGTGTAAAAATATCAGAAACTGCTGACGTCAATCTCTTTCATACAGACCGAAAATACTCTTTTTAACCTCAACCCTTTTGATAAGACATCACATCAATCTATTATTTCGTCACACATTAAAATAAAATAAACAAATACTTTCATTTAAGTTATAACATAACATAATCTTCACTACATCATCTCATTATTGTAACCCCTAACTAAGTTCGAACTTGTATCTAGGGTATCAGAAACTACGCACATACTCATTCTTACACACACCCAGATCGAGACAAACATTTGTGGTTCACACAAATATTCTATAATATTAATTGATATAATTAATATTCTATCTACAACATCACAGACCACGTTAAGCCAAGGTAAGCTATTGACATATCTACAAATACTTCAGCTCTTACTAAGCTAGCCAAATCCTAAGATCTTATATGGACGTGTGTCAAGTATAACTATATCGGTCTATTTATGTGAAGTGTTTGCAACAATTAAGATTCGTTCCTACTCATACTACTTGGTTTATTTATTGGTCTGTAAAATATAAGGCTTAGGGTGACAAATCTACATGGAGCTGTGCTGCGCTGGGTCGAGCTGTGCTATGTTTGGTTAACTCGCTCGCCATATATTTGAATGAGGATACAATCAAAGCATGCTGTGCTGCGCTGGGTGAAGCTGCGCTCTGTCTGGAGTAAAAATAACCTAGCTTCAGAAACATAGCACAGCTCAACCCAGTACAGCGCAGCACAGCTCGATGTAGATTTGTCACCCTTAAAATTTGACACATAGGCATAGGTTGTTTATGACCTGGGTTGAAGGTACAAGGTAACAAAATATAGAGTGATAATGAAAGATAAGAATTTTGAACCTATAAATTTCTTGTACTTATGATTTTAGATTCGGTTTTCATAAAGAGACTTAGGTCTTCTTCTTAAGCTCTTTGATTGATTCACTAAAGCGTAGGTATTTAAGCATAAAACAAAATTATGTTTGTTATTGGAGTTATTTAAATTAATGTGAGATCTAAGAATAAGATCTTGTTAAACAAAGTATTGAAATATTTCCGTTATTACCATAAATATTATAGGTGCTAGCACACTAATAAAACATAAACAAATGTTTACAAATAAAATATTTTAGCATCGTTTATTTATGTTTAGATTCGTAAGATAAGTATCTGATAATAGTTCATAAATAAAATTATTTTATCATCAAGTACCGACCTCCCGTGACTTTCCGCGTAGGAGTAAGAAGGAACGCAATAAAATAAATCGTTTCGATTCGAATTCGAATGTCGAAACGGAAAATATTCGTCAAACACTCAATGTATTTAAAACATATGTTTTTATATTTTAAAACTTAGTACTTTTAATAGATTATGAACGTACAAGTACAGGATATTTGTTTTTTTACAGGATATACAAAGAAAAATGCAGGTAAATAGCTCTTACGTACATACTTAGGTTAGCATAAGTTGCTTAGAAAAAATCTATTTTGATGATAAGGCCGCTTATTGTTTCGCTCAATTGACACTAATATTATAAAAAAAGATTTGACTTTAATTTATTAATTATAAATTATGTGTTTTGTATAACGAATACACTTAAAAAGTACTGGACCGAATTCAAAAAATCAATCAGTTAATCAGTACTCGTAAATCTTATACATATATAACTTCCCGTACTCTTCCGAAACGGCTTGACCGATTCTCATGAAATTTTGTGAGCATATTCAGTAATTAGGTCTGAACCCATCATCTATTTTTCATCTCGAAATTCCCACGGGAACGGGAACTACGCATGGGAAACCGCGAAGCACAGCTAGTATAAGATAAAGTCAAGCTAATAATTATGTACTACACTAGTATCATCAATTTATTTCCTACTCAAGTTATATACTTGAATGTAGGTAATAAAGTTTTTAGCTTATTTCCATTTGCGATTGAATAGGCATACAATTCTATTTATTATATTAATGAACCTTGTTTTATAGAGTAATATAACATTAAGACAATAAACAGTTTTAAATGCCATTGGAGCTTGGTGAATTCTAGAATGTTGTTAACATTTATGAAACATAAGTAGGTAAAGGAAAATCAAAGATCTTGCAAAGACATAATTTAATAAAATTTGATTAGAATTATTTATGCACACGTAATTAAATAAAATGATTTTACAAATCATAACATAATTCTATAATTACTTTCATATAAGTACAGTCGGTGTCAAAACTAGATTAATAAATAAAAATAAAAACGTGTGGCACTCGGGGACTGCCGCGGTAAAGCTATTGCATAGCAATTTTATCAACTAAGTAATTGTTTTTTTTTATTTTTGTATTGCAATCCTAACCTTACAAATTTTGATGTCGTACTTGGGGCTTCATACAATAAAAACTTTGTCTACATTACCATAAAAACTTTTAGGAAAATTTACAAAAAAAAAGTTTTGATAAAAATATAATAAAAACGTGAGGTTTTTTTCGTTACGGAATTTCTGGATTCGGTCCCCGCGCTCAAGGCCCTCGATAGAAGCTATGCAATAGCTTAATAAAATACTATTCAAAACTTTTATAAGATTTTCCTAAAATGAAGTTTGGGTTCCTAAATAAAAAATAAAAAAAATAATCTCATATTAATAATGAACAAGAGTCAAGTAAAGGAAATGTTTGTATAACGGTCGAGCAAATGGTTAAACTATTTTTCAAAACATAACATATCTAAAATCTTGAAATTCCCTTATAACATACTAGCTGTGCCCCGCGGTTTCACCCGCGTAGTTCCCGATCCCGTGGGAATTTCGGAATAAAACGTAGCCTATGTTCTTTCCCGGACCATAAGCTACCCCTGTACCAAATTTCAAGTCAATCGGTTTAGTAGTTTAGCCGTGAAAAGGTAACAAACAGACAGAGTTAAGTACTTTCGCATTTATAATATTAGTTGGGATAAACCCTAATTTAGTTTATTATCTGTATAAAATTATCAGAAACCAAGTACACTCATTCATACACAATTGTGTAACCCAGACATAGTTAAACATTTGTGGATCACACAAATATTAACCTCAAACGGGAGTCGAACCACAACCATTTGAAGAAGTTTTTTAGAAGTCCGGGGTTTTGACCAAACTGTCATTTGGATCGTACCTTAATGATTTGTATTATTTCTAAATTAATTCACTTCAAATGTTAGGCTATTCGAATATGCCTCTTATAACTGATTTTAATTCAATATTTTAAATACTTAAATATAATAGTAACATAACATAATCATTCACTACATCATCTCAATATAGTAACTGACCCCTAACTAAGCTAGGAGCTTGTATCTAAGGTATCAGAAACTACGCACACACTCATTCACACACCCACAAAAACCGAGACAAACATTTGTGGTTCACACAAATATTCACCCCGCACGGGAATCGATCCCGCAACCTTACGGATGGTGGTCTGGCATTGTGACCATCTGCCATCGAGGTCTTCAATAAAATCAAATATAAATTGCTATGAGAATACCGTATAAAATTAATTGAATATTACAAAGTATCAATCTGTTTTCAATACTGACTGTACTCTTTTTACTATTACCTACCTACTTAGCACTCACTAAACGTTCAATAACAAATAAAATTCTATAAAATATATGTAAAACAACAATTTTTATTGCAAACGGTTATCTACAAACACTTATTTACCGTATCATATTTTTAAATTTCACATTAGCACAGGAAACATGGCATTTTATATATTTTTTTAATGTAAGATAGTATTTTATGAGTTACGGATGGGTAGGTTAGTTAGTGGGCTCGCTTTATAGCGAAGGTTTGCGTGTATGTCAATCTTTCTAAGCAAAAAAGGCACATTTCTTAAAGGCGATACAGCAACGAAAACTTGTGTAAACATATCTGACACATGTATAACAGATACGGAGTTACAAAACCGGTTTAGATATGTTGTTTCCGGTATATATTGTGTGTGTAAAAGTGACATGTCAAGCGATTTTTTTTATAACGTGCAACCGATTAGATCGGGAGCCCTTAAGAAGTACTTATGAACAAAGAATGTAACGACAGATGTTTGGTTTCTTGTTTTAGTTCATATTTTTATATTTTCAAAGGTTTGTTAAACGTTTATTTGGTTTTTACGTGGTTTTAACAATCACAAGTATCGACCTGTATTACCTACCCTTATAGAAGTTATACCTGTGAACTTCTAAGTAAACTTCTATAATTACACTGTCTGTATTCATCCTATGATGAATGATAAATAATTTAAA
This sequence comes from Timandra comae, assembly GCA_958496195.1. Classification (NCBI taxonomy): domain Eukaryota; kingdom Metazoa; phylum Arthropoda; class Insecta; order Lepidoptera; family Geometridae; genus Timandra; species Timandra comae. The sequence goes on from OY292353.1 coordinate 13,790,623, forward strand.
ACTCTATAGTTTTAAATTATTTATCATCTAATCTTCAATCTAAACACAATTATTACCTCTCTATTATTTGCTTACATACCCATTATTAACCATCCTGGCGGTGTAGTGGCACACGCACCTGCCTTCCAAGTCTAATTTTCCGGGTTCAATTCTGAGACCAGCAATGCGTGGCACTATTTTACATACACAGATCAGGTTTGCGTTGAATTCTATATTCCGATTTATATTTTACGTTATTTATGCCCATATTATTGTGCAAATCAATGTCTTTTTTAAAAATAATGAAAAAACCTACAGAAAAATCTATAACACTGATCAATCTATCATTTGATATACTTATAGAAAATGTTGACAACGATATTTTAATCACAACGTCAAAAACAGATTAGTTTTGACATATTTAGTTAAAGGACAACTTGGCGTCTTGTATAAATAGCCAGAACGAACGCGAATACTTCATTAATAGGAATACAAACTCTATTAATAGACAACAAGGTTCAAAATAAATTAACATTAAAATTTTCGGTTACAGTACTTTGTGATTAATGACCACATGTTTTTAACGATGAAAAACAGTGTTTTGTTTTAAGATAATGAGCGTTAACTTGATAAATAATGAATGGTTTATTATAGTAAAAGATTGAGTTCAAGATAGACCCGTTTTTCTTTTGATAAATTAATAAACGTTTAATTTTTACTTAATTAGAATTTTTGTATGTTTTAGCTAACAAGTATTTGTTAACTTAACGTATTATTTATTATAATAGGTCTGGACTGGACTGTTAACGGAATTTATTTTACTATAATTATCATATTAAAGAAATTAAAGAGTTCACTATAAGTCGATTGACTTCGGACATCATTATATCTTCATAGACGGTCGCAAAAGTAGCAGATTTGAGTACTTACTTACGTTTGATAAGGGGATGGTTCGAAACTGCCCACGGTGAGGGAGAAATAGAGAGAATGGGGGAGAACTGTGGCCAGTAACAGGACATTTATTGACTGTATCTTTAACGGGAGGTAAAAAATATGTATTTTTTGCTTTTTGACTTATAAACCAATAAAGCCATAAATATTTTTGTAGAATGCAGAGAAAATATTAATTTATACATAATATAAAATTTCACAATAACGGTGCTTCAATAATATTAAACAATTATATAAGAGGTTTTGAGCTAAAACGTCTTATTTTGGGTCAAATAAGTACTAATTACAAAACTAATCAATTTTAAGATTCCTTCACTACAAAACAGTATTAACAAATTCAAATGAAACACCACAACATAGAAAGACACAAACAAACTCCCCCAAAAACGCGTATTATCAAAACGTAACCCTAACAAGGTGTATTTATATACAAAAAGGGCGACGCTGAGAGTCGGACCACGCTGAGAAGACACGATAAACGTTGTGCGCCAATTCAGCCTGTGCTATTCTACAGGCAAATTCAATTAACTGTACAAGGCATGGGAGTAATAAATTCTCTAAACAATCAGAATTCGAGCCTTGGTAATATGTCCGTCCGGTTGCATACGCATTGCGGCCGTGGCTCTGTTTAATCAACGGGTAAACACCATGTACCCGCTGCCCACCCTCCCTCCCATGTGGACACATGTTTCTATGTGAGACCTTTTTTTCCGCGAACCGTAAAAAGGTTTATGTGGCCATTGTTACTGGAAAGATTACTTTTTGGCATTTATTTGGGGAGTTAGTTAATTAATGCGAATTACGTATGGACTGTTCTGTTGGAATGCTTTTTTTTGGTTGTGTTGTGTGGGTGGGTATGAGTATGATTGAATTGGAAATATTATTTTAAAAACTTTATGTTTTTGGAATGAAGTTTGGAAAAACTGATTAGCGTAGTTATACAAACTACTAACTCTATCAAAAAACATTTTTAATTAATCCACAAACCATGTATAAAACTTAGCCAAATACGGTGTTTAATTAGTAAAATTTTCATTCGAGTCATACAAACCTGTTCACCTGATGAAAACACAATTTGTAAACAATGTTTTCACATCGGCACCTTTCCTTTATGAATTGTAGGCGAAGTTGTATTCCATTGTTCGCGGGTTACGAGCCTCGGGTCTGTTTCTTTCATTATTCAACATCCGCGCCGGGAGGACCTCCTTAGCCTCGACACAAATTTAATTAACCTTAAGAGTGTTACGAGTCCTCGCGACAACCGTCACGCTCAACCGATCCCGTTATCTGATCCATCATAAAAATTAATTACGTACACATGTTCATAAATTTCTAAACTGTTACCACTTACGGGTAACGTTGGCGTCACGAAAACACTCACGCACCTACAGTTTGCGTCGCGTAATTAGTAACTCCGGCAAAAACTAAACATGTCAACCACTAGTTTATTTAGTGTAAGTTTTTGTGTTACTTCCGTTCGAGAGTGAGACGCCTGGGCGCTCTTCTATATTCCAAAAATGCAAAATTGGCCCAAATTGCCTGTTATTAACAATGACAGATGTCTTGGCGCCAACCCTTGACTGGTGCCAACATTATATTGAACTCTAACCCAACGTAATACAGATATAAATTGCTTCTTTATTTGTTGAAATCTGAAGAGACGACTGATCGGATGTGTTGATACCGAAGCTATGGATATGCAATTAGTGACAGTGTTTTTTAAAAATGAAAAATGAGATGTCTATGTATTAATAAAGTGGTGGTTTAAAATATAATATTAAGTTTTATTTTGGTTTTGTTTGAACTAAACCTTGTTATTTAAATGCTACTGTGTTGTGACTTCGATAATTGCTGAGATAAATAACGGGTTACATGTACCTTAACTCTATACTTGCTTATAAATACATGCATTTCACTTGAAAAATATTTGATTATAAGTACATGCATTTCTGACATTAAAGAAGTTCTGAAAGAGTTTTGATGTTAAAGAAAATTAAATTATTTTATATTTTAATACTATAAAATATTTAGAAAATATGTATACCAAAGTACTTACTTATATAAATTAGTTCCCTTATAGATACATGAAAATGAAAAGTGAAAAATAACTTTAGGTAAAAGATAAGATTTGTTAGACATTATATAAGTACTTAGTCACTCACACAATTAAATTCGCCTCATTGTTGTGTGTGCTCACCATAAGTAATGTAGAAAAATATGATATATACTTTTGCCATTTACCAACTAAAATAAGATTAAAATAAATTTTCTTTAGTCTACTTATTATTTGTTAATTTAAGTAGTATTTTTAATAATTATGTAAAAACTTTAAGACACATTCATTAAAGTTCTAAGTAAATACCCAGACAAACATTATCTATAATATATATAAAAGAAAGTCGTTACACTATTTATAATTAAAGAACGGCTGAAAAATGATGGGGAGGTAGCTAAGAATCAGGAGAAGGACATACGATACTTTTACCTCGAAATTCCCACGGGAACGGGGACCACGCGAGAGAAACCGCGGGGTTAGTTGTTGGTAGTTTGTAATATTGAGCATTGTACCATCAGTCAGGGAAACCTACAGCGGGATCGTAACTATGTTTTCTCCTTTTCTCTACTCATGTGACTTTACCACGGGAAAAGGTTTTATTCACAAGAGGAAACGCAGTATATAATATACCTATAGAATAAAGTGTTTCATACCAAGTCCAACCGAGCAAAACCGCCGGAAAAAGCAAGCAACATAAAATAATGTAGACAATTTATTTATAATGTTTATATTACCATAAAAGTTGAATTTTGAATATTGACAAAGCAATAAGGCTCATTTTCCTTTGCAACAACTTAGACATGACGAGAAAATTCAACCGTATTGCTTTTTTCGGTGTTTATGACTGAAATAATATAATGTGTTTGTTTTAAATAAATTTCTTTTAACATTTTTATATGGTAATAAATATAAACCATTGTTATTTGAGTACAATCGTAAAAGTAATATGAAACTCGAAGGCTTCGGTGGAAGAGCGCCACCTATGGAACGAGTTCGGAACTACGTACTGTAACCGTGAAATGACATTTTCAGGATATGGTTCTGAAAATGAAACGTTTGAGCGTTTGAAATAAGTTCAAGTAGAAATTCACGAAAATGTTTGTAGTACATTTTATCAACTTTTAACAACCTTTAAAATTCAATCTCAATGTATGCGATAAAAGGCTAGTTACCAATATTAAGTATTGTCTTAAATAATAAATATAATTTAAGTATATAAAAAATATTTACGGTATGTATTATCAATATTAATAGAAACAAAAAGTACAAACAAATTTTATAATTTATGCATTTCACTAAATTAACCCGTTGAAGTCTTTTGTATGAAAACTAAACCTAAAACGTACAACTGAAATTAAAAATCTAACATTTTCCGTGTTTATGAAAAATAACAAATTCAGTGTAAAGTACAATAATTTATAAATGTTTTAATGTAACATACTTAGTAATACATTAGTTCATTCGTGCAATTGCGTACATCGAGTCATTTGTACGTAAATCTGATGAGGTGATACAACTTGTCTTGGGCCGAGCCATTTTTTGCCACCACAGATTTGTTTGCGTACAGTATAGGGCTGGGTGAGTGTCTCGACGGAAACCCATAAACATGATCAAGTCGGTCTGACTCTGCCGCTTTTTTCCAACACCCCACCATTACGTGGGTGGAACTCGACTCGTGGGCGGAAAGTACCAAGTGGAGGGGATGATATCCGGCCAATGCAGCTCTCAGAACCGGTCTTGCGTTCTGAAAAGGACAGAAAATGTTTGCGTTGATTGGGCGTCTAGAATAAGCCACGCCTCAGGGGCGGGGCGTAAATGTGCGTCTCCTACAGCGGAGGGGCTGTGGTAGTGGAACGCGCGCCAGTCGGTGTTGAACCTCGAACGTGTGAAGAAGGCAGTAGCGCGGCGTGGAGCGAGGGTCCGATATGCGAGACGCGCGCGCACCGACCCTCTGACGCGCGGGAATGGCATCGCGCCGAACTAAGCCCGCGCACACAACAAACTGTGATATATAACATTAATATTATATTAGATATATTTAAGGGAATAACACGTCCGTGCTAATAGACTTATAAAGACAGTGATTTGAGTGAAGCCGCCCATATGATCGTCCCGATGGCAGCGTATGCACAATTTGGCTACTCATACCCGCCCGCCTCGCAGGTCAGTACCACACTCACACACTACAATGTATCAATAAACTGTTGCACACCATTTTGAGGTTAGGTAACAAAGCCTGGAGAGGTACCTACAACTATTACTCAAACTTTTGAACCGAAAACATTTTGTAAACATACCGTAGATGAATGTTTACGTTGAGAAAATATTGAACAATAAAATGGGAATAGCGAAAATTGTTTATCTTAAGTTTACATAATTGACGGATACGTGCCAAGGATAAAGATAACGCGTTTGCAATGTTCTTTTGTGTATATATATTTTAAAAAACTAATTAAAACAATTCATTTTTTTATTAAATTAAAATGTTTAGTACATATTAGCATATTAAGTAAGGTTTAATGTAAACAAAACTTTTAAGTTTGAAAATACAGGTAGAGCGCATGTAGAGTTTAGGCCTAAGGTATGAACGTGTGTTGGCGAGTGTACTGGATATCTCCTTATTGAAATACTGCAAATAATTTTGCTTATATTTAATATACTAAATTATAATATTAAAAGACCTAATTATATAATTATTAAGTTTTTAATATAGGTATGTAATACGAATGTAAGAGCAATAATGTATGTTTTTTATTTAACATAATTATGATAATAAATATAAATAGGTTAGTTTATATGTATAAATGTTAGGTAAATAGTAAAATATATATTTATTATACATAAAGATACTATTGAATATAAAGAATCGATTTAAATAAATTAAAATTTGAGTAGAGATGTGAAGAGAAAAGTTAAATAACTTTAAAGTGTAAATAATATTATTTATTTTATTACGTTTTAAAGATTATGTTTATTTTAACTATTTATGTTTAATAGTCTTTAATATTTATTTAAATATTAAATTTATTACAAAATTAAAGTTTCTTTAATCATCTCTATTATTTATATTTTCTTTCTTTTCTTATTTTGTGTTTAGTTATATTTGCTTTACATAAAAAAGTAGGTAAATAAGGTTACATATATTTATTCCAATAAGAAATAAATTATGTAAGTAGGTACCTATAACTTACTTATTCATATAAATATTAAAGACTTGTAATATCTATATTAATAAATAATTAAAATTTTATATTAAATTGTACTATAACTATATTTTATCTGACAATTAAAATAATCGTAACGTATTGCAATTATCATTAATTTTATGCGTAAAATATTACTGCAATCAAATAGGTAAGTAGGTAAACATATTCCTTTGTGATACCTTCTTGCTTTTCTTAAATTATAGGTAGTTTATATACTTATATTAGTATATATTTATGAAGGTACCTACCCACTTATGATTTTAAAAATTCTGTAACATGTACTTGTACTTACTTAGGTACTAACCTAGCCTTACTTTTATTTACTACTAGCCGTCCGCCCCGGCTTCGCACGGGTCCAATTTTCCCGTTGATTTTCCAGATTTTTTTTTACATAAGAACCTTCTCCTGACAATAACAAACACAACAAAAAAAGAATTGGCCAAATTGATCCAGGCGTTGTTGAGTTATGCGCTTACCAACACATTTTGCGATTCATTTTTATATTATAGATTACTAATATTTTAATAAAGTTAATTTAAAATTTAAGTGTGTTTAAAGAGATTTGGATTTTTAGGTAGGTGTAGATGTGTGAATACTTTTTATATTACGAGTATAATTTATATAAAAATCTTTAAAGTCATTATATACTTATATGTAAGTAAGTACTATTATCCTACATATACCTACATAAGTTAAAATAATAACATCCTTTGACAATGAGAACACAATTGGATTCAACTAAAACAAAAATAGTGTAGATGTGTACTTACTTTTTATATTATAACTAGCTATCCCCCGCAGTTTCTCTCGCGTAGTTCCCGTTCCCGTGGGAATTTCGGGATAAAAATTTTCCTCCTTTTCCTGGTTCTTAACTACCTCCCTACCAATTTTCAGCCAAATCAGTTCAGCCGTTCTTGAGTTATAAATAGTGTAACAAACACGACTTTCTTTTATTTAAATAGATTTAGATATGTATATAAAAATCTTTCAAGTTTGTAAATTATGTAAATCAGATCAATGTAATCCTAAATATACCTACATAAGTTAAAATAATAATATCCATTATAAGAACACAATGGTTTAACTAAAACAAAATACCTACTTTACTTTCATCGCAAGCGCACAATCAGCTGTTCAGTCTTATTGATCATTCAATTGTTTAATTGAGGTATTTTGTTTCATTGTATTGATCAATTGTCTCGCTAATTTATCCCTTTTTGTTTAACGTTACATATTAAATTAGTTAATATAGTTTCTGTTTTAAAGTCGCATGATATCATGACATTTTCATCACCTGCCTGTAACCTTACGGGGCGATCAAACATAGCTTTATCCATTTATGGTGATTCATAAATTATGCATAAAGTCGACCTAACGCGGCATTTAATGCAATTTCACTACTATCTTTATATTAAATTTTAATGGAATTTATTAAGAAACTTTCTTTTTAATATCCATTATATAAATCCCTTTGAAATATTTGATATCAATGGCTTCCGCCATGATATCAAAATGTTGGTTTGTTAAATATATAGAAATATTACTGGGTAGGTAGTAAATACATGATACTCCCGTGAGAATTTTAGAATAAAAAATATGTATCTTTTTTTTTAACCCACCACCATCATATTGTCATTTGAAAAAAAAAATTGCATAGGTAAATTAGTGCAACACATTTTTGTGTGGAGAAGTTTATAAGGAACTAGCTGTGCCCCGCGGTTTTACCCGCGTTTTTCTACCGTGGGAATTTCGGGATAAAACATGCCTATGTTCTTCCTCGGACCATAAGCTACCCCTGTACCAAATTTCAAGTCAATCGGTTTAGTAGTTTAGCCGTGAAAAGGTAACAGACAGACAGACAGACAGAGTTACTATCGCATTTATAATATTAGTAAGGATATCAAGTTTATAAGGTATGTCAAGTAATCCGAAAACGCTTATTGCTTATCACTAGTAATATTATCATGAGTTAGAGAATACTTTGAATTGAAACAAGCCCATACTTTCTTATAAGAATATACTCTTGTAACCAACCATACATACTTAACTTTATTAAAAAATATCTAAAGACTTCTCTATCCATTTCCACAGCTCTATGTTTATTAAAAATTAAGAAAATTATTATTGATTTTAAGTTCCTAGATGTAAGATTAAAATAACTAAAACTAATACATGAGTGAAAAAGATTCTTCATAAAATAAACTCTGCAACTTTATTTATTATTAGAGAGGTATTCGTATATTGATATTCTGAGAACCTTAAGTTAAAACTCGCTTAAACCAAATAGGTTATTTAGATAAGAACCCGGGTAAAGAGGTTGGTATTAACTAAGATTATTACCTTCATCTTGTTCTAAGGTTTAATACACGCGGAAAACAGTATTCATGGTAAAAATAGATTTACATAAGTAATAGCATGTTAACATATTTACGTAAGAAAATTGATAATTTGGTTGATATTTTTCTGTTTAGACTGACGGATTCTTGTTGGATTATTCTATTAGTTTCCAATTCAAATTGATAGAGTAACATTGTCAATTTATGTCTGCAAACACATACGGTCTTATTTGCGTTACATTTTTAGTCATGTTTAACAAAACCTGGTAAGCATTTGACACCTTGTCAGTCAAATCTGTCACTTTGACAGTATTCAAAATTGATTGTAAAACCTGGTTTAGTGCTAAACCAAACTAAAAATGCAACGCAAATAAGGCAGATATTGATTAAATATACTTATATTTATTTATAACAATGTAAAGAACCGGGAATACATTGAATCAAATTATGTTTTATTCAATCAAAACATTAGTTTGAAATCACTAACACATTTGAGAGAAGTTTGGACCTTAGGGTCATTTCTCCCACTGTTCTAGTAAGATTTGAGAGGAAAGCTTTGCCTTGCAGTGGGTACTAACTTAATTTTGTAGAGTAGTTTCCTTATATCTTCGAAAACTTTTTAAAATTACCTACCAATATTAGCTGAACAAAGTTTCAATTGCAAAAAACAGATGGCGCCACAGACATAAATGAAATCAGATAATTAAATTAAGAACAGGTAGAGCCGACCCGCCCGTTAAATATTGTTTTTTATTCGCTACATTTTAACGAGAAGTGAAGTTTGTGCTTCCATAAAACTAAACTTTTAAGCACTCTGATCACTAAATGATAACACTTTAGCAACGATTCAAAGGATACATCTGTACCGGTGTCCCTAAATTCTTTTCCCTTTTTTGCACCAAGTTATTGACATAAGAACGTAAATATAGGTTTAAATTGTGGTATAATATACATTAATCAAACTGGCACAACTCTATGAATAAACTATTAAGATCGATACAAAGTAGTTAATTTTTTTAGGGTTCAGTGGTTGGTGCTACGAAAACGGTACCATTTTATAATTCTTTGAGTCTGACTTGAAACATGCGGAAAGGCATTTAAAATCCATTGCAAAGGGTTCTTTTGCTTATAATATTAGTATAATAATATTAGTACAATGATTAGGTTTAGGCGTAATCCCATACTTACATAGTGATCTATGTGATAAGCTAAAACCAGAGTGTTTGGAATATAATATAATGAATCTGATAACAAAGGAATCGAATCTAGGACTGCAGTTTAGTAGGCAGGTGGACATAGCACTAGATTATATGTAGATGTATAACTTATTAAATATTTTTTTTTTTCTATCAGATTAATTGTTGGTCTTCTTTTCATCTTGTTATTTTATTCCAATATCGAAAATTTATTTTTCCGTAATTAAATATATTAGAACACATAATTCGATATAGATTCATATACATATTCTTTAAACACTAACAATATTGTACGGAACCCGAGACCGTCCGTACGAATCGCACACACCCGGTTTTTGTATAATAATATCAACAAATTGAGAACGTTAATGTAAAGCTATAATGTGTGCAGTCCCACAACAATTTTCCGTCTAATTGAATGAATGCAATTGACCATTCAAGTTGATTCAGTGGTAGTAAATAGTTAATAGCCTTCTGATACGGGCCCCTAGCTGGAAAATCAAACAAAATGCAAAGAAAATGGCGTTAGCTCGCATTCGATTGCAAACAAAGCAATTGTGTTTACACATTTTAATTCACTTTATTTTTTCACTTTAGCTCAGTTCACGGTTGAACCGTTTTAATGCGATAAAAGTAGTTTTTACCAATTAATACTGCACTGGGTTTTATTTTTTAAAGTTTATTTTACAGGTACAAAACAACGTGTTGACTTATAATGGCGTAGATTACAGTTAAAATTCAATTAACTTAAATGTCTACACCTTTTTACAGGAATAGTCATCATCATCATCGGCTGTGAGAAGTTTACTACTGAATAAAGGCCACCTTAGTATGCCTCTACAACTCTTTACTAGATGTGCTCTTCCTCCTATTTTTTTAATTTTGGGTGCTCTCCCAAAGTCTTAAGTTTTATTTTCTGGGATAGGTTAGGTTAGGTTAATCCTTACCTATATCCTATTCCTTATTTATTCCTGGTTTACAAAAAAGATCCGTTAAAAGGGAAAATCCATTGCACCATGCATCACTTTAAAACAGCTGCTTATTCTTCTATTTCCTTTTTTGTTCTACATACCTAAAGCAAATAAAATTTACAATCACAAAGAAAGTCTTAGAAAAATCTACAAAAATGTCACCCTTGAAAAATCGAAGCAGATCGCTAGATTCCAATTTAAAAGAGATACAAGTACTATAATGTACAACGAAAGTAAGTACATAAGTACAAACAAAACACATAAGATAAGAAACTAGATACATATAGGTATCTACATATATAAGTACATATAACACCGCAATTAATACAACAACATTTTACTTATCAGATATTAATTATTGATAGGAATAACATGTTATTAGTTTTAAATGAGTAGATTGAATCTTGAGAAATGTATTGTTTTTAGTTCGAATTATCTTACAAACCTTGCTGTTTAATTAAGGATAAATGTAAATACTTTTTAACATACAATAGTTTTATTTTTATACGATACTTAGTTATTTCTTATACTAGTTGTGGCCAGCGGCTTTGTGCACGTGACTTATTTTTTTGGACCCTAACATTGTATGTTAGTAGTTATTTTTCTGAAACATTTTTTTGAAATTTCATTACAAGTGGTTCAAAATGTTACTTTTTATTTATTTGTTGGTGTTTTCTTGCGACAAAAAACACATTCGCCACACAGTTTGCTACCTTTACATTAAAGTTTTACTAAGAAAATACATTCACCGTTTCACACCACACATTCAAGTTTTCAACTTGAAAAAGTCTATAAAATCCTAAGAATCAATAAACGAGTACTTTATTAATATTCTGTCACTAAGTTTGCCTCACACCCATATTAATACTTACCATGTGGGAATATTGGTATGAAAAATAGCCTATCTCCCTGTTAAGCCCTCCGTCTATCTCTTTACAGAAAACCACATCAATCAGTCGGTTGTTTCGACGCACAAGATGACAAACAAACAAATAAACATTTCCATATTTATTATATTAGTTTTATAAATGTACACGGGACTTGTTCTCACAGATGTTATGTTTGATTAATACAACCAAAAATACTAGAAACTAATAGTAAACATTTATTTAGAGAGGTCCAACCGCAGTCAGGGTTCAAAGTTAAAAACAGAGACCAACTCTAGACAAGATGACTTTAGCTAACCATCAAAGGTCAATTCCAAAATAATTTGTTAAAAGTCTTTTCTTAAAAATGCAATAAACTTTTATAGTTAGTACCTCATTATTTTTCATTCAGTCCATACTTATTATCTTCCCAAATACCCAGCATTAAATCCCCTCGAAATAACAATAAACACAACCAATTAATAGTTTAACTAAAAGTTCCTAATTTACTAAAATTACACCTCATAATACCTGAACCTTCATATAAATTCATATCTATCAGAAACTATGTTATTTAATGGGTAGCAAATACGCCCGCCGCATCGCGGTTCGTTGTGGTAAAATTATAATCATTAATTCGGATGAATTTTGTGCGAACGCAAATGTTATGCGTAAAGTGGATCCATTTATCTGGAAATCCGGTGGGAGGTCACGGCAAAAGTCCACAATAAAAGCTGGGTCCGGTAGCACAGTTTAATTGAGTCCTCCGACCTCATAATCCGAGCCACCCGTTCCACCCACTAAATGTTATTTATAAGCCGAGTCCAAACGGCCGCCGGCGGACCGCGCCTCACCTTCGCCTCCTATGTTTTAGCCTATTGCAACCCCGCGCCCCGTCCTAACCCGCGTGTTTCAAACAACAACGCGTCATTACTTTTACTGTTTTTCTTCGCGCTCACTCTAAGCTGGTAATTAATTTGTCGCGATTATTGCTATTGCCTTAAAGCTTGTTATTAAACTTGTCGATAATTTAAGATGAAACATGGTTCTTAAATTGACCCGTCTCGCCTCATTGGTATTCGAATAACTAAGGTTTGATTGTATTTATCGGAAAATATTTATTACCGACTCAAAATGATTTTCATTTGAGCTGTGAACGATGTATAGTACACACATTGATCGGCCACGGTTTCATATAAGCGTAAGTGTAACTTTTTAATTTAATGTATACGTACTTTTCTTTTTTTATAATATTAAAACTAAACGTACGTCGACCACTAGGGGTATTTTAACAAAATATAAATTATAGACAATAAATCTAAAATAAATTTTATTTTGTTAAAACTAAACTATTCTTAATTTGAGGTAAACAATAAATTAAAGATACATTATACTCTGAACTTGTAAATTAACATATTTTTACAGTCTGTCGGCTACGAACGTTGCAAAATTAATGTCCAATGTTTGCCAATTGAACATGTGGTCGAGTCCATCGCTCGCATGGCAAGAGCCATAAATGAAGTTCCCGTTGAGTATTAACTACTGGGAATTTGGCCATTGGAATTATCGACATACACAATCCGCTTGACGATAATTGAACGGTCGCGCGTTAAATAACCATTAATTGATGTTGCGGGTGCAATTGGTATTTATGAATAGCGAGGTTTGCGGCCCCGAGGTGCCATTGGCGCATCCTTAATATCATACGTGTGTCACAACTCACTCCTCATAATTATCGTGATAGTGTTCGCTCGGTGCGTACTCGATCACGCACCACGAACACCTTCAACTTACACAGTTTTTCGTGACATCGTGTGTCACGCACTCCTCATTCCAATTTTAGTACAACAATTGAGCTGTTTACTCACTTCTAGCCGTATCATTGTTGTCGCGAAAGCTTATATCAAAACTAAACAAACGCTAGTCGACATTCAGACGCCTAGTGTGACACTGCACATTAATACCCGCACGACATACTCTATACACACAAGTAGGTACAATGTAGACATATTATACGACGCCCTGCTTCTCCACAGTGCACTGAGCCCCAGTACATAATATTGTTATGTCAGTGCAGTGTAATGCACACTCGGCGACACATTATCGTGATGTAGAACGGCGTTTGTGTCTAAATAAAAAGATACCTATTTCTAAGTGACTATTACTTTAGTGGTTTCTCGGCTCGTAGGTGTCGTTCGAAGTCTTTCCATGAGCAATATGACTGCTCTAAATTAATGCGAACCTGGACTGTGTTAACTTGTGCTAAGGTACATGTCAGTGTTTGTCTGGAATTATTTTCCACCGCGACAGTACAGTGCGCCATCTACTCGCACATCCAGGGAGGTACGCACACACACTTGATTTAAGTGTACGACACGCTCTGTGGCGTCAATCGAACACTGGTGACGATGGAGACGGCCCTTTGTGTCTAGCTGTGAGGATATTTTGTGATCCTACCACCCATTACTTTGATATTTCAAATTCCACTTTATAGTCCATTATGACTGACAATTGAAAAAATATACCTTTGTCATATAATTTCGGGACCACGCTACCGGATTTATAAAATTTACATAAATTTTATTGGCTTCGCTATTATACTTCTTAATACAATAGAAAAAGAGTTGAATTTGGATACGCATAAATACAAAGAAGGAGTTTATGATGATGGTAATAGTGTAGGAGACATTTAATAACAAAAGTTATAACATCAACGTTAAATAAATATACTTTGATGTCAGAGAGTAGCGCTTGGATTTATTGATGAGGTGATGATTTAAGTATAACATTTAATCCGAGATAACATGTAAGAGTAATGTGGTACAAATATGAAATGTCGACGATATACTTATTGATCGTCTATAAAATTTAAATACGACTTCTGTACGTCAAGCTCTTCAAAAAGAACAAGAGTGGCGTTTACAGGCCAATCATTATAATGATCGGTTATCGATTTGCTGTATAGCGTGCTGTCTTTTAAAGGAGCTGAATTTAGTGCGCCCGATTACGCTTCTCGCCAGCGGGTATACCTTAATCTATTCCTACCGTCGTCACGATATCGTCGACTTATCTTCGTCGTTCGCTCTTATAATTTTGGAAAATTCATATAATAACATCTGATAACAATCTAATTATTATAATGTCCTCTTTAACGTATGCCGTTGGTCGACTCGAAATTGGAGCGAGAACAGCACCTTCGGGATGAGATAATGCGTTTGCTAATGTAACGGAAAATAAGAGATCACCTTTATGTCTTTTAACTGTTTATTTTAAAATAAACACTTCAGTTTACTGACATTCCAGTGCACTTTATTGTACGGTATTTATTGCTTCAGTTCAGGTGTACGCTCAGTAAATACTCGTATGATGGAATAAAGCGCTCGACAATTTCAATTAATGAAATTTTAAATTTAATTGAAAAATCAAGAACGTTAACATTTTTAAGACCAAATTACATGCTCGGTATCTTTATGGCACTTAAGTCGGTATGTTTGAATTACTTATGATTTAAGTTTTCTTTTCATTATTATGGTCATCATAAAGAGAGTCTTTTATTATCTTTAGGCATACTTTTGTATAACAGCGCTATGATTAACATTTTATGTGATATGGGAAGGAGAAACAAATTTAATACGATAAGTCAATCAAGTAGTACATCTGTCTGGAGTTCACTGTAGGACAAAGGTATCACATTCACTGGTGATATTAGTACAGTGAAAAGGAATTGGCGTAAGTGCTTACAGAGTGGAGTAAAAAGATAAACTTAACAGTATCGTTCAAATTATCAAAGTCAGTTTTTTTTATAATATTTATCAAAATATCACTAAAGTGTAATATAAAGTGTATAAATATATGTAATGAATGTTATAATAAAAAATGAGCTCTTCAGATCGTTAAGATAGTATTTAATTATCTTATTAAACTCTATATTTGAGTACGGGAGAGGAACTTCGGGTTTTATCTAGATAAACATTTATAACACCTCATCTCTCACTTATAAAACCGAGGAAGGCCATATAGGTATCTAAATTTGAGTAAAATTTTAAATATTTAAAATCTCATTCACAAAATACAATTTAATTTAAAAATAATACACATGTTTATTGCTGTTTTAGAGTTTTCAGTTTTTAAATGAATTTGTATAGATGTGGACTTTTGCTCAGAATATTCAAATTTCACTATTTTTATCAGTGAGAGAGGTCATTTTTATTTATATAAAGATGCATAAAAATGTATCTTAGCGAACGCGATATAGTTGTAGGAAAAGAGGTTTATAAAACTTGTTGAGATCGCAATATTTAATAAAATATTATGACCATCCAAAAAGCACTCAAACAATCAACAAAATGGAATGAAGAAAGGCAAACTTGATATGTATTTCTATTTGTATTGTACGTATAGTATAGTACAGGCACGATGGCGTTTCAACGTGTCCAATTCGATCTGTGGCGGTCCGAATCTCATCAAATATTGACGATTGCCTGAGAGCCTTCCCCTACTGTCTGTGCCTGGAATCCGACACGTCTATGTACATTCTATTTACCATCCGCATACTGAATAAGACCACGCCCAAATCTATTATATTAAACAGTATTTATACCTACCTATACCTATCAGCGCAGATTGGATTGAACGCGCTTAATCCATTACAGTTAGACTTCAAATGATTTGAATATCATAGTGTTGGAACGCTTTTTGTGATTTTAATTTCATATAATAGTGCTTGAAAATGAATTACAGTAATATTCGCAATCAATTTTTATGTCTACATTCTTTTCTGTATAATGTGCCGCAAGCGTCAAATTTCTAAAGGAAAATGTAAAATGAAGATGAATTTCATTTCATTAAGTAATGAGCGAACAAGTCATGAAATTTAAAATAAAAATTCAATACGTCTGTTATCACTTAAGTTAATAACACCATTTACTGAAGTATGCCTTCAGACAAGTTACATGTGCCTATATTTTTTATGATTTCAAAATAATTTTCTGGTATTAAAATTAATGTACGTATTGGTATCATATTAATACAATAATTATTTTCATTATGTGTCTTACTATATCGGTAAGTATGCATTATGAGGGTATTTCGTGAACAGCCTGGTGCGCGCTCCACGCCGCCCGAAGGCCTTCCACTTGGCAGTTTTCACGATGGTGTAATTATTGCCGTTAAAGTCACTTTAAAATGTGGTATTTACAAATCATGTATCGACATTTTTTTCCATTCTTTTTTTTATAATATAAGACTACAGATGCTTAGGGCGTGACAGTAAAATTATTTTACTTACGCTTTGTGACACATAGAATACTGCTAATAAGATAATTATTACAGAATCACCAACTGAACTGGAGAAAAATGCGTCCAATTATAATAATTATTTATGTATTTATTTACGTCGGTTCGCCATTAGCGTTCACGTAAACGCTTAAGCCTTAAATAAAAATGGTCTCAAACGGTCTCGCATTACCATCGATCTGGTAATTACAATTATTTCATATGGTCTCGCCCGGCCTGGCCACTGGCCACTGGCCCTCAACCGAACTGACTTTCCACTAGAACTAGATGTGTCAGTATTTACGTATTCTCTTTAATTGGTAGGAACTTGTTGATGTCTCGACTTTTACAAGTAGTTACCATCTTCTAAATAATAGAGAGTAGCGTTAAACGCATCGCTTACCTACTCCTACATACATATAATATTACGTATTACTAGTCTAGAACGTCGATTGCTACGTCTCGAGTCGTCTGCGCTATAGTAATTGTCAATTTTGAAGCAGATGTCTGGAATAACTGTACGTATCAAGCGATCATCGCCCTTAAACCTACAATATAGAATTTAAACTCCAGATTTCCATAAATAATGGTTTGCATGTTAAACCTGTGTTAACTTAGCCAAACTCGTAATTTCATATTTTCTTCTATTAACCCAAAGTTCTATTGAATATGGTGAAATTAGTTGAGATTTTTGTTTTAACAATATGGAGGGTGGTGAATTTGTTTCCATTCGAGTGTCAGTGTTATAAAGTAGATTTCATTTACTAAGGGTTGTCCCTCGGGGCTAGGGCTGTGATGTGATGTATCTTCGTTTCTAACCCCATATTGTTGTAAAAGTCATTTGAGATTATAGTTAATAGTTTTCATTCAATCACAAGCTTTTAAATACAGAATGGAATTATTAATTCTAGTTATCTTTTAATTGAATATAATAATTAGCCTGTCGCCGTCCAAAGTTGGTCGTATTTGGTTTAAAAGTAAATTTAAAATGTGGCCTATATAAAGTTAGTGGAATATCAGAACAAAAAAGTTTGGTAATTTTGGTTAGTTTAACGGTTTAGTATTCTGTCAAGTTCAATTAAACTCAAATCGAGGTTGGGAGTAATAAAAAATTGGATATGATGGCCGCTTCATCATTATAAAAACATTAATTTTAAACATTTTGATAATAAGGGTGTGCTTTTTCCTTAATTAATGCATGCAGTCTCGACGACATTATAAAGATTTATACAAAATCATCTTCTATACTTATTTTTTTTTAAGTTTCAGATTCTTTCTACCACACTCAATTAACTGTAATAATCAAAGTAATGTTCTATAATCCAAAATTTTAAAATTTAGAGCATAGAGATGCTCTCTCTCCTCCAACAAATTCAAAATGGCGGGTGAAGACTCTTCTACCCGAACTCTTCTACTCAAACTCTTTGTCTCAGATTGCTGAGACAAAGAGTTTGAGTAGAAGAGTTCGGGTGATGAACATTATGCAGAGTGTTTTTTTTGTTTTTCTGAATCTATTCCAATTATAAAGATTCATTTTTGGTCTTCAGTCACACAGAGCCTTTGAATTATTTGTAAGTCCTAAGAAATTTCATTCTTCTTCTAGAAACTTGATTATGTATCTGAATTGATTAACATTTTGAATTTGATTAACATTAACATTGGTATATTTTGTTTGTCAAATTATAGTGTCCCATTGTTGGGCAAAGGTCTCCCCCAAATATTTTTACGCTCTCTCCTCATCCTCCAACAAATTCAAAATAGCAGATGAAGACTCTTCTATGTCTCAAGGTAGTTACTCTTTGTCTGAGCAATAGGAACATTGTAATATATGCACTTTGAACCTCCAAGAGGTTTCACAAACAGTGAACGTGTGATGTTTGTCATGGCTCGACCTAACTTGGAGTTGACTTTACATAACATTTGTATGAATTGAAGGTTGATATATTGGATTTTAGTTCGCAATATGTTCTAGTAAATAAATGTTTGGGTGGTTTTGATGGAACACACTCAATGATACATTTTTCCATTTTCTTCTATAGAAAAGTAATAAGTATGCTTTGGACTTTTTTAACTTATTTTTTGTAGTTATTGTCAAACGTATCTTTTCCCCAGGCTTAAATATTTATGGCATGAAAAATGCTTACTTATCGCAAGCATATTCTCGCTCCTGGTTCATTTAAATGAATGTTCCAAAATTTTCTTTCACACAAACTATAAAAAGAATTATCAAATTTGGTTCAGCCATGATTGATAATGTTCTCAACATTAAAATAAGGATTAATCCATAGTACAAATCTACATTATAAATCCATTGGATAAAATTAAACCTTATGTAGTTAATACGTCAACTCCAGTATTTAAAAAGGATATAGTTTTATCAATATCTGTTTATCTGTACCTAATATTAAAGCGAGTAAATACAAATGATATCAATAACCGTAGTTCCCTATAGGGCCCACTCGCTCCGCGCACCCCCCACTTGAAAACATCTGATATAACCCACATAAAACATTAATCCGAACCCCTTCTTTGCTTAACACTCTTCATTTGACAGATTGGACTAAATTACTAAAGGTTTTTTTATTTAATTTAAGGGTAATAGGAATTGTAGGCGTATTTTGCTTTGAGCAGTGTTTGCCTGTCGTACTCCGGAGATCGGTTTCCGTCCAAGTAGTTTTTATTGGAAGTTTTGTTGACAAAGGCAGTCAAGCGTTCTTAAAGCTTTGCCCCCTTTTGTATACAGAGACATAATATTGGTTATATTTGATTTGATCAACCCTCTGCGAAGCAAACTAGCTGGTTATTGTTGCGTTTCACTCCCTTACGTTTTATTATCTAATAAACAAAACAATTTATGAAGTCTTTATTAATACGAACGCCCTTTACCAAGAATATTAATGTCGGTACATCTGCACCGACTCGAAATTCGATTTAATTCAATCTAATTGAATATTTACTTTCAGAATTCATTACAGATTAAGATGAAATAAAACCTGTAGTTTCGATTAAACATAAACAGTTTGATTGAGTTGTAATTAATCTTGGAAAGAAAAATAAATGAATACTTGAACCTTATCAAATA
The DNA here is from genome assembly GCA_958496195.1 of Timandra comae. Taxonomy (NCBI): domain Eukaryota; kingdom Metazoa; phylum Arthropoda; class Insecta; order Lepidoptera; family Geometridae; genus Timandra; species Timandra comae. The sequence goes on from OY292353.1 coordinate 13,810,540, forward strand.
ATCGATTAAAAATGCCGATGAAAATCGTAACTGACCGAATGATACTTACAATCGTATTTTACAAGAGTGTTTGCAGTCAATTAAGTAAATAATGTAGGTACCTCCATCGGCTAGTAATCTACATAACATTTCAAATTAACAGGTGCATGACTAATAGGTATGTAATTCATCGCCGACAAAGCGGCTTGGAAATGTAGTATGTTGCTCATTTAATGTCATATGCATGTATTTGTAGGATCGTATCACTCAAAGACAATCACGGCACTGTGTTATGTGGCGTGTTATCATCGCGGTTGTGATTGATATCGGAATGTCAATTTCATACCTAGGTAAATATCGGTGTCGCGGTCAGTAATGACTCGAAGAGTACCGTGGTGTTATCGCCCAGTATTACTAATTACAGGAACTCACGCAACTAAGTAATTCTGATAGTATTTTATACTGCAGACATAATAATCGGGCGTCAATGTGTGTAATTATTATACATCAAAATTATCATATGGACTTGTACAGAATGATATTTGAATTCCAATTGTTGATTTGTATCATCCTTTTGTACATAAAACAGCTTTTAACTGTTTATTGGCGTGTTAAATAGCCTGCTAAGTCAAATGTCCAGGGTTCGATTCCTGGATGCGTGTTTATGATTTTAAATATTATTCAAATTTAGGTGAGTAACAGGTATTTTGGAGCTTTGTTATGAAACCTATTCGACGTCATCGTATAATATCATCACGAAAGATAAAGAATTGCCCTGTGGCGAAATTTAAGATGTCGACTTGACATAGACTTTTTTAAATAACTTCTATGTTAATATAATCAAGCCAAAAAAAATCAAATCAATTATTCCGTATTTTTTCTTTATTTTTATCCGTCTTATTAACTAAAGCTGATTTAATTGAGTGTATCAAAGTAATTAAAAAAACATATACTTCTCACAACAATCACTCTTTTCTAATTTTCGAAACAGTCGAGCTTTTGTCGTTTAATTCTTTACCACAGCGCAGTGAGCTTTGATAAAAAGTAAAATACAACTGCACGAAGCGACGTCACAACGTAACCCTTTTGTAATAACCTTAACGAATTGTGGAAATGGTTTTTCTGACTCTTTTCCAATTATAAGGATTAATTTTTACAGTCTAAAGTCACTCAGAGCATTTGAATTATTTTGAGGCCTAGAAAATTACATTCTTTTGCTAAAACATGATTGTGTTATATTTTCATATTTATTTGTCAAACTATACTGTCCCACTGTTGGACAAAGTCTTTCCCAAATATTTCCAACTCTCCCTAGCCTTCGCAGCCTGAACAACTGCTGTCGAAGGTGACAAAACGTCAAATATTTTTATATAATGTCTTGATTCTACAATAAACCTATTGATATTTTCAGTTCGTTTGATACAAGTTTCTTTTTCTTTAAGAAAAAAACTAGTCCGTATAGAGTTGTATAAAAATTGGTCAAACTTCATCCGAAGAAAATATTATCTTATAAGCAAACTAAGTTTATACAACAATCAATGTTTTCTGCCAATATCCGTATAGCAAATAATGGCTATTCATATACATTTATGTTTTGTAATTAAGTAACAAATTCAACTAGAAAATTAATTTCCAGAATAAGCAAAGTAAATATAAGTACAAATTGTAAATCTTAAGACAAATGCAAATAGGTAGTGCACTTGTACAGTCGTCGACGTTAAATTTATGCACAAGTGATATGTAAAATTGAAGACAAAGACTAACAAATGGTACAATGGAGAAACCCTTAAACCTTGCTCTGTTTAAAGAAAACAAGTTGACTCACTCAAACGGAGCATCGTTGTAGTGGGGTCCAAAGTTTGTTCAGTATCTTATATTATTTCTAAGTCAACCTAGGACCGATGTTTGACCAAATCTCTTGACTTGTCCCATTCCCTTTATACTTTTACCGACAAAACTGCCTTCGTATGTATTAAATAAAGATTAAATATTTGTTATATTAAAGCCCCGTGGGGTTAGAAGAACACTTGACAAGTCTCAACCTCAATGTTGGAGCACATTAGCTAATAAAAGATTTACTAAGACAATGGTACCTACGTTTGATTTTACGAAATTTATTTAAGAAAATATTGCTTTTTGAAGAATTTTTCTTTCTTTAACATGTGAAAATGATATTGTTGGGTATCATTTTATTATTGGATGTTAGTCTAAAAAGTCCAAAAAGATGGAACAAAACGTTTCTATATGATAAACTTTGACGTGTCCGCGACCAAGAACATTAAAAAAATTAAATGTATAAAACAAAACACTATAAAACCTTAATCGATGCTCAATTCCGTTTTCAAAAAATGCAAATTACGTTTAGTTAATAATATGGTTATCTTATTTATATAAAATATTCAAGCCGTGTTTTATTCAAAACGAACTTCAATTTAGTTATGTTTAGTAATTACTTCTTAGAAATAATTCGAGAGTATGGTCACTCGGTCGAAACGATGGGCCCGTCACAAGATGGTTAGATTAGACGGCCCGGCCGATATTATCTTACGACTGCCCTAGAAATGGAATTAATTTGCATTAATTTTATAATGAAATCACAAGACGTCGTTCCACTTACTCTTTAGCTCTCTAATCAACCGAATAATAAAATATTTTGAGTAACTGTACTATCTTTAAACGTTGATCGTCGTATTAATTTTCTTAATAATGTTGTATTTAGTTACATTGAATGAACTTAAGTTACTCAAAGGTATTTTATGACAGAATTTCACACCTTTAAATTTATAATTGTATTTAACTTTGGATGCATTTTAATTTAATTTGATCATAATCTTTGGGTTTTTTATTAGGTACCTGTTCGCTCAATGTGCAAAAATGTCTGTTCGTATAACTTGTCACATACACATTATGTATAATAGATATTCATCGATGTGGTCTGGACATTGTAGTAATTTAGCATATTATATGTAAAAAAGGCATAACAGGCTGTGTACACGAGCATGAGGAACGAAAATTAGTTTTTTGTGCATATCAAGTTTTGTTCAGTATTATTCGTATCCTTTGCTTGTCTATTTTCCAGCAGGTTGACTCTGGACTGATATAAAAATTAATTCACTTAGTTCAATATCCTTTGCAATTGCAAGATACAAAGATATATTTAGTGATACGTGCTAACTGATAGTAACTAATATCCGCCAAAGAAGCTAATCTAGCTTTAGGGGAAAAACCTCGATCCATACATACTTACACAAAACTTTTTGCTGATACCTTCATTTCTAGAATATTCATTTCCCCATTTTCACCGGACCAGATCATCATCTGTATCCACGAAATAATATTAGTAGGAAGTTAGACTTACTTTGTACGTTGCAGTTGCTTTTCCCCATTTTCCCAACCCGACTAGATATCATGCCTACCTGAATGGTACTTACTTTAAGCGTGGTACTTAGGTTCGTAGTATTCTATTTCTAACTTATTCTTTTGCACTTTACAGTTGCTTGTCGGCAGCAGCGGGGCGGGCACGGGCGGCGCCGCCACGTCGCCCGATGGTGGGTCTAGCTCAGCGCCGCCGCTCTCGCCAGGCGGGTCGGGTGTCGCCGGCGGCGCGCTCTCCCCCGGGGCCGGCAGCCACGCCAGCACCCCCGCCGCCTCCTGCTGCGACACCCCCAGGCCCATCATCACAGACCCTGTCTCCGGACAGACGGTCTGCTCCTGCCAGTACGATGGCGCAAGACTCGCCCTCACCTCCTACCCTCGCCTCTCAAGCGCGGCGGTCGGCGTCTACGGCACACCCTACCCATCAACAGACCAGAACCCGTATCCCAGTATCGGCGTCGACAGCTCAGCGTTCTATTCTCCATTAGTAAGTACTTTATTATTTTAAATCTGGTACTTTAATAGTTCTTCATTTACATCATTCATTTATTCATTAGATTAGTAGAAGTATTCATAAAATGAGTATCTAACCGATAGATGAGTCAGTATCTAATCACAATTATCTAAGGATCTGAATGTAAAACATCTGAGTAACAAATTATGATTATTATCTTATTTGAATAACACTGTTAGCAAATTAAGCCGTCCACATCGTCGTCAGTGTGAAAACTTAGTGAACATAAAGTGTCAGGTGTAATGCTTGTTGGGATCCAGTTTTGCCTGTTATCTGTATATATAGGTACTTATTTCGAAGTAACCAAGTCAGTCAAGCCACAAGGGTAATAATATTGATATATTTTATACAATACTTTAGTGCCATTAGAAAAGGTCTTTTCAGAAAAAAACATGTACAATACTAATTAATTTTCTGTCAAGTCCGTTGTGTCTGTCCACCTACACTCGGGATGACCTGATGAAGGCATCTAATGATGCTGTTGATCTTTGAGCATCTTTGAGCTTATTTTATTGATTCGATTTTAGTGACCATTCCAAAGAAAATCCATAAATAATTAGACGGATCGTCACGTTTAGTCTTCTTTTTAGAAAACCAGTCAGTACTCAAATATCAATTGATAGAATTAAATTAAAGTACAAATTGAACCGCTTGAACAAAACGTTTACAAACAATACATTTCAATATCTCGAACAAGAAACCCGAACAACAATTGAAAGAAACCTGTTTACAGTTCTGAAATATAAGTAATGGGATGCATGGGCACTGAACATGGTGAGTAACTGTTGTACGCTATTAGATTTCCCTTTATCAGAGTACGAACATCAAGTTGCAAATTGGTACCAATAGGTTGTTTGCCGTTTGGCCGTATACAAAGCAGGGTTTATCGCTCTCGCAGCGATACAACGTGTTTGGGTTTTCTGGCGTAGCGTGCGAGTGTGGTGCGAGCCATCCAAGAACCGGTCCGGGCGCGCTGAGCCAGAAAACCACCGACACCTCCAGACTCAACCGCCGCCGCCCTGTCACGAAACATTAATATTTAAACTCAAAAAATAAATTCAAAAAGCGGCCGCCATTATTATACCAATTACGCTTTAGCTGAGTTCAGTATTGAATAACACTTTGGCTCATTTCAAATGACACAAAATTTCTCGCTAAGCACTCGTTGCGTTTATTTTGAACGCTTTCGAATTGCGAAGCGTATTCATAAATTACGATATAAATCCAATTTGCGGTGTCGAAGAATGGTTCGAACTACTGTTCGGTTTAACACTTTGTCTGGGCAACAGGGACAAATGAGCGGTTCAGCGTAAGCGGCATCACTAATCCCTATAAGGCTCTACACTCGCCAAGAAATTGAATACGCGCCCTATAGCTACCTTCTTTATTTATAGGCACAAATGTTCCTTTCGACAATAATAACAATGACAAATAATATACTTTAGGTATTTACTTGGATAATGATGCTAACATGAAAGCATATACTTAATATAAATGATATCCATAAACGGAAAATTGGATTCGGATTGTAACGATTCGGAAGGTGCCTGAAGCACATGTGAAATATTATAAGCTTTAAATCCTATTGTATCGAGGGATGATCCGCTTAAAGAGGAAGCTTTAAAACTTTTTCGAATAAAACATTCGCAATTGTATGTGTAAGTTTTTTATTGTTTTTATTATGTTCAAACATTTTGTTGACTCTGTACCTCCGTAATAATGAGATACAGACGGTTCTGTATAATTATCATACCTACCTACATCGTTGAAGATCAACTTAGAGATTATTTTCGAAACGTTTCATACTTACTTACATATTTGCAGATTAAAAAATATACGAGTACATTCAACTCTTAATTACAATATCATGTGTTTATAACATTTCGTGTAGGTAATTGTGAATGCATCCTAAATCGCCGGCAGTGAGATCTCTATCTGTCATTGTGTTAAACGAAGTTTGCTGTACCTATTCTGTGACCCGGCGCATGTTTAATAACAGGTGTTTAAATGTATGTATAGTGTCATTGTGTGGCTGTGCTCATACCTAACTCACGACAAGCCTGGCCGGTTCCGTGCAAGCGACAATTTAGCGAACAATGACGACGCTCTACCACAAATACACTCGTGTCTGTTTCTGGCCATGTAAGTCTTCCATATACTGCGAGCGAATTTGTTTTGTATTCCGTGGATTTACGGTGTATTTTTGTAGGATGTGTTTGCTAGTCATTGTGGGGGAAAATATTCAACTGCCATTTTTGAACAGCGGCGACTCCGGTGGCGCCGTCTGTTCGAGTCGCGACTCACTAACAATACACCCAGCGCCATCCTCTATCTATTGTACGCCTTTGATAATCAATAAAGGGTTTGTTTTGTGTAACACCGACTTAATGACCTACCATTTATGTTATTGATACATTCATTTACACCGATTTTAAATAAATAGTTAAGAAATGATATACTTATTAGTGATGTGATCTCAATTAATGTTATTAAGGGAAAAGATCTGTATTTTGAAAATTTTGGTGATAATTAAACACAATTACAATTGAATTAATTAAATATTTTTAACAAATGGAATGATAAATAATAAATTTTCTTTTTCATACGGAAATGAGGGTAGGTGAATCTGTGGCGTTATACCTAGGTACTAATTAATTAGTTATATTGTCCTTGAAAATTCTACCTTTCATTTAAATTAATTTTCCGATACAATCACTACATTTTCCGAACTGTACTGTACTACTTTGCAATTGCAGTACTTTAAATTCCACCCGGTAACAAAGATCTTAGTTCGCTCAGTAAAAAAAATTACATCTCTCATTTATAAAAAAGAAGATTCACTCAAAACGTTTCGTCGACATCAAAAGTGCATGCTGTGGTTAGAACATTAAAATCTACTCACTGATGCTTACGAGTCCCTAGCGGAACATATCTCATCTGTTTATTGCAAGCGGAAGCCGGTGAATCCTTTTTATCCTTTTCATTGCAACGCATTATAACGCTGTTGATAGACTATATGGCGCCACGGATTATTTTCACCATATTTTAACTAAATATAACTTGCCACTCCTTTGTTATTTAAAACTGGACTGATTTACGAAATCGTTGAACTCTTACCTTTTAATAAACAACGGTATAAGTAATTAATTTTCTCTCTTATTATTATTACACATGTATGATAAAGAGAAAACGTCGATTAAGTATAGTGTTGTCATATCACCTTGTATTATCTTTAATACATAAAGAGGGAACATGTAGTCCCTTTCTGTAATTCAATTTAAAAAAAAGAATCCCAAAATCATTCAAAATCAAATACTATTACTCAACTCATTTCATTATCACAATCAAATTAAAAGTTAAAGAAAACGGAAAAGAAAAAGTAAAGTAAACGTTCTCGGTCGACTATAAAAACGTAACAAAACGCCAATTTAAATACATCACTAATCTTAAGTCAAAGAGAATAAGTTTAGAAAAAGGAGACCAGAAATTCAATTAAAGAAGGGCGATGGAATGGGACGCGCTGTGCGCAAGAGCGGCGCGCACGACCGAGATGGAAAAAATAAATAAAAGTGAGGAGAAATCAGGCGAATTGAGAATAGCCATTAAGGTGTTAATGAGGGTCTTATTAAGCCGTCTTCTCCCGGTGGGTGGTCTGTCTTTAGTGCTTACTTTATTCATTAATCACTGCAGATTAAGTCCCGATCTAATCATCAAATCTGTATCAGCTACTACATTGTTAACTATACGATTACATCTGTGTTCTCTTATAACAATTATTATGGTATTATTCATTGCGCACTTGTGTTTTGTGTGTAATTAATACGTTCGTGTTTATATGATGAATCTATACCGTGTTTATTCTAATTAATGTTTAGTTAATTGATTTTCACGAATATAAGTTATGATTATTATTTATACCAGGATATTAAGTACATAGATAAATTTATTAAGAATGGTAGTTATAAAGTAAAGAAATATTTTTTTTTAGTTTAACTGTTACGTACAATAAAATTCGAATCTTTACTAGCTATGTCCCGTGGTTTTATACCATTTTGCTGGAGAGCGGAGATTTGAATAATCTCTTTATCCTGGGATTATAAATCCCAGAAAGTGTGAAAATTTAACATAAATAACTTTATTTTTATAAGACTAAAATATAATATATAGGTATTGTTATAATAACGTTTATATAAATGTATCCTTCCTCAAAGTAACGGAGTAGGAAAGGCTCCGAGCAAAACTATAATATTCGAACATACAGCGCCATCTAGTTCCAATCTAAGTAAAACAAGTGAACGCACGCAAGGCTCTACTTCAGATAGAAAATTTATTTTTTCTATTTAATATTTTTAACTTATAAATATTTCTTATGGTTAAAATATTTGGGTCCTTTGCCCAGCAGTGGGGCATATAGGTTAAGAAAAAAAAAATTGTATAAGTAGTTGTACTTCGGCAAAAAAACTTTTCCTGTATTAATTTCTCGGAAAAACATAGTCTTTATTTAGTCTTGAGCTGAATTTCATTGCCAATTCACTAAATACTGGATAAACATACTCTGTAAATATTTACTCAAAATATAGAATGAACCTCCGAAATACATGAAAATAAACGTTGAAAAACAAGTATTTTCACGAGAAAAGTTCAGAAAGTCCGAAATAATATATAAAATAGATTATTACAACATCCGTTAGTCAGTAAACACCCTTCAGTAATAAAACATGCATAATTTTCATCATAAACAAAATAATGGGTACTTTATACTCATGATGAATAAAACTTTAATTATTTATACACGTAAACAAGTTTTACAGTCGTTATACAGTTTTTTAGAAATACAAATATATATTTCTCTCATTTGTATTACAATTATAACATGAACTATTTAAATAATTATTTCCGGACCATATAACACAAATCAGACTAATGATAGTTAAATAAAATGCTATGTATAATTTAATATAACAACATTATAAACTAGATACTAATCTTCTTTATTATATATTTAATATAAACCTATGTATTTGCTAAGTTATGTAGACTAAACAACTGTAAGAAATTCGGTTCAGGAAAATGAAGAAAAGGTTTTCTTTTCTTCAGCATACGTTAAATACTTATGTCTACATAGCGGGGGCGTAGCGGCGAAAATACCTAAGTATTAATGGAGCACAGTATGAATGAAATCATTTATTAACGAGTGTTTGTCTTGGTCTGGGTGGTTTCTATTCTTAGTATGTATTAAATGTCTATATAAGGAAGATCCGTTGTCTAAAAATACCTAAGCTTTGTTTATTTTGGGGCTAGACGGTGTGTGATATGATATGTGTCTGGATATTTATAATAATTTTGAATTTAGCAGTAAAACATGTGTTTTACCGCATTGAAGATCGTACATTACATTAAATGATGCAACTGAGTCGGTGTTTTGTCGATCGTGGGTGGGCTTATCAATAGGTACATCGACGATTTGACATAAATGCGTTATACTTAGATTACCTATATGACAACCGATAAAATGTTGTAAAGCGCCGCCTTGCCGTGATTGACATTGCGTGTGTTTACATAGCGATACCACGACATAGGTACACCTTCTGTATCGCCCGACTTATCTACCCAACACAAGTATTCTAACGATATCACACACAAAATATGGCCGGCATGTCCGAGCCGAGTAGGTACATAGTGGTGTGACGCGACAGCTGCTCAAGTTTATTATAATTATTGGTAAACAATGACCGGTACTCCGCAACCCTCGTCTCGGCTGGAAAGCGTTAATTGCTCCGCAAATATACTCATCTTGACGCTAAACGTTTACTTGCCGACTTTAATGAGTGGGCAAACAGTGAGGCGCGGCGGTGTGGTCAGCCGCGGCCGCCGCCTCCGCCGCTCATAAATCTTCGGATTTTCCCCGATTTCCCGGCGTCCCGCGGAGACCGGCCACCCTTCCACCGCTACCGACCACCACTCTTATAAATTACCAACACGCTTTCACTATAAATCAAACAACGGTTGAGCTAAATGTGTTTGCTATTGTTTGAATATACTTCTAACATTATTATCGTGACCTATGTCCATGTGTGTTAATGCATATTTCATTGGACGATCGATCGAAGCGTGCGTCGCAAATCTAGCAGACATTAGTCAGCAGTCTCCAAATGTGCGGGGAGTTAATGTCCCTTTGTTTAGTCCGGAATCGAAGGATATTGGTCAGTTCCGTTTCTTACAATCCGATTAATCTCTAAGTAAAAGATTAGCCGGAAGGAGCGGTATAATGCGTGATAATTGAAACTTTTACAAAGAAATGAGGGGTAGTTTGGATGTTAAATAAAACCAATTTATAAAAATAAGTCTTTAAATAAGCGATCTGTGACCACTTAACAGTGTAAAGGTGCTTATTCTGACCGTTATCTCGACCGGAAGTGAAAAAAACGTGATCCACGCGTAATTTTTGTCCGCGCCGCTTACCTCACCCATCGTGCTAAAGCATTAGTCGAATAAAAAACAAGGTGTCGATTAAACTCCAGATAACTTTGTTACTACGTTGTTATTATATTTTAGTTTGTTATTTTACTGTTTGGGTTTTATGTTTAACTAAAATTTGCATATTAAGAAAGTATGTAGTTTAATTATACATGACAACTAGTTGTACGTTGTTTAGTGTGTTTGAACAATCTCAATTGTATAATTAAAATAGCGGTAAATGTAAAAAACATTATGTGGAATATTTTTTGAAGCAAAAATTATTCAGGTATTTAGTACCTAATTATTTAGGTATTTGTTACACGCTCATGTTTGTTTCACCATGGTTCACAAAACTTTGCTACAACATTTGTATTAATTTCACTCTTGTATAAAAGGAAAATTGTGCTAAAATCTAAAACGCGAACTAAAATGTCTAAACTTTGCAAAGCAACAACAAAACAACTTTAACAATAGTCATGAAATGGCAAAACTTAATCCGTTTATAATATTATGACACTATTATATTAGTCTTAGTTTGTGTTTTGAAGGGAGACCACCAGTAGACAGGCTCTAATTCAAAATTGAATAAATGATACGTCACGAACAACAATAGCTCAATGAAGATATTTCTCCAAAGTTCCATCATCCGCTATAGGTATATTGTTGTATTCAGCGGAAAATAATCGCGAGAAACGCTTTACACTCGGTAAATTTGGAGTGACTTTTTTGCGAGTTATTGTAGCGATTCGGACAGATGTCACAGACAGGGAATCCGCGGCAACAAAAGCGCCCCGGGGGCGCTTTGTCCCCCGCCCGACCCCCCCGCTCCGCGACCATTAACGCTGACACCTCTACATTCACTCTGTATCCAAATAATACAACTAAATTTAATTTATTTATAGCTATATTTGGTGCATAATAGTTATTACTCTAAATGATATTTAATGTCCTTATTTTATAAGTAATTTATAAGCCAAGTTGGATTTTTACAGCTGCATTCACCCTCTGATGATGGCTATTAGCAAGACATCTGATAATACAATAAATGCGGGGTCCCGGAAACTCTTATAAACTGTTATTAGGACACTCTTAGCGACTTGTTTATGTAGCAAACGTTAAATAATGCGTTATTTTATTTTAATTATCATTTCAAACGATTAAACTGCTTATTAACGAATTGTTTAAACTTGTTTGATTAATGGTATTATTTTTGAACAATTTATTGAAGTAGAGCCGTTATTAAACAGTTGTTGGAGTTGTGTTAATTGGTTAATGAAGTCGGGGAGTGTGTTGCGTTTCTGGAACAGATTTAGGAAGCGAGTGTTGGAAGTAATCGTCTCGGGATTAAGTGTGAGGTCAAAGTGTGGTCGGCGGAGCAAGACGGTTAGGTCGCGGCGCTGGGTTGTGCGGCGGCGGCGGCAGGGGAAAGACCGCGAGTGCGGCGCGACCAAATCAATCACTGAGGTTCAATAATTGATCACCCTCTGCGGCAGCGCGACTCGGCTCTCCCCCGACCTAATTACCTCTCTCTTCCACACGCTCACGGCTCATTAACAACCGTCTGTTGTTTGTTCTCCTAATTAAAGCGGAGCTTTATCGGTCTCGAGGCCCGTCTAATTGATATCATTGCGAGCGTTTACGATCATTGAATTACGTCGGCCGCGATCGGTTACCGTCGACTACGGCAGTTAAACGTGACCGCACATTGTCTGCCTCTCAGCTCCAATTGACTTGTTTAATCCCAGTTTATTGTTTATTTATTTATGGAGGGCTGACTGAGGGACGCGCCCGCTATGCATCTCACAAATACTGTATCATCATAACTATACCAACTTTATTAATTAAGCCATACTTGTTGCTTTCATTTTATTTAAATTTATTTCAAGAATTTAATAAACCAGCGTTTTATAGTTATTTGTAAAGCGATTGAACCATCAAACAAAGCTATAAAGAAATATTATGATTAGAAAACAAATTATATGAAATATTAACCCGATATTGAGGTCCAAACAAAATACGGTCCTCGAAGTGGAAAATAACCAATTTCATTTAAATCACAATCTAGCAATTCTTTGATACCCGTGAAATTGCCGTAACGAAATAAATGTTAAATAAAACGTAAAATAAAATTATTGTGCCTCCACAAACAAATAATTGGAACGGGGACGTACCTAAACAGCCCGCGCCCGTAGCCGCTCGTTTTATGGCTTATTTGGGGGAAAGCTTTATTGAACTTAGCCACGTTGTACGCGTGTTCCACAAATACAACTCCTAATGCGAATTGTTTAAGATTCCAAATCGCGTACCGCTGCATATTGCGTCACCACCGTGCGGCATGAAATGACTTTTTCGTTTGTATTCGCTCTTTATCCACTTAGAGTCATTCTTTTTCCACTTGCCACAATTCACTTTTAGATTCTGCCTGCCAGTTAGTGTTGCCCGCTTTTATTATTGTATACTGCGCCATGAATTATTTTCAGTTTATTCTTTTGTGCTCTTCTAAATACTATACAACATAATCATGGAAAATATGTATCAGAATAAATTCAATCTGAACTGATGCTGTATGACTAAAGTTTAAGTTGACTCTAACATACAAACTGTATCAACAGTCCAATCACAGAGGGCTACACACTACAAGTTACTTATTGTATGTGTAGTTTATGACGCAGAAAATAGTATTGGCTAGAGCAACAGCCAAGTAAAATGAAGGCTTTTACTGGTGTAGTGCAGCCAAAAAGTCGAACCGTGGTATGATGGAGTGGTGTCGATTTGGCAGGACGGCGAGGCTCCGCGGCGCCTCGGGCGGACCTACTCGCGGCCGCCATCCAGCGCCACCGCTACACTACACCGCTTCAAGCGGCCTCCAATGGGGTTCGAATTTATGAACCGTCAAATAACTTATCACCAGTTTAATGCAATGAAATAAACGAGCCTTATTTATGAACCGCACAGATCACTCGAACGTGAACTTGTCTCTTTGTTTCTAGGGTTGCGTACTTTGCCTTTTATTTATGGATCTATCGACGCGTGTGAATAACGTTAATAGTGGGGCCGGCCCCTTTTCGCTACTGTTTATATTTATTTGGGGTTGGTGTAATGAGTCTATCTGACGCGCTGACTCGCGAACTCTGTGGAAAATTGATTAAAATGTTGTTAGATTCAGTCTTACGGAAAAGGGATAAGATTTCTTTTAGTTAATAAAATTGGATTCGATTAATGCATGTTGAGTGAGTAACAATTATGCATCGTAATTACCACTTGTACATATTTACTTTTCAGGGTTGTAAAGTAACATTATCGTAGCAATATTTTTTTATTGATACAGGTTGTAATACTAAGTAAACATGTAAGGTAGGGTAATGCCCTTTAATAAAATAAATTAAGCAGTAACATAAACTGTTATTTTAAACTATTTGTTTATGTTAACATACGTAGGTTTAAATATGCACATATATTAAAATAAACTCATAATTATAGCAAAAAGAGGTTCATTGAGATTTTGTTAAATCGTAAAATTAATGCTTCTACAGCATTTTTTATTTAAGATTTATGCATTCAAACATGGTATAGGTACATGGTCCATGTTCTTATTTTATTTTTGTACAATTATTAAGTGAATATTAACAACTGTGTTTAACATGGTTAATAGTGTTGTTTTTGAGTTAAAACGTAACAGACAGTAGCAGAATTTCCTTGGGCGGCTACACCCATATCTAGGGCGGCAAAATATTAAGAGCGGATACTTGTCATAAAAGTATATTTTTACTAGCTGCAATTAAATTTTTTTAACCAGCATGAATTCCCGTAGGAGATTTGGGATAAAACATATAAGGAAGATTTGTACCAAATTTCATCTAAATCGGTTCAGTAGTTTGTGTGTGAAAAATAACAAAGAGCCATCGATCCAAACATTTGTAGTTTAATATTATGTAAGATCATATTGTCATAAATAATGACCTTAAATTGGGCAACTACGTAATAGTTATAAGGGAAAAATGAGAAATCCTGCTTTGATCACAACACATTGTCATACTAGTACAACTCACAGTATCTTAAAAGGTTTCAGTACTTAGTCCAAATATAGAAAAATATGAGTTAATATCGATCTATGAGATCACACTGTATGGCAAGGTCGTCTCTTGAAGTTAGAGAAATACATACTCGTATAATCTCACTGGATTTGGTATTATAATCATCGTGCCATAAAAGTAAATATAAACTTAAAAAATGGAACAGATTAATATATTATTATTTCCTTACACCTTATTCAAAATTATATTCAGTATGAATGATCTAAAATTATAATAAATCAATCAATCATCATCTCTATCACCTTCATATACCAACTACCCGTAACTAAGTTTATAAAATATTTAGACGCTACGCACAGGCGCGTTCTTACTGACACCTAGCCCTAATATAAGTCGGAAAATGTTGTTTTTTCTAAAAATGTTATTCACAATCATGGTTTTGTCAAAGTTTTTATTAGTACAGGAGAAAAGCGTTGAAGCACATGTAATGTGTACAAAATCCGTTGTGAGGATATCATTAATGGTGTAAGGCACGTGACTTCTCACTCGGGCCGCTAATGCGGGGGGCGAGACCATCATCACTCATAGTTAGTCCTCAGATCTCGGAGGGAGACGCCACTACCCTGTCATGAACAGGAAAAGGAACAATTTTTATCTCAGAACCACAAAAGAGTTGCGTTGGCGAATTTGTCATTGGCTTATTTGGTGGGGATGGTTTTGTTCACTTATTACAATGATAGATATTAATGATATTGTAATGTTACTTACATGTCTTGAGGGAACGGCCCGGACCTTATAAATCAACATAATTAATATTGTTTATGTGCCGGCACCAAAAAAAGTTTGGCTGCTTTTTTAACACTGATGTAATACGATACTTAAATATCAAATATTGTAGTGTATTTTAATTTTGAGGGCGTATATATGTTGTCAAGTTTAGGTTGATGTTAAAGTACTTTAAACGAATATAATTTGATAACTTTTTTTTTTTAAACTCGAACTTATTTCGTTCAGAGATTGTGTGTTTTCGAACTATGGTGGTCGTGTAAATCAATCAATCATCATCAGCATAAGCTCTGAGTTCACTGCTGAACATAGGCCTTCCAATAAGAGAATCTATACATGAATGTATATTGAAATAAAATATTAAATTATCTAATAACTGCAACGAAAAACATTTCATAACAACAAGAAAAAAGCGTACAAAATCAAAACAAACAAAAAGCACATGAAGGAAATTTGCAACAAAAACTTTTTTAACAAGCTGGGGGACAAATAAGCTTGCTCTTTTTTATTCAGTTATCTCGCGTACCAACCAACGCGTCGCACGCATTATAATGGTTTTTATTATAGCCGAGGAGACGAGAGGGATGCAGCCTCCCGAGGCGCAATAGAATCGTTCACACTTTTAATTTAGTTGCTCCTAATGTATGCGAATAACTGCGCAAAGAGGGTACATCGGCATACACACTCTCTGTTAAACAACTATCACGCAAAGGGTGCGTTAGGCTTAATAGTTTTCCCCTCTGCATCCATACATTATGCAAATACGATAGTGATATGTCAGCCAGTACACTTGGGACTTTTATTGTTGTTCGTGAGTTTATTCCCTTTTATTAAGTTAACTTTAATTAAATTCTAGCTGGCGTATTTGTAAGGCCGATTGACTGAGTATTACGTGTTCAGATTTATCGGCTTACATGGAAACTTAACAGTGATACTACCATTAATTGGTTACTCGATTATTTCTGAAATAATTGATTATGCAACTATTGTTAAAATCGTTTTCAGTTTTTATCTCTTCTCGTTTAGTTTGATCTGTTTCGATTATGTATGTAGGTATCCTTATATAATACTTAATAATAGATAGTATTTACAACAAAAGAGATAGGGTATAACAAGCTATCACCCAACTAATCTTATATCATTTATAAGAATTACAATCTCTGAGACAAACAGATAATTTCTTTATCATCACATCTGTGTGACACATTTGTCTGTGAATCTCTTGTCGTATCATCAATTGTCAGCTCATTTTACGTAACTAACATTCACTATATTTCTAAAGTAACGGCGTTATGAGTGTTACATAGAAGCGGAGATGTGTTTTTGTATGGGTTTCTTATGTAGTGTTGCGGTGTTTCAGAGCAACCCGTACGCGCTGAAGGAGGGCGGCGGCGAGATGTCGGCGTGGACCTCGGCCGGCCTGCAGCCCTCCGGCGGGTACTACCCCTACGACCCGGCGCTCGCCGCCTACGGGTAAGTCCCAGGGGTCCCCCAGACCCATAGGTCCGCACCACTTTAGATAAAGCCCGCGCCGCGCGCCAGGATTAACATAATACCTCCCTATCGAGACTTATCTCTCTAATAGATTGCAATGCGAAAGGCTCATGTTTGTATTTGGCGACTCGTTTTGACTTCAATAAATTTTGTTTTGTTGTGCACATGTATCCCCTTTCTTGTTTGTATCCATTTTGGTGTCGTATTGAATTCTGCCACGTTTATTCGCGTTTAAATAAATGTTTTTGTAAGTTGAAATTAATTCGAGCCAACGCCCACAGAATACGGATGACAATGTTTTATTAATTCAAACTAAAAAAATCGAGGTCATAAAAATAAAGACATTCATTATATTCACAAACCCATAGAACAAAAGTATCGTATTTCGTATTCGACTTGTAATTTTTTATTGCCTGTCTAATTGACAGTTTATGGTGTAAATTACATGTGAAATCTTGTAATGACAATTCTTATACTTGTGTTTCGTATGAATTATAATGTAAATTATATAATATTAGTCTTTTGTTATAAACATGTTGGAATCTTATATTAAATATCAAAAGAAACTGTATACAACTTGTTTATAAAGTATATTGTATCAATAGAATAGAACACCCTCACCAAACTCTAATTGATATCTACGATTTCGACAACGTTGGTTTCTTATTTTGCTGTCAAGGGAATTGAAATCTCTGAGGCATTCTACTAGAGATCAATCTTACATCGTCTAGAATCTGTAAACTCTTTTATAAAGGAGGCAAAACAGTACAATGGGAATATAATAATAAATGTATAAAAAAGCTTTACTCTAAAAACATAAGTAACGTTGTTTTACTCATAGTTTTTATCAATATAATAATGAATACCAAATATTTTTATAACCAATACGTCGTTTTGTTCGTATGTACATAAAATTTTATATCCACTGGAACTCAACAGGCAAGTTCAAGACTGTTAATATTTTTCGTAAAACATTTTTAAACAAAAAGTGTTGTGCATCAATAACAGTAAGGGCATACACACATAGTAGTGTGCTAGGCAGTGCGTGTCGGCCGCAAGGGACAAATGACCGAGTAACCACTCCCGGTTATACCCCGTCTCATTTCCACACATATGCACCTCCGAGGCCGACAGAGACGAATGAGACTACATCTACTACATCAGGTCTTGATTAATTCACAGTTTTTCTGTGAAACGCGATCGCGCGACGCGTTGCGTTGACGTTTTCGGCAAACTTATCAACCTGTCAGACTTGTCCCTGAATAAAGGCGGACTCCGCCACTCTGATACCAATTTATACGGCCCGGCGTTCTTTAACGGCAAACTGATCTATAAATCGGCAGCGGCCATCATAAGAGTGTCATAATAACGTATTAAAAAGAGGCATCAATTAAATATACGTTTCACGGCGCACTTGAAATTTATCTACCCATGAATCACGTTGAACTGCCTGAAAATAAAAACAAATCATGGCACATCAAAGCGAAGTTATGCTGACAATTCGGCTGCGCTCGACTTAATATATAGCAGCCGGTGCGTTATAATCTAAAAATAATTAGAGGCGACATTAGTTTTTATGCGTAAAAAAGACGTAGCAGTGTATCGGGCTGGGACGAGCACGGAAATACATCGTGAAATATAGCGTCTCCGACACTCGGATACAATTGTTTGCTATTCCAACGATATTAGGGGTGATGTGTTGTACAACAACCAATCAATTAGCTCGCTAATATTATGATTGAATTTAAAATAAATATACCGCAACATATTATCACACAAAATAACTTTCGCTCATAACAACTTGTCGTGAGCCACACGAAATTCATTTTATTTGCAAGTGTAATTACATTCCACTCGCCAACAAAATTGTTGTATATATTCATTTGGTGGAAAAACTTCATAAGAGGCCATAAACGTGGCTGGTCCCGCAATGAGTTCGGCGTGTCGAATAAAATAACCCTGTAAAAGAACAAGTATGGTGAAAATCTTACATGAGCAACAAAACCTCCTCGCCGGCCACAAGTGTAGGTGCATTCAAGTTAAGTACCGTTGGCGTATTATTTGGAACAGCCTGTAATCTGCCACGCCCGCCGCGCGCCGAAATGAAAAATTACTCAGCTATTTTTAACACAAGTCTCGAGCACAGAAAACGTACAAAAATTAGAGAAAAGAGACGGGGGAGCACTTGTGCCGCACCATTGAGATCAAAATACGCAGGAAATTACCAAGCCCCAAGCGAGCGACGTTCTCAACTGAATTATTTGTGTGCCAACCATTTGGGTTGTTACATTTTAAATATAAGCCAAGCTAGCGTCGCTGGTTAACGATACATCCCCCATTCAACTCGATACACACATTTGGAAATACATTTAGAAATGATTAGATTCTAAAGGTCCCAAAAAAGAATTGAATAAGATCTATAAAAAGAAAGTGTCTAAAAATATCGATATAAATAAATCTATTTATAATGTAATAAATCATTCAAGTAGATAAAAAGTTACATTAACTACAACATATTTTACACTAATTGTATCAATTTATGATATAGTTATATCAAAAGTAATTATTTCATTCCACACTACGTCTCAATCAGCCGTAGTGAAATACATTTTTCATCTTGTCATAATTAATTGTTTGACAGCGAGCGTTGCTTCGAGTGAAGTGCTACAGTAATTAGTAAAATAATTACCGACGGAATTAACTGATTGAACTGACAACGAACGTCCTACGGCAGTAACACTTTTCATTATATTTAAGTAAATAAAACATATAAAAACTCTATTGTTTTGGTTTTTACAATATAGTTGCAACATAGTATAAAGTTTATCTAGATACATACTTAATTTACAATATTCGTATACTTATATTTTTTTTCAATTTCTCAAAAAAGTAGAAAATAGTATACAAGTAATAAATAGTCTACATTGTTGTTTAATATTAAAAGCTTCCCTTTAGTATTCCAACAAAAACAAACTTATAAAGTATTCATTGAAACTATTTAATGACATTAACCATGTTATTAAAGTATTTTCTTATTATTCATATAAAAACATAAAAATACCTAAACCACAAAACAAAAAGTTACATATGTATTGCAATAGAAGTGACAAAAAATACAGTTACAACTGTTACCAAACTTGTCGAGTGTAACTGCGTTTCCTAATACTAATACAGCGGGAATCTCCCCTTGGGGGAAAGGGAGTATTACTTATGTACGTGTACTGGTACATAGCGGTTTGGTTTACGGGGGAGGGCACGTAAAGGCCACAATCCCCCAAGCGGGCAGATCGTAAACCTCCGATACCGCGAATTGAATACTCTGCAACGCTCAAATATGTACCCACGATGTAACTGAACAAATCGATTGCTTTACTTTTTACTATAGTAGTATTGTTTCTGTGTTTTCTTGATTTTATACAAAAATAAAGAAATACTAGTTTTAAAATAGTGGAGTAACTCTAAATGAAAGAATGACTAAAGTTATATTACTTTGAAGTTGTTCATACAAAAATAGAATACCAACGCCATACTTGTTCTAATTATAAAATCTAATACCGTTATATTCACAAATTAAGCAAGGTACAAAGTATTTCCGCCCATGAAAGTATTAATGTAACCGAACGCATGTGTTTCACTGGGCGGGCGGAGTAAGTGGACTGTCTACATTAATTAACTTAACCCACGAAGGAAATAAACCTACTCAACGCGCCCGTGGAGCAGAAAACAGACCGTGTCGTCGAATTAATAAAATATTCAAGCAATAAAGCGCTTTGTTTTTCGAGACGCCACTAACCACTGATTTCTGAAGAGCTTATTCATGTTCAAACTAATGCGGTTCGGTTTCAGAGGCTTTGTACGGACGCCAGTTTGACATCCGGGCATTAATATCCCTCGCTCGCATCTTAGGAAGCCACCGAGTGGAGTGCCAACATTATTTTGGTACATTAATAAATATGAAGTGTTTGAGCAATGAGAGATCGCGCTGATCGCTGATGATCGTATCATTTGGTGGAGTAACACGTACTCGCGTATAGTTAGGTGGTCCAGTGAGCAAGATGGCGCGCGTCGCAATCAATGTGCGGTGAAACGCCCGCGCTGCCCACGCCTGCGTCTCAGCACCGCCCAGCACTTGCAGCCAAGTTCATTGGACCGCCTTACACAAACAACTTCAAATAAACAATGAAACAACAAATTATGGGTTTTAAAACTTTAAATCGACATCATTTTGTTTTACCTCAGACAACGTTTACAGTACTTTATTTAACTTTATTTCGATAAAAATAAGAGTATTTTTGAAACAGAATGTTACATAGTTACGAAGGAAAATAGACTATTGTTTTTATTTATCACCATGTACGATTCAGCTGTCGTAATAATAAACCGTAAGTGGTCGACGGAACAACCTTATTCGTATGTAGTCGATACGCCATTTTTTAACTATTTTCACGCACGAAGCCTATTTATTGGACCCCTCAGACCGCGCCTTTGTCATGTCGACGAGAAAATCGAAGTCAGGTAGTATGCCGGGGGGAAACGAAACGATTCGCCACAATTACTCTCAGAATGCGGATGCAAATGGGACCGTAGGCCCTAAAAAGTATACTGAATGTCGCTCGGTGCCGCGATAGCTTTATTTTTGCTGCCGTTACGAGAAATCTATTGCCTCTAATAAAACGCCTATCTGTTACGAATTTAAAAGCCAATTTATTGCTCGCTATAAACGTTTCGACGCACGACCGACATCGGCTAACTGAAACAAACGTACCGGTTATTAAAAATCCTATAATCATATTTTTCAGCTTTATATTTGTTGGAAACTTCTAAATGTGTCACCGTTGATCATTACAGTTTATTAAGTTGTAAATATAAGAAATATAATGTTTTTCCGAAAATATATTCTCTAAAAAACGTGGCAAGATTCAAGTATTTCCTAAACGATACAAACTTTACCCTTTGCGAAATGTTCTAGTAAAGCTGTGCTAAGGCCGGAAGCGTGTTTACCTCACTAGGTATAAGTAAGTTTATATGTTTGTCGGCAGGTACGGAGCGGGGTACGATTTAGCGGCGCGACGGAAAAATGCCACAAGAGAGTCGACTGCGACGCTCAAAGCGTGGCTCAACGAACACAAGAAGAACCCTTACCCGACGAAAGGCGAGAAGATAATGCTCGCTATCATCACCAAGATGACTCTGACACAGGTCTCGACGTGGTTCGCCAACGCCAGGCGCCGCCTCAAGAAGGAGAACAAGATGACATGGGAACCTAAAAATAAAACAGACGATGACGACGACACCATGCTCTCTGACGAAGAAAAGGAAAAAGATGAACAGGACGAGAAAATGAAAACTCACAAAGGTTCGTTGAGTTGCGTTACTCTGAGACATCTAATCATCGACCTTAAACGTAAATTATAAGTACTTATTATAGAGAGGTTGATTATCAGATGTCCAACTTTCAAAACCTATCTGTAGTGTCCCCCCCCCCCCCCAATTGTACCATGCTTTTGCGATTGATTCGTGCTTGTTTTTGTAAATGTGTTTGTCAGTGCTAATGCGATCGACAAAAAGGATCCTTTATCATAATTAACTGTATTGATTTTATTTAAATCTAGGTACCTAGTGCGTGTTATTTCATGTAAGAATTGTTGTAAACCATTTAAAATTGCTTTAATTTTGTCGGTGTATAAATCGTGGAGTGAATTGGTATAACGTGGCTGAGGGCCTGAGGGTGTTCGAGATCGAGAGAAGGTAAGGGGGTCTCAGGGAGGCGTGGGAGGAGGTCGCGGGCGCGGCGCGGGGCGCGCGGGGGACCGGGGGAGAGTCTCAGGCGTGTAACTGTGCGTAACCGCTCCTCGCTGCCGGATTTCCTATTCGTAGTAAAGTGGGCGGCGCCCGGACCAAATTTCATATAACGCATCTTCCGTTCGTGCGTCGGTACAACGGGGCTACGCTCGGAGGTCGCGCTCAGCGTGTCTGACGATCTGCCCTACTTCATGTTCTTGCCAAAGGATTTGTCGAGTTCGTGGATCGTTTCTTTTATGAGGATATTCCGTCGGAACGTAAGTAACTACGGTTTTGGGGATTTATAATGTGTTCCAATTGAATGTGGAGCCTTTTCCCGTTGCGGTTCTTGTCATCTGTACTCGATTTCTTTATATTGTTACGTAAAACGATATTCATTTAATATATATAATTCTAGCAGATGTATCGTAAGAATGCAATTTATATGGTAATTGAGGTTGTCGGACAGAGTGGAGTAATAATAAAATCCAGATATGTATCGAGTGCAGCGCGAGTGGTGCGAGCCTATGTCGCGTTAGCTGCGCTTGTCAACGACATAAATTATAAGTAGGCTGATACAATAAAGAGTGTTTTGAACACGAGTGTTTTCATTGCAAAGTTCACGGTGGTAATGGAAGCGGCCGCGAGGGCGTCACGGCCGACGCCCGGCATACGCTCCTCTAATGAACCTCCCCATTGTTAGGACAGAAGTGTACTTAATTCGTGGTTTCTATGGCGTCGCGCCTGCCGCCGCCAGCGCCACTAGGGGCTATAAAATGCCGTTAATAAACACGCTTTTGAGATGTTTAAGAGTGTTCCATTCAACAAGACATGCTTATAATATGAACAAGGATTAAAATGTTAATGGATTTATACGTAATGGTACTCGTACTTTTGTACTTGAAAGAAAATGTACCTACATTTTCTGGTAAAATAAATCTTGGAACCTCGGATCTCGCAATTGACACATGTTTATCGCTAACATTACAAATTGAATTATTTAGGCAGAATGTTCGCACCTTTAGTGAGTATACATAATAGATACACTGCTTTTACAGATTTACTCGCGATACATATCAAATGAAGAATCTACAAAAATAACAAATAGGCACTGATAGAAATGACATCCTAAATAAATAGAAACTCCCTAAACGCATGTGCCAATATCACTAAATAATCTTCAATAAGTCTTCGAATCAATCTCACTAAAGCCTAACACCTAACATTGACACATTAATATCGCTACACTAGAAAATGTAACAGTTTTTATTTTCCTAACTCTTTGTCAAACCCTCTCAGTTGCCATTAGAGGCACGACTATTGTTAAAGCATCCCAGAGGCACCCCCGAAGCGACTTCCGACCGTGAGTACAGGGGTACTACTCAAAACCTTTATACTTATTTTTAAAAATATTTTTTCGTATTTTATATTGTGCCTACTTGTTTATAACTAGGTAATGTTGAAGTGGACGCTTATTACTGCTTACTCTGTGAGTGCCTGACCCTACAATAAGATAATTATAGTTAGATATAGTATCAACAGACATGAGAGAAACCTTGCAGTAGAATCTTGCAGGTCGGTACTTTACTTTATAGGATTAAACCTATCAGCTATGTACCGAGCCTTTTAATAATAATTAATTAGAAGACAAACTCGTATTGCAAAAATGCGCGATGAAAATACTAATTAAAATCAAATGTAAATCGTTCACGTTAATCCACAAATCTAAATCAAACGCTTCACACCCACACAATGAATGTAACATTACAACTAAACTAATAAACTAGGTATAACGATTGTTACTCAGCAAACACAACAATTCTTTGAGAAACGACAGCTCCACCGACATGTAATATATCATTTTAAGTCACGGCAAACAAAGCCAATATAAAAGCTTTCACACGCGATCCCTAGACTGTAGTCGGCAAACAAACATCCAGAACTATCCCGCGTTAAGCCACTCATGAATAAAAGCTTCATTTTCGGACCCTACCAATAAATGTTAATTTTTGTCGTGAGCGCACGCATCGCAAACAAAATATTAATCCGTCGCGCGTTAATGGAAAACGAGTAGAAGTAATACAAACAAGTGAGTGCATTCGGGGCGGATGGCTCGCTTCGCCGCAAATGTAATAAATTGCAGTGACCTCGGCACTAAAGTGCAGGCGTCCTTCGGCCCAGCGCCGCCCGCGCCCGTCGCGCCGCTGGGGGCACTAGGGGACCCTGTTGCCACTGCTAGATAAATACCTTTTATACGAAAATTCTTGATGGAAAATTTACTGTCATGGCATCTTAAAAGATGAAGGAAAAATCATTTCTACCGACTTCTAAAAAGGAGATTCTTAATTCTGTATTTTTAAATATAATACCTCCCACTCCTTGAATTCAAAACTTTGAAACCCATGAAAATAATAGAGACTTAAAAATAACCAAAAAGCAAACAATCAACTCATAGGTTACCTACCATTAAATGCTAAAATTTCCCAGCACAAATGTTTGCTACAATTCAGGCTCGTACGTAAGCAGATCACATTCACTTACACCCTGCAAAAGGGAATTCACTCTATAAATCCAGACCAGATCCAGTTAGTACTCAAGACTAGTATTGATCACAGTTTTGTATCAATCAGCATTCGTTTGTTTTGACAGAACGATGTTGATTGAGACAAAGCGATTTCGTTTGGAGCAAAGAGAACAACCGTGTTTTATGAATTTATTCACACGGAGATACAAAGGCAAATATGTCTATTTTTATCTTGTCTGATAGGTATAAAACGTTGTAATAATTAGTGTAAAAAGTCCCTACGTTAAACCAATTATATACGTGATAAATTTAAATCAAAGTCTGCAGAACAAAATAATTTCAAAATAACAACCGTATCAAACAAAACTAAATTACAATAAATACCAAATTCAATAAAGAATACGCTGAGCAAATAAGTAACTCTCCGATTTCAATTATCTGACTTAACGAAAACATAAAACACATTGCTTATATTAAAACATAACAAAATTAACCAATTTTCGCTTATCTCCCGCCGTTGTGGGTCTTTATTAGATTAATACAATGAAAATTAAAACAATTTGCCGGATAAATATCTTCGCGCGAAGTATCAGTGGCGTCCCTATTTATCCTTAGTGAAGGGCAACGTGGATAACCCCTCTTAAAAGCTAGGAGCAGTCAGCATTAAATGGAATAAAGAGAATGAAGTCGAGCGGTCGCGCGGGCCGCACGCCCCGCTCCCGCGCCCCGCGCCACTCGCGGCCCTCTGAATTTCATTAGTGGGCCCGATCCCGCCCCCGCGCCCTCCGAAACCCACTTTACAACGGAAAATGGCATTATCATAATACTTACAGCGTTATAAAATACATTAAATAAACATTTTTATTTAATTGTACTATGGCAATATTTTTTAACGTTGGTGTCATTAATTTCGTTTAAAATTTTTCTCTCTTCGTAAGAAGCTGTATGGAAAGATATACCTAGGTAAAAATGCGTTTTAGAAAGCTCGTCTCAAATCATAAGTATGTTTCTAGTTAGTATTAACGTTGTTTGGTACACGGTTTTATCAAAGGTGACAATTTAATGTATCACACCACATATACGAGTTGATTCAAAATGCGGTCCTCTGTTGGGATGCCGCGGGGCGCCCCGGGAAATGCGAAATAAATACTCAGCTTAAATAGGAAAGGGATCGACGAGCGTCGCGCCCGCGGCAGGGGAATGGCGCCCTAAAGTGGTATTTTCACTTCGCTAATCGGATAACCACTTAACGAATGGGTCACTGCACGCCGAACGTATTTTCACACGACTTTTCTGAAGGGAGCCCGGAGATTTCGGTTCTTACGAGTAAAAACTTACGTCCAAGTTGTAACGGTCACGCTGACTATACAATCCGGATTGTATTGATTTTTGGTAATACATTTTTAAGCCCCTTTTATTGGCGTTCGTTTTAGTTACGGCGGCTATAATGCGACTGCAATGACGTACTCTCACGCGTTTATTGCCATTCGAACATAAATATGATCGATGAATATTATTATCTTTACAGATGAGGAGAGGAAGGGGGATGACATGCTGCAAGGAATGCATCACCAAATGTTGGGATATGGAATAAAAGAGGAAGCGAAACGGGGCACATCAGAATGTGGAGTCCCGATTCCTGCATCTAAGCCCAAGATATGGTCGCTAGCGGATACTGCAGCGTGTAAAACGCCACCACCGGCTGCCCAACCGTGGCCTCAGCACGGGTACGAGCGTCCCCCCGCCGCCGATACTGGAAGTAATGGGTTCGCACTCCCGGCGACGGCAGCAGCGAGTCCTGCGAGCGGCTCGTACGGGCGGTACGGAGGGTTCCCCGGCGGGCAGTACGGCGCGCAGCACCCGTGCGTCCACCCCGGCTCGTTCCCCGACGTGCAGACTGACACGCCGCCGCAGACTCCGCCAAACATGAAGGTGCCGAGCGTCGCCAACCCCTTGCCGAGCGGCGGTGGATCAGGTTACTGCTTCCCGCGACACCAGCACTCGCCACACCGCGACCCCTACCACACTCATCACCATCCGGCCAACGCACACCACAACAACCACACGCATCATAACGAAGGATCTGCTGCCTTCAAACCGTTTTATAAAAGGTATATTCATTTTTTAATATATACTTATTCACTTATTAAAATCCCAATCGTAGGAAATAGTAAGCCATCTTCAACGAAAATTTTAATGTAATAGAAGAGATACGTTCCGATTTAGAGATGTGGCTCCTCGCTCTCGCGTACAAGTGCCTGATTGATTCAAATTGACGGTGTCGAGTACCGCGACACGTAGGTAACACCCGCATGTAAATGAGAGAGGTGTTCGTAAATGGACGATCGTAGTAAAGATATCGAGAAAGCCATAAACCGAGTTGCGGTTTAGTAGCTGAGGCTCGCGCCGGGGTGTCATGTCGGTAATTGAAAACAATGGAGTTGTGTCGAGGCGGAAGGGCGACGTGCGACTCGAGGGCGGCGAGATTGCAATCTTGCGTCATTTGTCATTGTCAGCCACGGCCCGGACGCCTACATACACCACTGACCTCACCAAATTAGCTCTCACTGTAAGCATATTAGTGAGATGGACACTCATGACAGATCAATATCTGTAATCATTATCCCGACTCGATTACATTAATGTGTAAAAACAAATTGATTAAACAAAATATATTTTTACATTGATGTAGAATTTATTCGCAAGCAACGTACCTATAACAGCAATTTATTAGCTAATTAATAAATTATTTATTATGATGATAATAAAATAGGACCGTGTGAAGAGTATTTATTTCTAATGACGCGGAGGGCACATTTATCTTGGTGTTGAAAGATTTTCGTAGAAGAAGCAGTGGCATCCGCGGCTCTCATTACAATAAATCGCGAGTCGGACACCGCCGCACAGGACGGAACCGCCAAGAATTTGGTTTTAGCCAAACGTTCACAAATTCACTCCAACAGCCTTTTGTATTATTTTGGTTTTCACGCCTTTTTGTCTCACGAATTCTTTGACGCGAAAATAACTCCTTATCTCGGCATTCCTTTTAAAGTAGCCCAAAAAGAACGGATTTAAATCGACAGTTTTTGTATCCGACTTAAATATCATGCCTATATCGTTTTGTTTTATTTAGCTAAGTCGTATCGCGACCATTCGACCGAAGTACCTTTAACTGTTGTGCTTCGTTTCTTCTAATTATTAAAACCTTTTCGAGTAACATAAGATCGATAAAAATATTTCTTGTACCATAAAATGTATCTTGAGAAAATTTTGCTTAAAACACTTTCACCATTTCTCAATCACATCGTGAAGACAATAAATAATAGGTTTAAATTAATTGATTCAGTATCGATATGTACGCGGCCGGAAATACTAGTTGTTTATAATGAGAAATGGTGGTGTTGTGTGGAGTGATGACCGCAGAGCGAGAGGCGAGGAGGGTCGCCGGCGTACAGATAACTCGCTGGCCGAGCGGGCGTGGGCGACGGACCTCAATGGACACTCTTCATTCACAACACTACCTCGGCATTAAAGTAGCTTTCCTTTTTTTCGAGGTCCCTAATCTGAACTGTTATCTGTCGATCCTGAGTCGGGTCCTTCTCCGTTTCATTGAGAGCCAGCGCGGCCGGACAACCTGTTTGACTTCTTTTTTCATTGACGCCGCTACAAACTTTAGATGACCGCGGCCGAGGTCGAATTTTTATTTCTTTCACATTTTGGTTTTCCGGTCCGAACGATTCGTTAATAAATTCTCAGATAATGAGACTGAACGTTTCGTCACCTCATCTCGATTGGTTTATATTATTTTTTCTTGTTGGGTCCGTATGTGTGAACGCTGCGGCGGGCTCGCACCGACGAGACGAGGACGACACCGCGATACAATCGATACACCTATCGGGCGAACCTTCTTTTTTCATCATTTAAATACCGCTATTCTTTTAAAGGGTTAAATTTGTTTTGGGTGCCCAAATTGGATAAATATATGTAGAGAACTAACGCATTAAATGTGGGTTTGTTTGTTTGTTTGCAGGTAAAGAACGTGAAACCTGGGTCGCTGCACTGCCCGTCGCCGTCGACTGCGAACAACTGTCCGATCACAGTGGCACAGTGTTTCCATTGAATTGAACATCCACACGAACTAAACAAACAACAATTGGCTGATTATACATAATTAGGTCAATAATTATTATAAACTTTGTAAACTATTTAATTTGGTACATGAATTTATTTGTATATCGCATAGTGTAATTTTTAAATTCTTAAAGTTAATGCACAGATAATTACGATGTATAAAGTGTTAGGTATTTAAATTTCGTTTGATGTTGTTGATTCGACAGTAACATGTTGTCCTTTAGTGCATAATGAGATGATTAATCAAACGAAGTAATATGAATGAAACCGACGTTGCTCAGTATTTTTATAGATTTAAGAGTAATGGAATTAAAACAAAATTATTTATAATTTAATTAATGATGAATGGTACTCGAAGCGCAGTTAGATATTTAAATTGGGATATCCTCATAAGATTCCACATAGATAATGTAATTTTAATCATCTACAGACTACATTGTAATATTTCTCGTATTTATATTGATATGGTACCTATTGTATTTAGGGTGTGTTATATTTTATTATTAATTTGTTGAATATTAAGTTCTTCCATTTTTATTTAAAGACCTATCTATTTTAAAGCAATAAATTATTGTTAGTTCAGGTGCCAGATACGATTTCGGTAGTTAATAAGTGATAACATGTACTTAAACACGTGAACAGACTATTATTGTAACTTGAACTTTGAAGTTTTAGTTTTGTTTTAAACATGAATAGTCGATGTAACGTCGATATGGTTATTGTTGTTGTCATTGTATATAAATTTATTTTGTATATTTTCTATTTAAGTTTCTCATCGAGTGTACAAAGTATTTAGTATGTTTCTCACATGTTCATTGATACTTCGAAAATAACTATATAAATATTGTTTAAAAGTATTATTAGTATACCCTGTACATAAATATTATTCAGAATATAATATTATTTTTAAGAAGGTCGCATTCACGCAACGATACTGTGTAGGTAACATTAAAGACGACGATTTTATTAACTATAATTATTGAAAAACAGACGTCCGATCGGATAAATTTAAGTGAATAATTAAAGATTATGTTTCTGCTCTACCTTACTGTTTCTTATGATATTTATACAGTTAAGTATTGTCATTCGCATAGAACATTGTCAATAGACTAACTGATACAACGACTCCTGAATAGAAACTATTAAGAACCAGACATAGTTGTAGATTATAATGAGTTATGCACACTCCGTCTTGGTCACAACTGCGAGGCTTACAAATCAATACAATACACTAAATACAAACAAAATGTGACCAAAATCAATACATTTGCTTAATATAAAATGTTCTATATAGATATTATAGAATATATAACTATTAATTATTATTATGAGTAAAATTATGTAACGATTGTAATTAAATCTTTATTTCAAATGTGTTTAATTTTATTTTGTACCTTTTTAACATTGGACCTTTGTTAAAACTGCCACCTGATAGAAAAATACCTGCTTTGAATATCGATCTTTATTCTTTATCTCTAATTATTTTAAAATTATATACATATATTAAATAGAATAGTAATAATGGAATGTCTAATTCCACCTAAATATACCAATAAATAACATATACAGTACAAAAAATACCTTACATTCACTAATTACAATTGAAATTGCATAAAACAATACGACAAACAAAGATACTACAAAAATACAGGTAAATAACGACATGAACTCAACGTAATGGGAGAAAAAGTTATAAATCGAGTTAACTAAATGGTTCAGTCTGTGCCAACAAACAAAATAGGGGTAAAGGTCGATAATGAGACGGTAAAAGCCGTCGGTCTCAACTAGGGTCTCGCCCCTTCCTCCAACTCTTAAACAATGCTTAAGGGCTAATAAAAGAGCCACTTTTTTCAACTTTTAAGAGGCATTCAATCCACAAATTAAATCACCCGTATCTCTGAATTTAAAAGGGTTTTATAACTAAAGATTATTTGAACTTTTAATAAATATTGGAGACAATAAGGGAAGGACTAATAAACGTTAAGAAACGTAAGTATTTATGTTTTAATTTATAATATTTCTGACGACATATGGAGGTGTCTAAGACACTTTATTATTGACGCTAAATAATAACTTTTTTTAATGAATAGTCCTGACATTCCTAAAGAATGTATCTCAATCTTAAAAGGGAATCTAAATTTAATTTAATCAAGGCTCAATTTCCCATAGTCCATAGGTTAGTAAAAATAGAATAAAATATAATTCGTAACATATCCAAATCGTATGATAATGAAACATATTTAAATAAGTTGATAAACAAGATTTGTATATCAAATGATAAACCAGGCCGCGATATGTGAGACAAATGTTTTCCCGACTCTTAAGTCTCAAAGTATGTGATGTTACACCATCTTATATATATGTGCTGTGATTTGTGTAAGTATTCTATACAATATACCTATGTATGATAACAGGTTTTCCAGTCTGAGAATTTTATGTGAACCGCAAATACCTCTATAATACCAAACTCGATCTATTATTAGACGATAAATTGCAATTCAAAAACAAATCTCAATTCCTTTATTATTAGTATGAAATTAATCAAACTAATGAAGCCATAAAACATTTTAATTAATTTTTATTACAATGAAAATAATTACGCACGTAATATAGAACCTAATTTTATTAATACTTAACATAACCAATAAAACGTTGATGGTTGTGTCAATCATAATAATATCTACCTCATTGGTGGACAAACAAAACCACGCGATTGCTTTACTTAATCAAATCCGTTACTACGATTGAATCTGCAATAAAATCTCCAATAGCAATAAAATGGCCATAAACATTGACATCACAAATAGCAGCTAATAATCAACGAAACCAATCGGACCACGGCTGTGACACAAATAATATTTTATACGCACCTTCACTAAGAACCGAAAGCATTGCAAATGATTGCCGCAATAAAAATGTATGCAGAGGGCACTGATTTTAATTAATTGGAATTCAGACCGAAAACAATAACTCAAAATAACGGAACAACTTATGTATATCTTTTAAATAAATATAAAAAGGTAACACGCTCTTAATTTATTCAATACAAGCGACGACAATTATCTGTTGTTTATTTAAAATTCTTCCTCTGTCTTGTTTAAAAGATACACGTTGTCACTGGTTTTCTCCAGAGCGTCGCCTCGGTGGGAAATAAAAAGAAATATTCAGAATATTCCTTCGTTTACATACACAGTAGGTAAGTAATAAGTTTATTGTTAATATTTTAAACTGTTATAGAAATTTATATCTGCTTTACGACTTATGATTGCATAAGATACGATTTAACTACTGAATATAATCGGCAAAGAAACTACGAGTAACAGACGACACTAATCAAAAGAAACTTGTCCGTGTAAGATGATTATCTTTACAAGAATATTAAAGTTTCACCACCACAAACTCATTTTAAAACTTGGAATAATTTCTTTCCATTTAATACTAATACGTTCCATTTAATACTTTCATTCAAAATATAACTATAAGAAGGATTCATTCCGACTTCATTTAATAAACTAAATAGATTTTAATGTAGGTAACTGCTTCAAAAGAGACGAGTACAGGCGTTCATCGCGCAACATTTAGGCACATAAAGATAAAGTTTTAGTGCCCAACTTGAACCCTTAACACTAATGGTAGCTGTCAGGTTTTGAAGGCAGTTTCAAGAGACTGTGGAATCAGGAAGCTTTAGAAAGAGTTGCCGAAGCTCTCCACCAGATGGCGCCAACAGTAACTTTTCTACTAACTTCGGAAGTGAAATGAAAGATATTTCTGTAAAGTAATTGTTACTGGTTGAATTATAATAAAGTTTTAATGTCGCGTTTATTTGATTTTGACTGGAGTTATAATGCTATTATCAAATTAATTTCGTTGAATTGGGTAAGTCGTAATTTTACATGAAAATATTAGTATTACTAAGTACATTTTGCTGTAGGTTATTGGAGGAAAAAGTCATGATTATCATTATAAATGGGTAATATTATGCATAACTGTCAATGAAATTTAATGTAACGGGCAAAAATATACCATAAAACAGCAAAACCTAAAATCGTAATGACTCTCTCCATATTTATATTAAATTCAGTCCAGAAACAAAGTAGAGTTAACGATAAAAATCTCTAATTGTTAAAAAACATGAAACAATTGTTAACACTCTCAAAATCACTTAAGCTTTTTATAAATTTAAAATGAAAATAAAATACCAAAACACTTGTTTAAGAGGCCACTCTAAAACTAATTCTGTTCTGTACCAAAATCCATTTACATATTAGATAAATATATCATACAAGTGCATGACGCCGGTACAGGTGCAAATTTCACCTGCAACAAACAACGAGTATCCTAATCACTTCAGATTTCCGTATAAAACGGGCAAATTTATTCATAACATCGCATTTATCATACACCTTCGAATAGTTTTTCGCATGTATGAGAAAATTGCCGAAATTCTATCACGCGGGTGTTACGGAGGGCGATGCCCGTTAGAATTTAGTGCACCTTTTGGAAAACAATAAATCATTTTGTTGCGTAATATTGCCTCTATATGCATGAAGATCACGGCGGACCTTTCTTTTATTTATTACGCCACTAAACATATTTTTATAAACAATTTATGCTTCACAAAATTGACTTCGATTTTTTTTAAATTATTCATTTTATTTTATTACTGATTTATCTTCGTGCATTAGGTTGAAACTGTTTGATATTGAATATATAATTTTGATGCTATTTCCAGTGATATAGACGTTAGAGTAACACGACTGTCATTTGATTTATTATTTATTGCGAATGTTCGTTGTTTAGGTATCAATTAAAATTGTCGTAGATGCCAATGCATCTGAATGACTTCGATAAATAGATTTAGTTGGTTCGCGCCGATAACAGACTGTAGTGGCTACCGGAGAAGGCCTGTTTGATATCCATCCATCGATCGGTCAAGAAGATGCGACCTGATCACCAACATTCCATCAGAGCCCCGGCGCGTCATATCTCCTTGAAAACATTACCTATATTGGAGTAATTTATCTCCGGTAATTCGTTCCGTATTTTGATTCTTAGATCTTTACAAATACTCAACCGATAAAGCTTTTACTTCTAATAAATAATGTAACCTGTTTGTTTATGCTTGAGGTTTATTTCTGGAAGATAGCGTACTCTTAAAGTAAGTTTATTTTTAGCTTTTTATCTGTGTATGACCTTGTTTATTTATTTACGAATGTTACACCAACAAACCAAAGTAAACTTCTAAATTGAGATTTTCGTATCTAAAAATACGTTTTATCTAAAATTAGACGTTATACTCTTTACATTCACAGTGCAAAGTATGATGGTTCAACTTTGGGCAATCAATTTATTAGTTTTTATGCAGTTATACAGTGTCATGAAGCTTAAAATAGGAATGATTAATTTACGAATCAAAATAATAATTCATATGGAATTTCACTAAGTAACCCTTACTAGTAGGTACATAAAATCAAGGTATGAAATTTCAAAAGTCGAAGATTTAAACTTGAAATTTTAGCACGCGAATCGAATACGACTTAGGAATACTTTCACGGCGCATAATCTGGTGAAATCAATGAGACATTCCTACACGGCCGCGGAGGGTTCACAATTGAGGAACTTTCAAGTCCTATAAATGAGTTCACCTTTCGCTGTGATTGCGACGAATATTCGTACGTACTAAAGGGGAACAAAATGTACTGCCTCACTTATTAGATATGCTCACGAAATTGATTTGAATATCTCCAAGTTATTCGATACCTACTGTATAGTATTACCAGCAGAATGTTGACTCTTGACTATTAATTTGCTTGCATAATAATGAAGCATATACCCTTAGCTACGTATAAGATTGTCTGACTGACTGATCTATTAACACAGCTCAAAGTTAGAGCTGGTCTGAGCCTCAAACCACAGAACGGATTGCTCTAAAATTTGGCATGCAGATACTATTAGGACGTAGGCATCCGCTAAAAAAAGAAGAGAAAATATGGATAAAGCCGCGGAGCAAAGTTATTCATGAATAAATTGTATCTATAGCTTTAGTTAGACGCACAAGCTTCACATTTACATCCTTCAACAGAAGAAAAATATAATACTCGCAAATGAAATTAAATAAATCGAAAATTAATGTTCGCGAGATAATCTCGATGGTAATAAACAAAATGATGTAGTTAAAACACATACTGATTTAGTTTTCACATTAACAAAGTCAGACAACACAATATAAACCGGCATAAATCGGATCCCGCCGCGTGAACCGTGGACGCGGCGCGCGGCGCGCGGCGTCTCGGCTCACTCATGCGCCGGGAACATGAACAAATATTTTATTGCGTTCATCGAAACATCTCTGGGAACACGTTGCTTTATCGATGAATTACTGCGGCGCGCACTTGTCAATTTCGCGGTATAAAATTCCTGTGTGGACATGACAAAGGCAGCTGTCATCGTGAAGCTTGAAGGGTCGCCATCCCTCGGGGCTAAGCCCTCCCCGTCCGGCTGAGACACGCACGATCGTCCGAAACTCGCCTAATCCTCACCTACTCCACACATAAACCCATCTAATTGTTAATAAAAGGCCGAATTCGGAAGCGTGCGGTTACATCGCGATGGTCTCTCTAATTGATTTTTACGGCCCTTCTAATTTAATGCGACTTTATGGAGTTAATTGGCGCTAAATATTGTTTAGAGGTAATTATGTGAAGCTTTGGTTATCATTAAGGGTGTGAGAGTCAACTCGACGCCTCCTTTGTTTGAACCCTCTGCTGTTAGACATTTTCTTATCTTATAATCACTTAACTGTAGATTTAAATACTTTGCCAATTACGTGACCTATAAAATTCAAATCTAATCATGGCACCTAATTGTTTGATAGAAATGAGATTGCAATTCACTCACACAATCCGTTTGACTGGAGCAAAATTATGTGTTATTGTGATTCTCATGCTCCGAGCATTACACGACAAGCAACGTCGTGAACAAAACGCGTCAAATAACAGCGGGGTGATATTAGAAAAATTCCAACATCCATAAAATATCTATTTTGAACTCATCATAATAATTCGAACGGTATTTTTTGTAAAACGTCTTATTTTCTAGTGAATAAGAATTTGTTGGGACTCCTTGAACGTGTACAACATAATGTTATTATAATTTATGTCATACTAAGCAGGTGAAGATATACGAGCGAGTCATTCATTTTATTAAACATGTTTGCTAAGTCGATTTTGTTATTTTTTTTGTCGCTGGACTTGTGGGCATCTATCACACAGCGTGCGGGCGCTTTCTCGTTCAGCTCTTTATTATAACACCAATGATTTCCGGACACTGGTACACTCTCACACTTGTCCTTTTACT
Source organism: Timandra comae (assembly GCA_958496195.1). Classification (NCBI taxonomy): domain Eukaryota; kingdom Metazoa; phylum Arthropoda; class Insecta; order Lepidoptera; family Geometridae; genus Timandra; species Timandra comae. The sequence goes on from OY292353.1 coordinate 13,846,973, forward strand.
TTTCAAACGAACTTTGTCATAGTCCACTGAATATAGCATCAATTAGGAAAATCAAAGTTATTTAATCATAAAGTTAAACAGAAAACGTGATTGACAGTTCTAATGCTGAATTTAGATCGTCATTAGTGGCCTAATTTTTAATTATTAAATTAAAAAAAAAAATATTTCCATACCATACCTTCCAATTATTTTTAGAAATCAAATCTTTCACACTTTTCTTTTTCATAACATTTAGCTAAACAATCTACATTTCCAAAAGTGATCAAATTATACATAGTTTTCATACAAAACCCAGCATCTTTGCAAACTAAATTAGCAAAGTAATTGATATAGAGAGGAGCAGCGCGCGATGCGCTCTAACCAACGTAAGTTCACTTTAGAGCGCACTCAATCCTCGAGAGTTTTACAGATTTTAATTTTCCTTTTGTCTTTATGGATCACGAAATGTTTTGTGTAGTCAAAGACCCCGGGAGGGCCGAGGATGGGACCCCCCGCCGCGGTTTCCTTCCTACATCGTCTCACTACAAAAACTCTTGTTATAAAAATGCACGACGAACAAAAACGCTTACGTCGGGTGACAAGTGGCCTTTGTTTATAATATTGTTGATTTGTTTATGAATGTCCATAACACCAACTGATGACTGTGCGCTTTTGCAGCTTAAGACGGGCTCAGTACATGCTAACAAACAGTCTGATATTGTTGTAGTAGACTTGGGGTATTAGTACCTCCACTTATAATGATATTGACAAGTTTATGGTGATGTCAAGTAGGGCTTACACTAATTTATAAATGTGACTTCCGTTGGTGATTCCGATAGACGTGACTCATGCGTTATGAGAGCATTTCAAGGAGGCTTTATTTTTGTCTTGGCATTTGGCTTGACAGGGTTATTTATTATGATTACTGCACTAGTAATTGTACTTGTAAATGCTTAACGTTTCTAGTGAAGTGTAGTCTCTAAATCATCAGAGATTTATTATAATATTACAAATCACCCAATCTGATACTACAAGCAAATTCTTCCATTAAACAAGAACTACACAATCGTTGGCACTCCGCCTGCCATCGAATCAAAATCACAAAACATAACTAGCTATCATGTAAACATTACGCGTAAATAAAAAACAATATTTCATTTTAGCTGACAAATATAATATGATTTAGTAAAACGTTGACAATGTTAAGCGAATGTGAGCGAACATGTTGTAAAATACGTCGGAACAACCGGCAAACACGATCTCATCAGAGAACTTTATTAGCTGACACCTCGGAATAAAACGGCGTCATTATCGAGATATCATACTAATGTAGAATGTTAAATTTATCAAATATACGGTATTTGGATGAAAACATACAAGTTGACAACATGTGTAGTTGGTATCTACTCGGAGGGATCGGACGCCCTGGGGCGCGGGCTCGGATCGGCTGCGTTACTCAACGTGACCTAATGGCCGGAGATAAATCATGTGTACCTACCTACATCTAAAAAACATACAAAACATACCCAGAAAGAGACCAATGTTGAATAAACAAAATTCATGGAAATGGGGACAAATCTGACAATGCCCGGTGCCGGTGGTCCGCGAATACGCCGCTCGATCCACTTGCGAACCCGGAATAATGACGTCATAATGTCCTACAAACTGCCCCAAGTTCCATGTACAATGCCACAAATAAAAGAGCACTTGCTCCTTTTACAATATCATTTTTATAACTTCGTTAACATTATCAATGAATACGCAACGACAAACATAATCTCTTATTTAAATAATAAAAAAAAAATTGCAATGTCACTTTAACGCTTATGCAAACGAAAGATAAAGCCCCAATGGTTGCCGACGAAATAAAGATATGAATTCTCTAATACGATTAAACGAAAAGTGCAACAAATTAAATTCTCCCACGCAAAACGTCCCTCGAATAAAGAAAGACATTACGCTGGGACCCAAATAGAAGTAATTCATAAAACTGAGCAAGCCCTTTGATATGAAAATACGGCTAATCCGTGGCACGCGCCTTCTCCGCTCGGGATGTGACCTGCGCGTTTGTTTGTTTGCCTTCTTCGATATCATGTTGTTATTTATTTATCATAACTCGGGACTTTTCAATACTCCCGTTTATATTTATTAATCCTCCGCTCTTGAGCCATTATAAATTATAATATATCCAGAGATTAATGAATTTAAGTGTGTTATAATCGTTGTGAGACATTTTATAAATATATTCCTTGAATTTGTGGAATGTTTGTACGATCGGTCTCGGCTGGAGATATGATATTATGGCTCTTCATAATCTTGTATCTTTTTGAATGTTTGAATCATGTTCTAATAAAATTTCGAGAATCGTTCGTTGAGTTATTATTTATTCGGTGGGAGTAACGGTAGACATCTAAATTATTTAACGTTGGCGTACTCAAGTTAGTGGTAAATTAATATTTGTATAAATAAAGGATATGAAGAAAATATACATAATAACACGTTTATAATTATTTATTTTAATTAATGTTTGTTAAAATGTAATTTAAGGTAAATTAATATGTGTATTATACAACAGTCAGCTTTGTGGCCTTACTATATATGCTCCGCGGTTTCATGTTGATAATTTCCTCGATCTAAACTGAAATATTTTTCAATTTAAACCAGTAATTCTTTGGATTAGCTCAATCAAATCAACCAAACAAACTCATCAGCTCTAAGTATTCAGTAGATTTGGATTACTAAGTATATACAAAGGGCCTATTTCACCATCTTCAAGTAACTTTCCGAGTAGCTACTCACAAGTTTTGTCTTTGTCACTTGATATAAAGTAGGAAAAAGACAACACTTACTTTACTTGGTGAGTAACGTTACTTGAAAGTCGTAAAATAGGCCCTAAGTTAATTAATGCATCCATAAGTAGAAAGTGTGTTGTATAAACGAACAATAGTCAATTTATACAACAAATATATTAAATAAAGTTATACATTGAATGGGCTGAACAGTTTATTCACAAGTGTATTATTAAAAGTCATTTAGCAGTTAAGGGAAATAAAATGGACGCGGTGTCTCTAAAAACGTTTTCAATCGAGCCCTTGATTATTTTGCACTGTTGAAACATCTGATTACTTTGGTTTTTATGTTTGCTGTTGGTACGCATATAACTAAAACAAGATAGTCATATTTATTTAAATTATATTTGTAGTTATAATGAATGTTGTTTGTAATTACAATGGATGTATACTGATAAATGGAATTGAGGATTTAAAACTAGTTAATTACCTATCAAACGATTCGACGGGTTCATGTCTTTTTGAAAGAAAATCTAAGTAATAATAATACCTATTGTTAAGTTACGTATCTTATACTTGTATAAGATCTTATAGTGAAGCAAAGTTCTTCTTAGTTCTATCTGTCACTGATGATATTAGCATTGAGAAATAGTCTTGATTCCAACGCTTGCGTAAAGGAGTTAAACTCGATATTTTTGGAAAATAGATTAGGCCACGTGTCCATGGTAAGAAAGTCGGCGCCCCGCGGTTTCACCCGCATAGTTCCCGTTCCAGTAGGAATATAGGGCTAAAATTATGCTAAAAACTTTCCCACTGAATCACTCTATCTATTAAAACAAACCGCATCAAAATCCGTAGCGTAGTTTTAAAGATGTAAGCATACATAGGGACATAAGGACATAGGGACAGAGAAAGCGACTTTGTTTTATACTATGTAGTGATTCATGTAAATGAGAAGATTTTTGTCGACTCTACGTAAGAACTTAATATAAAGAAACTCACTTTACTTAGTGAGTAAATTTACTTGAAGATCGTGTAATAGTCTCCAAGGATCATAACACATAAAAATATGCAGATATTCAATGACTTTTTCCATTAATTCACATCAAATTTTCCCAGAAAACCGCTTAAATCTACGTCCCAGTAATCTCAATATAACACAACATCAAATGGTCGCCAACCTATCAAATATTCAGCATCAATTCTACAACACATTTAATATTGATACAACGTTCATTTCGTAATCATAGGTTGTTTAAATTAAGTACAGTCAAGAACAATAATAATCATTAATGGCCGTGTTATGAGTTGGAATGACGCGGGGCATTTATGTCAGATCTAGTAAACATGACGTGGGATCACAATCGCGCCACAATCGATGAGGTATCGAGATGTGAGTTTCATCAAACGTTAGCGATCAATGATTATTGTTCACTGGAACGTTATAATTTAATTTAAATTTTAGTTTTATTTTGAGCTGTTAGGGTTTACATTGTACTGTGATTTGTACTTCTAAAATTACCATTAGGTTGGTGCCTTTGAGACACATCGAAAGTTATTGAAGTTGTAAATACCAAAATATACGAGTAAGTGTAAGTACTTAACAGTTTTCCCAATAATTTGACACAGTTACCTGTAGTGAACTCAAGAAAATGGCAGCTTTTTAGAATCTACAGCTAAGCCGTGGACAGATTTTTCGAAAAATTTATTTGTTCAAAAAAAGTTGACTCTCTTGATTCGCCCATAGTGTCGAATTATCGTATGATAGGTATTTCAAAACTATAAGCTATAAGCCAAGCCTACAAAGCCTACCAGATAGATTTCTTTATTACAATTATTTCACATCCAGAACCATTTTATGATATAAAATTAAATGGCAAAACCAAATGAATGTTCATGGGTGGTGTCCTTCATTATGTTCATCAATCATCAGCTAAACCTGTATATGCCTACTATATATGGTGGCATTGTGGCATCAATAATTTTAGTATTTATTTTCAAAATAAAATCATTTAATTACTTACTACAATTAAATTTAACACGACGGCCTAAAATCTAAATGGAATGTTCACCATGCCGGACTTTCAAAGGGTTGCGGTTTCGATTCCCGGGCGGGGTAAATATTTGGTGATCCATAAATGTTTATTTCGGTCTGGGGGTGTGTATGAATGTGTGTGTAGTTCCTGATAAAATAAATAGGTTATGATTTTAGTTAGGGGTCAGTTGCTATGAAGATATTAGAATTGTGATGAAGATGAAGATAAAGTTTCCGTAAAAAACAGAGTAATACTAAGCGTATATTCAAACACTTTCAAATAGGTTACATAAATATTGTCTATCTATTAATTTAACCCAAAATCACTAAAGACAATGTCTACAACCAAGTAAAAACAATCTAAAACCCGATCGAAGCATTTTATTTGAGTGCCTTACACTAAAAATACATTGTTACAAACCAATTTCACTCTTATGACCTCTGTAATAAGGTGCCATACAAACCTCCAAAGGTTGCCACGAAGCGTTAAAGCCTTGTTCAAACGCCTACAAACATTATAACAGCAAGAATTTTACCTGCTTTTGTCGGTTTAATTTTATACTAGGCGCCTTTTCAAGGAATATTATCATTGAATTTGATTAAAACGGTTATAAAATTGTTTATAATTTATTGTAATAATGTTTTATAAAGTTTAAACAAAAGACGATATTGTTTTTGTATACTGAAATGAATCTTACACTTTATCACTACATAATATAAAACAAAGTCGCTGTCTCTGTCCCTATGTTCCTATATCCCTATGTACCTATGTATGCTTACATCGTTAAAACTACGCAACGGATATTGATGCGGTTTTCAGTAACAGATAGAGTAGTTCAAGAGGAAGGTTTTTAGCATAATCTTGTCCCCACATTCCCACGGGATCGGGAACTACGCGGGTAAAACCGCGGGGCGTCGCTAGTAAAATGATAAATAAGCCTAATAGTTAATCTAAAGTCTTGCCACATTTCTTTTTTAACTTGTAAGAAAGTCAAAAAATGAAAGGATTTTCAGAAATTTCTCAGTACCTAATAGAACGCAGATAAAAAAATCAAACTTAACACCTTTTTTACAATCTCAACTTTATAAAAACTGTCCGTTTTTAAACCGAAAACTTTCACTAAGTAATTACTTAAATTTTCATAAAAAAACTACAAAAAATAACACTAATATGACAAACAAAAAAAGTAATGTCTACTAAATAAGAAAAGAAACACAAAATAAATCACATTTAAAAGTCATTCGATTTTTTATATATAAACCTGGCTCTTTGAGAAATGTTTGCATGATGTCTCATTCCGATATGCTCTTTTTTCCATTGGTCTTCTTGGTGGTCAAAGGGAAGCTCGAACTTGGGAATCGCATTAAACATGAAAAGAACCAGTGAACTGATTTAGTTGTTATGATTCATATTCACAGCAGTGGTCGAGACACCTACCGCGCGGCTCAATCACATCTCAACTTGATTCCGTGCGATTATTTCGGTTCACAACACTATCTATACACATCAACCCTCATTTCACGGAATTTAGCTATATAACACCAGACAACACTTGACATGTAAGCAAACATCTTAATGTTTACTAATGAAACATTTCTAAATACATTGATTGATGATGTTCTTCTCGCACGGGTTTTGTGTACCATCATATTATTCTATTCATAAGTCGCTCTGCGGGGCACCTCGGGAGTCAGCGTTGGTGGCTCACCCATTGTTGCTCTGGACACAATTCAGCAAACATTTTTGGTACATTTTTTTTGTTTATGTATCATTTAAATTTCATGCGTATTTTAGAGGTTGCAGATGGGTTTCCATTACGAGTGAATGATTAAGAGGTTTGAGGGGAGGTGAGTATTACGCGGCTTTCGAAGGTCCCGGGGGAGGTGGTGAGCCCCTGACGCTAGAGTGCGGTGCACTGCTTGCAATTAACTCCTCTGTCGAGCATTATCTCGGCATTAGATAGTCGTCGCGGCTCTCAGCCACCCTCCGTCCGAGTACAGTATCGACGACGTCACATGTCGCAAGAAGACGTCCCTAATAATTGAACGCAATATTTTAGTTTCACACTCTCTATCTATAATACTAGTATGCCAATCATAGTTAAGTGTTTATGATTATGAACTTTAAACTTGGTACAAGAAGGAGTTTTGTTTATATGGATCTTAGGAACTAACAATCAGAGAGAAAATTAGGTAAGTATGCTTATTGTATAAACATCAAAGCTGGTGAAACTCTGCGGCTTATATTTCAATTATTGCGATATACTTATATGGTAGTTTTATTTGTTGCCATAACTATTACAAAACCAAATTTATAATAGGTCGAGGCTAAATTGAATAAACCTTTAATTAATACACAACACCACAAACGGTTGTCAACAAAAAGTGTCCACTTGGAATCCAATAAAATGTATCACAACGAGTGTTACAAAATCCAAAGTGTGAACGTCAATGAATATGATTGCCAAATGCCAATATAAAAGTTAATCACGTTAGTGCGTCGGGGTGGGCCGGGTGTCCCGACACCATTGTCCCAGGTTTGAATCCCGACCGCCCCCCGCGAGGATTCCTTGCTTATTTAATGCAACGATGCACACGTAAACATCTAAATAACTTTTGTGTAACACTTCTCCCCTACCCTCTAATATTACTAAGTAGCCGTATCTTTACAAATGTATTGGGGAAGAAACATTCGATCCAAATGTGTTTTAGTAACAGATTTGTCTCAATTCAATTTGCATGTCGAAATCTACAAATTCAGGATAATTGTGTTGCTCCAGCATTTCGGTATTGTCGAGCATTAAATGGAGCCAGGTTCAGTCGTAAATCTAGTTTCGACGTTTAGGTATAAAAGATAGATGCCGGGTTAGGCACGCCATGATATGTGGAGATTGTGTGACGAGACGAGCGATGCATGGTGTACGCGAATAGATAGCAGTATGAACGCGAACAGCGGACAGCGGACAGACAGGGCGCGTAGCAGATAGAGGCATCGGCCCGTAAGGACGGCTGCTCTAAGCTCGCACCCCATACCTCCTGCCACTCTCCTGTCACAGCTTACGCAAACCGACTGACAGCCTCCCAATAATTCGCAACGAAAATGTGTTAATCGCACTTTCACGGTTTACGACTCCAAATTAGATTAACACGATGACAATAGGGACATCTGTAGTTGAATGAGAATCGTCATATTTTGACAGGTATCGTCACATGTCGACGGGTCTGTACCCTCGTCTGCCCACATACACATGTTTGCTCGTCCCACGCGAACTCTGTCCGACCTAACGTTCGATGTCACTCGTTTTTTCTTCTCAAAAGACCTGATTTCACGCGGCGCGAACATTCATCCGATTGTCGTGAATTTCGTTATCTTGTATTAGCGAGCGTGTGAGTTGATATTGAAAAAATAATACGTTTGGGATTTGACGGCTCCCCATGTGCGCTCGGCAGCTTCCTTTTCACTGCAACGCTCCTATAAATGAAACGGGATGATAAATTTATTTAATGTATACAAATGTTTGGACATTTTTATTTTGCTGTCGTTTAGACGTAGGTAACATAATTTAGTTCACCATATGTTAAGTCGTTATAGAGCTCTGAGTAGGAAGTGGAAAAAAATTCTTTACGATTTGTGAGAGGATCTATGACAAACCGTTCGTTTTCCGTGACTGACTCGATAAATAAACAAACATGTGTACGCAAAAAAGGCTCTTAACAAATTGCTTAATTAAATGGACTTGGCAATGGAACTTATTTAGTTAACATAATTTTATTAGTCCTTATTTAAAGCCCACTCATCGTTTAAAGTTTTAAGCTGATTAATTTGTGTATCCTACTGTTTAATGAAATGAAAGGAGGTATTTAGAAACGAAAGTATGTACAATATGGACATGTATGATTTCTCAACAGGGCACGCACCTTTTCTACGTCGATGCAATTATTCTGTGATTTTTCACACAATAATTGCTTCGACTTAGAATAGTAGCGGCAATGACCACACAAACCACGCACAATATTAGGAAAATTTAAAAAATACTTTGCTTGGCCCAGGATTTGAACCCAGGACCTCAAGCCTTGCAACTAAATGCTAAAGTGACTAAGCCACTATAGAAAGTAAAAAAAATATATAATTTAAAATAACACAATCCGTTGTTTTACGACTTGTACGTAACTTACTGTTTAGATATATTAAACTTAAGATTTATTATGAAAGTGAAGAATTGATATTTGAACGCGTTCTGATACAAGTTTAATGTTTTAAATTTATTGATTGATGTTATCCGTGAAGGAAGAGTTAGAAAGTTAACTGTGAAACTATAGTTAGTACTTATTGTATTCTAGCCCGCCGTTGGTGACGTCAATTTCACTTACATCGTTGGTGACGCCGGTCTCACGGACCAGGTTTTTCGACCTTAGACTTTCCCAATAATTAACAGTAGATATGACATTTAGTTAGTTTCGTTTTAATTTGACATGTATAAATAGCAATAAAACATAAATATTTTAATGAATCACAACTCGTTTATTATTATTAATCAGTCATACTTACAACACCAGAATTCAACATGTATTTTTGTATAACGTTTTATAAAATTGAAAAAGAACAACAAATATATACATTTAAGCATTAAATCAGCTTTTGTCAGTTTGATGACATTACAAACTAATTGAAAAAAAACAAAACCATATAGTCTTCTAACATAAAAAAAAATAACAGCCCTCCATAAAATTACTCTTCTTGTACCGTCAAACGAGTACTACAACAAGGCACTACATGCTCAAGGCACAAATATTTCTTGCACTTGTGACAAGAATATTTGGTTTTTCTGATTGTCATTTTTCATCTGTTGATATCAGATCTTCATCAGATGGCATGCATCTTGAAGAAACGCTTCAGGACGACTTTGTTCATCCTCGCAAGACATTCTGAAACAAAATAGCATTTATTATATATTTTTGTAAAATAACAAGGAAATTATAAAAAAAAAATATTTATTTAATTATTGTAGATACTATAATGTAAAAACAGTAAATGTAGCATTTATTTTTACTAAATTTTCAACTTTTTTTTAAATTATATAAATAAAACTTTGAATAATTTACTTACGTAATTGGTGACGCCGGTCTCAGTGACCGGGTTGAGGCTAGAACTCTGGAACGTGCAGCCTCCGCGCTGTGGCGCTCTCGTGAAGTTGTGGGGGGCGTGAAATGAGGCAGCTACTCGAAATCGCAACACCCAACAATAACGGGTCAAAAACTTATACGACTTTTTCTATTCACCCGGTCTCTCAGACATACACGTCACCAACGGCGGGCTAGAAACCTGAACTGATTCTTAAACTTTAATATTCTATGATGTATCTGTTTGCTCTATCATGCAATGTCAGTATTTGGGTAAACAGTAGTAACATTTTTTTCAAAAGATAACTTAACAAAAATGAAGGATGAATTCAAATTAAGATTTTACAAGCTCTTTCAAACTCAAGACGAGATTTTTTCATGGACAGAATTAAGTAAATGGTATACCTAATTAAATAATCGCCAAATATAATCTTGAAATCAATCTTAACTCTGTACTTAGCGGTATCCACGGAGCACCAATGCGGTATCAAATCGCATGAGATTAGCACACCACATAAAACAAAGACTACCTTAAAATGTTTAATTCCATCATAATAAACTAAATAACTTATTAATTTGTCCATTAAATCAGATATCAGTAAAATAAAAATTTGCCGGTTCATTAACGAGAGGGTTTTAATTCGAGGTTTCCGTCTAATTGATCTCTGGCCATGGTAATTATTCACAGGGGTATATAAAGTAATTATTGCTGGGTAGCCCTTTTTCCTTGTCTCGACCTCCCCCCCCCCCATTCCTCCTGGCCCCCCTGCCCCCCCCTTGCTAATCACCTACCGCGCCCGGTGCCAATGACAGCTCACAACTGTGTCTTGAATCGCGATGACAGGATTTTAATATATTTTGTTGTTGTAAGTAAATTGACGTCGATGCTAAGCTGAGACGGTGCAAGGTATGGCGTTATTAACCGTACTCTGTTAAGTGTTAGATAAAATTGTTACAAGTGAGATTTTTCAGTTTTAGTGTATTGGAAAATGTTTTTCCACATTCAGACAGAGATTCATACAAGATAATGTTGAATATAAAACTAATCAATACCCAGTAGCGATTCAATGTTCGTGCTTTAAAGTCCAAACCTAATAAGTCCTTTAGCTTTGAGGCTATAAATTAACATTATCCTTAAATGTTAAAAACCTACGCAAAATGTAAAGGAGATTTATATTAGTTAAGGCGAAGTTGTTCGTCTTCATAAGGCTTGACATTTCATTTCTATCTGGTTGGACAAGTGCGCCCCTCCCGCCCCCGCCTCGCTCACGTTCCCTCCAAGGGCTCCCCTTGTTATGCATAAAATTTTGTCTTATTACTTCCAACTTTGCTATTATATTTGACGAGATGAAGTTGCCAAGTTATTTTGTTATTAAAATTTTTGGCCGAAGACGGCGGCGAGATAAATCTAGTTCGAATGTAAATGGAAACGCTTAAATTATAAAGCGGGAACTTATTTTGATTTAACAAACCTTACGATGTGCGGATTAATGTCGAAAATTGAAACGACTACGATGTTTCTGTGATTTGCGCTTTGTCGTGGCCCGGGCTCGAACTTCCGGCGAAATAGGATTGAGCGCTGTTATATAGAGCTGTTTGTAGTACGGTACGAGTGGAGCCCAAAGAACATAACAGTCACGGTTTGCTTTCAATTCGTTTCGCAAAGTTTCGGAAACACAACCTGCTGATATAGGATTTATTTACGTAGGAAAGGTTTTTGTTCTCTCGACTCAACCATTATTTAATCCTTTTATATTTACTATACACACAAAAAGGACTAATGCTATGAGAGAGAGGGATCTTACAAGCGAATATTTTACTTACCACTTGATTTAAGTTGTTTTATTAGTACAAAATGAGTCAAGTTAAAATAACCAATGTAAAGTAGATTTAGTTTAATCCCGACAAGGTATACGGTCCCAAGTAGCGCGATTAATTAAAGTGGCAGAAAATCTATATAAGGAGTGTTGTCGTACTCGTATCGTAGGTGGTAGTAACATTTAGATGTTGGAGTAAGGCTGCCTTGAGCAAGGCGCGGCGCGCGGCGCGCGGCGGCGCACGTAACATCTGTTCCTTTTGTCGCGACAAATTAACACTGAGTCGAGCAAACTGAGCCACTGCAACGACCCATTCCCAGCTCAGAACGAGCCCTAAAGCTTCCCTTAAGCGAGGCGCCGCCAGCTGCTCGCACCACTAAATTCCACGTTACAATGCTTTGTTTTAAAATTTGTAATCATTCTCACATTTTACGACGGTGAACGGTCCGTTTCGGAAAATTTGATACGACTATAAACCCTGTAATTGTGTTACCATTCCAGTTAATTAAAAGTTATGAATTTAAAGGCGCACAGCTTTACTACTCTTTGACGCTCGCGCCGTCTTCATAAAACAGTTGGTAATAATAAACAGTCTAAACATTTTTTTACTGTATCTACGAGTATGTAATGTCCATTAGATAAGGCATCACTTCATGAGCATAAAATATAACACTTTAATATTTTGTATGCACTTTTTTAAAGTGATGTAATAATAATAATTTATACGTAATTAACTTTAGATAATTTAAATATAGTAATGTGTTGTGGTAATAAATTCAAATCTCTTAATAATACGTTGAGCTATAAAGTTATAGTTGCGTCAATAAATTAGAAAAAATTGGCTGAGTCAAAACATTAGTTACACAGTTCCCACAGCGATTAAGAGGAGTCAAATATAAAGGGCAGACTGAAACACTATAGAGTAGTGAGTTATGAAAACAAATACACATTACGCGTACGTACGAAATCTGGTACAACTAATGACGTTAAAAGCGAGGGGGTAAGAGTAACATTGTTAGCAGTCATAGTTCGGGTGTGTGCGCGCCAAAAGTCGGGTATAGCATCATAAATACCGCGGCGGGGGGCCTCTGGCTCAGTAGGTACGCTCGCACAATAACCGCCACGTATGCCCGTGTTAACATTAACCCCCTACTTAATTCCTTGTAGCTCTAAACTCGTTTAAGAGGGTAAGACTTCGTGACACCGTGTTAATTAAATAATTACTTTAAATAATAACTCCTCAACCTTGACCCGTTCGTACTTAGAGAGGCTTACACAAGTTAACTACGTACGTTCAATGTAAGCAAATCTACACTTTAGGTCCGCGTTAATGTAATTAGTTCGGTTTACTTTTAATCGTGATGTTTAGTGTTGTAATTGGCTTTGTTTTTATACTCTTTTCAATTGATATTTCTATAATTATTAAGTAGTTTACAATCTTATTTTTATCGATAGAATTATATCATAAGTAACTGTTTCACTAGCAAGTTCATGTGAGTACTTTATGCTATATGAAAAAGCATACAAACCAAATAAACGTAAGATACTTCCGGAGCTTATACATATTGTCATAGGTACTACTAAGCTGTGACACGGGGTTTCATCTTTGTGATTCCTATTCGATCCTGTATAAATTAAAGGATATAATTATGGCTCTTATAATCTTTTCCTAGTTAGGTATAAGGAATTAGTACCATCATCGGTGCTGATTCTTTGCCACTGTGAGCACTTAGATTTTTCCATTGGATTGGAAAAATCTAAGCACAGTTCTTTCAGTTATAAATATTGTAACAATAAAAATCTTATTCTCATATTGATCACTTGCTAATATAAAAAGATACATAACACTTATATATAAGCATGTATTGTGTATATAACTTGGGATTTCTTTTATTGTATACTGTTGTATTGTGTATCGCTATTCCCGGGGTTACTTTTGGTTAAATGCCCCGAAGTTAACTGTTACTTGATATGTTTTCCTTATCCTTCGACCGTTAAAGGAAAATCCTTTGATAATATTTGTATATAGAACATGTCGTTCGATGTGTTTGTTATATAAGAATTCGGTAAAAATTGATTTCATTGTGTTTTGGGTAAGTAACATTTTTGTTGTTGATGTTATTGTTGTAAGACTTTTTTGTTAAAGCTTTCTAATATAAATCGTATTTGTATTTTGTTTTATTGTATAGTATCAATAAGCTTTTTTTTCTAAGCTAGGCTACTAATAACATTGAAAGAGGATTTTGCAAGACTAAATGTCTCACTTTCACCATTTACTTGTTTACAAATTATCATACGTTATACTTAGTACATCATCAGTGAAAGGTGTGCAAAGGCCACTCTTTACATATATGTATCATCATAGAGTAACTGAGTGTATGAATGAAATAAACTGAAATGTAAAACACGTTATTATAAAGCACCTTTATCGATTGGAGCACAGTGAAGCGGTTGTTATTTGTTTATTAAGAGAAGGCGGAGTCAGCGAGAGATCCATGTTAAGCCTACCCTCAAGCACCTACTCTATTGACTTTCTTGTCTCACTTTCTTATACAGTTATGATAAACGTCGTCTCTTTAAAACAAACCAAACTCTATGACAAACGCACAAACGTACAATTTCCAACCGTACAGTGTTGCAAGCATAATTCGTTTCGCCGCATCGATGTTACTTCTTAAATAATAAAGGCTCTTTGTAAAAGTTTCCCTCCTTGAGCGTTCTAAAGCTTTTTGGTATCCAGTAATTAATATTCATGGAGGCTCGTGCCGGAGGGGCCGTGTAATTAATAAACTTATATGATACTTTTGTTTACAGTGTCATTCCTGAAGCGAGGGAGTCGGAACGCTTGTGTTTGTCCCGTTGAAGCGCTCCCCTCTTTGTGTAACTCCTACTAGGTATTCACCGAGTAGGACAACTGAAAACATAAAACTCCCCTCTCACACCGCTCGGGCGAGATCTTAAAATAAATTAATGCTTCATATCAATGGGACAAGTATCGTTTAATTTAATTTGAAGGGCCAAGTAATTCGACAAAACTTCTGTAATAAAATTATCGAGCAATGACCGTGGTTAGATAAAAGTTGTGTGGGCGTGGGTTCGAACGCGCGACCGGACACAGCTCCGCATGTTAATACACGTAAACCAAGATAATCCATAAAACTCACAAAAGGTGCCGAGTTGTCTTCACGACCCAACCGGCCCGGTTGCACCGTGCCTTTAATCTATCATTAAATTTTAACCAGCGTTTAATTCCGTATGTTTTTTTCGTTAGTACTTAACCAAAACCTAACTCAGTTTGTAACTTAATCAAATAACTACAGCGTTATTGATTTTATAATTGCTAATATAAATTGCAAAAAAAACAGTTTAAAAAGTAATTTTCGTGATAATAGATCACGCGGCTTTTTATTCCAATGTAACGCAACTAATTTTGAATGCAGCTGAATTTTAACGCGCATTGATCAGCGGAACGCTATCCCCCCGAAGCACTTAAGCACTTAGCGTAAACATATCGATTCTCAATACGCGACGCCACCGCCGCCGCCGCCGTCACCCCGGGGACATTGCGACAATGTAAAAACGCGTCGCGAACCAAGCTCTGCATGAATCACTTATACTCTGTCCTCCCGTGACGAACAACTAACATTACCAAACGACAGTTAAACTAGGGTTCAAACGCGCGCGCGACGAGGGTCAGTCCCGACTTTGTAATATTATAACGTGTTACAAGTAAAAGAGCCGGCGTTATCTTCCACACAGGCCCGATTTCTGACCACTTTAATGGGAAAAGCATGTTAGAATTAAACTAAACAAAGACGACGCATCAATTAGGGGCTCTTCTTGTCCTTTTTTCTTTTTCCAAAAAAAGGCTTAACTTATTAAAGCTTGTACAACGGTCGAGTTGAGTTCGAGTCTCTTCGTTATTTTTTACTGCCTTATTTGATTAGATCAATGTAATTGATCCTTGTATGGATTTCAATTAAGTAGATAAGTGACTATTTGGGTGCTATTTAGTAAAAAACTTAATACATATTTACAGTAAGAAATAAATGGAATAATATTTAGTTTTATCAAGATTTGCGATCTAACTCTTGATTATAAGTAGTATTTAAAATAACTTTGAAATAGCTTTACACTTGAGTCTAGATAGTCGATTTATTCAAATTCTTAGAACTTTTATTAAATTTCGGCGAGATGGCTAACCGATCAGGATAAATGTCAATTTAATTATACGCTTTTGATATTGATTGGAACTGAAACAAACACATTTTATATTTTTGTCAAAATATAAAGTTAAATGGAAATACATGTTTATCTGTCATTAACCTGGATAAACATTTGTTTGCACTTTCCGTCGTAACGTCGGTATATTGTGAGGCGTTACGTCACCGAACAACCACTAAATTGGAATTTGAACATACTAAAAAATGATGTGTAATAAAAACGAGACGATAAGTCAGCTGTAATTAAGACGAGGTAAATATATGGAACGCATTGACGGATCGTAAAGTTAAAGGATTCAAACAACAAACTGCAAGGTACTGTTTACGACGGCGTAGGAACCACTTTTATTGTTGTTGTAAAATTCACGATCCATTATTAATTATTACAGACATCATTAATCTACTAATCTATTTAAGGGCGTGCGATAAGAATCTCATTTAAAGTATTGAATGAAGAGTGTCTGCAGTGGACTCGAGATAGGCTTAAATTAGCTTTTACTATCGAAGCGTATGTGTCGATATGGTGTAGATGTAAAATCAGTCTTATTGGGGTCAGGTAAGGTCGCTGTTACGTTGTGATTAAACGTTGAATTGTTTCCTATTGGATTCCAGGTTGTGGTGGCTGATTTATTACAGGTCGGTGTTTAAACGACAAATGCATCGAAACTGATAGGAGCGACATGTTGGACATCGGAAGACCTATGTCGACCACTACACTGCATATACACTGGGGTTGTATTCAATTCATATAAATTCATAACACAAAATATTTCATCAACACCACATGATAATAATTGAGTACCATTATGAATTAAAAATACGTATCTAAACAGAAATTTATCCAAAAAAATCTGCACACACTAACTAACAAATACGCTAAAAATAGTTATGATAGATTGTCCTTGACATGTCATTAATATAAATGTACAGAATTAAAATATAGTGTCCATTGTTGTCTCTGTTATTATAATAATATAAATTGTATATAACTCATAAATAAGCAACAATTTCAACGTTTAACTTTAATAAATACTTGTATATTCTTCTTTAGATTTAATATCGAACATAAAACTTATCTCTCTTGTATCAGTCTGACCCGAAGACCGGATGGAGTTTCTTTGGGACATAATCGTACAACAAAACCAACTTGGACCTCTAACGAACGGGATGAACCCATTGATAGATTAACATTATTTTTATTTTAATAACTTTAAAGCGTTTAAAATGTCCTCCAATTTAGATACCGTAATATTAACGCGACTAATGTTAATACAAGTGCACTAGAACAAAGGATTATGGCATCGATTTCTCATCGATGACACTACGTAATGAAAAACAAACTTCGTATAACTTAAAGTAAAAATGTTAATACAGTAAACCAAACACAAATGTTTGCAATAACTATACAAGTAAGAGTTCAATCTGAGACAAAGACCGTGAAGCGAATGCACATTCTCACCTTCAACTCAAATATGTATCAAGTAGAACAAACGTGGCTGGCGAGACTCGCTGAAACTATTGTATTGTGAACTAGTACAGAGTAGTGTACGGATGAGATTGTTGTTCACCTCACCTCAGTATGTACCTGGGGGCAGGGTGAGGTCACGGGGTGTGCAATCGAGGGAGGGAAGGGAGGCGAACGTGCATTGCTTGCTTCGCTATCCCGCACCACCACATAGTTTTGTTCTCTTCGGCCCCCGAGCATTACTGCTTAAGGCTCAGCAATCACTAATTGGATAATATCTGTTCGTACGGCCACTAGTATTAACAATGGAACGCAACGTACTTGTTTCAAAATGGTCAAAGAGGAATGTTTTGTTCGTGAATAAAGGCGATGTTTGAATAGGTTACATTGATTTGGTAACGGCCGTGTGTGCTTGTCTACATGAGTTTTGGACACGATCGATCTCTTTGCTCGTTTATTAATTTTATAAAAACGAATATACTTAATACATTGTAAATGTTATTGTTCATTAAATCTTAATATTTTTTAGTCAATTGAAAATATAATACTTTTAAATCCATCACATTTTCATTCAAATAAATATATGTAGTGGGTACTTTTATTTAAAAAATATTTTATTCCCGTTAAACTCATTAGATTTTACGTTGTTATCCTTAACGTAAATGATTACGTACTTCACCACATAATTTCGCATTTACTTATATATCAAATAAAATAACATCAGTGGAAGGTATAAGAATCGCCTTAAAACAAAACTGGAGGGAACTTCACCCGGCAGGTTCTTGTTGAACGCTACCGCGCAGCGCAGCTTAGAGCAATTTGCAAGAGTTCATACTACGCTGGGCTGTTTGTTCCACAGTTTTATTAAAACCCCTCTTGCCGTTTGCGCAAATGCAAATTGTATTTCATATTAAAATCGTTGGACTTACCTGTTTATTTATACTCGTATACGAATATAGTTGTTGTTACATGTACTTTGTAATTGTGTAACAAAAATAAATTTATCAAATTACGAATTTAGTCAAAGTTAAATATGGTTATTAACAATTTCTCCGATGGAATATTGACCAATAGATAGATAATATGTTTTTGAAAAAAAAATCAATAATATGCTTTTTATACCTAGATAGATAGACCCAAATAGAAACAGATTTATAGTTTCCAGAACTTGGTATTGTTATTAAAGCAGTACAAATTAGGTCTAACTCCACCCTCCAAACCTCCTCACTAATCTCATATTTCCAAACAAAATAAATAAATCAAAAATTAAAATCCATCTCAAAGTGTATTCAGTCCTTAATATCGAAGGAAATCAGTACGTGTGTAGTGGCATTGTCTCTATTAACTTGGTTTTGTAGGTACATAGTATCTGAGGCGGGCGGCGCGGCGCGAGGCGGGCGGCGTCTGGAAAACTTTCCAATTGTTCACCAAACTGCTATAGGTACAGCCCGCTGCTTACATCGCACCCTTTACTTGTATAAACTGCGGAGAAAATGAAAGAACTCACCGGAGTAAGTTTACCGAGTCAAACGTTTGCAACTTATTCATTTTTAGGGTTCGTGTTACGTAATAGAGAGTGTATTGTCTCTGTTTTTGATGAATTGAGGTTTTTTCGGTGTAAAAATGTGGTTTAGTGTATTATTTTATGGACTTAAAAAAAAATTACTAGTACTATTAAAAATACGAATAATAAATTATAATATTTTTTATGTATAAGTTTCTAGACCGAATACCATTTCAAGACATGTATTACAGCTATACCATAACACATAAGAAGGCCAACAAAATTCTAAGCAAACTAGTATTATTAAAAAAGCAATTTTCATAAATCTTTCCTATTAAACTATGTTGAAAATACCAACTGAAAACTTGTGCAAATCAAGGTACTGAATTAACTCTTGTCAGAACAATGCTATTACTCATTCTATCCAACAATTATCCTATTATAGTTACCTACTGCTAACATATTGTAACGTCTTGGACTACTGCCGACAATTTTCTTCACTGTACGTTATATTAAGGGTAAAACGCGCCCTATTATTAACAGTTGTTTAGGGGTCGACAACCTCTTATTAACATTGCATAGATACATATTTTTAAATAAATTTATTGTATTATTATTTGGGTTAAGCGTCCTAGTTACATATAAGGCTCTTTATATTAAACATTGTTAGTATTATGTCTGCTCAATGTTTTGATGATGTTATTGGTACATTTATTGTATTTGCGGTTTCATCCGCATTGATATATATATATATATATATAGCCTTCCTCAGTAAATAGGCTATCTAACACAATGATATATTTTTACAAATCGGATTTGCAGTACCTGTAAATGTTTTTTTTACGTCATGTTGGAATGAATCAAAACGCTTCTTGCGATAATCTCATCCAAAAAAGAGACAAGTGTGCCCTTGCATTCCTCGCTTTTTAAAATTAATTAAAATTAACATTAACATGAAGGCCAAAATCGAAGATGGATCTTCGACAACGAATAAACACACTAATATTATATTTATTCTTGGAAATATGTATATAATTAGAAAGGGGAGATTGATTATTATCGTATAATAACTAAAATTGATGTAAATTAACTTATCTATTAATGGTATTAACTTAACAAACCAAAGTAACATAACTATTTGTAATAAAGAAAAAAGAAAAACAATATTCTAATAAAATAAAGCGAGTATGTCTAAGAATAAACGTGTTAATTCCCAAGTTTAAAGTTTCCGTAGATTGTAATAATCAGAGAAGACAGACGGCGGCAAAGTTCACGGTTCTTTGTTATTCGTATTATGGAAATAAACATTCTGCTTGCATTATTCTATTTATTCTCATAAAGAGGATGGCTTCTTTAAAAATAAGTGAATTATTCAGCCAGATAACTTGGAGTTGACAATAGGTTTAAATGGAAAAACATTTTTGAAATAGTGAGTTACTACGAAACTTATTTTTATGTATAACATTGAGACGTAATATATGCTAAATATTCCCAAAAAGTAAGAAAATGTAATAATATAGAATAAACTTTGAAGGTTCTAAGTTTATAGTGCCAAATGCCTCTAGCTTATAATATGCCAAATTGGTTATTTGGTCAAATATTTAACTCTTACCACTATCTATTTTGCCATTGAAAAAGGAAAGAGCAATATCTAAAAAAAATATATAGATACCAACAAGGCTAGTTTTTATATAGGAACAAGATTAGTTCTTATAACTTATATTCTGTCATCCGGTTCAAGTAAAGTTCCAAATCAATATTGATGGCCAACTGAAAATTGATCGCTTAAAAACCTCTCACGTTATCACAATTACTTACTTCATTTAACAAATCACAAACGCAGTCAAACTCGACGAAAGTTAACAAGTGTCAACAAGTGTCAATCAAATGTTTTAAAAATAAAATAAGCAAAGCCACTTTCAGTTACTTTGTCCATTTACTCACTTAACAGTTTGAATAACGCTTTATAACTTCGTTTGAACCAAACTTTTAACAACCAGACGCCGTTGAAGTCGCCACGTTTTATTTCAAAACCTTATAAAAATCCAATTTTAAAAATTAAATTTCCATTTGCCGGCGTGTGTGTGACGAATGCAAGTCTAGTGTGAGGGATAGCAACCCTTCTTTAAATTTAACCCATTAGAGCAACAATCTGTGTTCGAAAATACGGTGACAGACACTTTTTATAGCGACGGATATGATATTATTATGAAATGTATATTAATTTATTACTTATTCTTTAATAAAGAAAAACAATTTGATGATTTAAACGTGATATAACGGGCAACACAATTATTTAAATGAATTTAATTAATGTATATTCCGTTATAATTTTGAACGCTATTTTCACACCTAGTTAAATTTTATTTTCAATTAAATGGAAAAGTTATGATGTATAAAAGGTCTTTACTACAAACATTAAGTCATTTAAGAATCTATTAAAATGCAATTTGTTAAAATCATGAATTAAAATTTGTCCAGTTTAGAAATAGATTTCGTTGTTTCCATATTAATTAAATACATAGATTGAAGTATCTAATCTTTTAAAATCCAATTTAAAATTCTTTGTATAATTTGTCTATAACTTAAAGGTATTTAAATATTAAGATAAACTTACAACTAATCTTATTTTTCTGCTAAAACACATAAATTACAAAATAACAGTAAAAATTAAACACCAAAACAATGTTTATTCAACGAAATAAACGTTATTTAGTTAGAATTAAGTAACGTTAAATTGCAATGATTTGATTCAGTCACCCTCTTGTCTATATTTCATTGCAATAAACAACCGCACTGGCAAATAAAACTCGATTCCTAATTCTCACACGAGCGTAAACCAATTGGATCGAAGTAATTTACGAGTTAAATCTAAAAATATGTCTTTTCTATAGCGGCCCCGGCCTCGTCACAGATGGCTACACAATAATATCACCCATAAGACCCCTTCAGAGGGGAGCTACACTTATTTTATAAAGGTTGAATAAGATTTTAAAAAGCTGAGCGCGACTTATAGAACGGCTCGGGAGGAAAACGCGCAATCATATTGTTTTTCAAAGTGAGAAAAATTTTTAGTCACCCTTTTACTGTTTGCTTTTGAACTTTATTATTGAGTCGGTTTTTTAATATAGCTACGGAGAATTGTGTTTTATCTTCACTAAATGTTTATTACCGGTGATTTGCTTTGATTTTAGTGAAATTTGATCTATCGATTTTCCACAACTTTCTTTCACACAGAACTTTTCCTGGCAATCAAGAACAAAAATACTAAACAAATTGGTTAGGCTATTCAGAGTAGGCTCGAGCCCCTCGGTTGGGATATATAATATGAATGATAATGATGATGATGATTCTGAAATGCACGAACACACATTCGGGAAATTACCTATATGTAGTTTACATAAATGTTGTATTTTTTTATTAGAGTTGTTTATTGTTTTATTTTAAAAAGTAATTTATAAGACAGATATCAAGATTTCAGCGAAAAGAAAAATACAATCTTTTCCGTAGAAGGAATTGTATGCTTTTGAATAATATCAACCAGACTAAAGAAAAACCAAAATTAACTTGGTTCCTACTTCGTCTTCCACAATTACTGGTAAGACACAAAGACCTACACCACTACACCCATACGCACTTTGAACAAAAACACTAAGATTTAACAATAGTACTAGGTCTGAGGCCTATAAAACTTTATGTTATCAAACGAATGCTTTTATTTCTTTGTGCGGCATATTCCCTGGGTACAATAAGGATCACTTTGCACAAGCGGGTAATTCGGTATCGTAAGGTTACGTGACCCTCAAACGATGTTCGCGACGTGTTTCTACTATTGCTTAGGCCTCCCCTTTTCACTATGCCACTAAGAAGTATCACTACGATTTTATATTACGAAAACGCAAGACTTACGAAGTTTTAGAGGGTGCATTGTGCGTAATTGTTGTGGTGATTTCTTAAGTAAGAGATTTAATTTTCTTTGCCCAGCAGTGGAACAATATAGGTTAACTATATAGTTAGTTATTAAAGTGTTTGTAATTAAACTGCATTTTTAACGATACCTATACCTATAATTAAAATATTTTTAAGGTACACAAAAGTGTACCTTAAAAATATTTGAATTACTTACTTAAAGATTAATTCACAAAGGGCCTATTTGGACCTTCAAGTAGGTTAGTCACCAAGTAAAGTTAGTTTTGTCTCTTGCTTACTTTAAGTATATCAAGTGAGAAAGATAAAACATGTGACTAGGTACTGGGAAATTACTTGAAGATGGTGAAATATGCCCTAAGAAATTAGAATTACTTTGACGTAACCCTTCTGATATTTGACGAAGATGCCACCTAAAGTAAATCTCGATTACTTAGAAGAAACCAAAATTCACTCGGCATTTGAAGATCATGATGACTCCTCTTCTTCCTATGCCATCCTATACAATTTTGGATTGGGGTCAGTTTCTAACCAGATTTTGAAGAATCTTACGACTATTCTAAATGACAAATTCTACAAGTAAGTAGATCTACAGTGAGGACACAATCGTTATGCGAGCCGCGTACGTCGGTGGAGTCTCATCCCGCGCCCTTTGCGCCTATGGTGTGTGTCATTATCATCGCTTTTTGCTTCACATAACTGGCCACAACCCACAAAGATACAGCGAACTATCCAGCTATCTATCCACCATTTTATGTAAGACAGTAACGCCTTCCTGCTACGATACGGCCTAGACTAGGATAATCAGTGGATTAAGAAACTTTCTCGCTGATTAAACTCGTAAAATGGTATGCTTTATGAGTCTAGATGGCACAGATGGTGTGTTACTTATTTCAATGGTATTGGGATAAATATTTTGGTATGTTTTAATTGACTCCAAGGCAATACGGCGATTCGGCGGGAAATGTGCATCCCTGGAAAGCCATAGATCACTGATTCAATTTCTAGATCAAGCTACACACTGGTGGTAATTTGTACTAAAATACGAACACTGGTCGATTTAACAGCATCACCTATATTTCTGAATTCACCCACAAGCCAATACTAACACTTATAAATACTCAATAAAACTACCGAGCAAACACGTGAAAAGATAATATAATTTTTATGTTTCCTCAACTTTTAGAATGCCTAATGACGATTTTTATTGTACGTGCTAACAATAAATTACATATTTGATTTATTATAACAATTCGTAGTAAAACTAAAATACTCTGTCCATATGTTTATCGATAATAGAAAATTTGTTGAATAACGTCAGAAAATACGTAAAATAAATCTTAACTTATTGCTAGTAGTTAAAAATATCAAAATTTAATAGCTCAACTAATATAAATAATTACGATTGTTCTGATATTAACCAATTAGCAAAATTCTTTCACCAATGAAAAATGATCCTTTACATAATCCTTTAACAACACTGGCTTTGATTTGCCCTAGCATTTCTAATTAAAATCGCAGCGTACGACCATTTATTGGTTGTATTTAAATAACTATTTCACTAGCATTTGCAGTACATGTTAGTTAGTAACAATCGTCAAGCGAAGTTAGAGACCTTCAAGCGGCTTCGAACTAAAACAACAAGCCCACCACATCCAAACTATGTGGCTTTCTGTACAACTACATACACAGAAGAACTTTAAATGTACATTTTATTAACGTATAAATAAAGTAAACATTTCAAAATAAACAATATGAATAAGTTTATTAAAATAAAGGACCCTCGTACATCAGTGTCAATATTGAAACTAACCGATACAGTTTATAGGCACAATACCACTATCCATGTAAAACTTATTCCCAATGGTGTGACATGTTTATTCCTCAACACTGAAAGCCTTGCCGGGGAAAGGAGTAAAATGAAAAGTAGACATGGGTCCGATAAATAATTGAAGGCTTTGATAGAGCATCGGGAATTTCAGGTCGGGCCGCGTTCCCAGATCTAGAGGGAGTGATCGTTCAACACACCCTCCGCCGCTACTGAATTATTCCGCAATAACACACTTGTTGTAGACGTTTCTCCTCGAGTGATACTTTTATGATTTACTCCAACTTTTATTGGCACTTAAAGGAAGTATACGATTTATTTCCCGTTCAATATAAGGTGCGGAGTATATCATTTTTTGGAGTTAGCTCTAAATCTTGTAGGGAGTTGAAACGTTTGGGCGTCACACACCATTTATATTTGGGGCGTTATGTTTCATCGACTTACAGATATGGTTCACACACATCACTAAAAAGCTATATTTTTTCGTTTAAGTATTTTATCGATACTGATCTATGGGAATAATAATGGATCGTTATTATTTAATTTGTGGCACAAAATGAGGAACGTTCGATATGTCCGGTTTTATTTGAATAATATTTTGTATAATCAATTACTCCTCTTGAATTTATAAACTTACTCCTTACGACCTTCATGACTTGTGTTTAATGTTTCAAAAACTACATAAATGTTACTCACAATCAGGCCGAGATTAACATTTGTGAATCTCCCAAAAAAGGAAACTTCCTCATACAGGAATCAAACCCTTTATTTGGCAGTTCCACTACAATCCCACTCAACTATACCACGAGAAATATTATTTTAAGTGTTTCTACTACCACAATAATTTGACTATAAATATACCTCTGGATATGCATCTATCTACATAAAACATATGTAATAAACTCCTGTTAAGAATATTAAAAGCCTAGGCCGCTAATGCGACATTGAATAGGCCAGTAAACATTCTAGTCATAAAATTATTTACCATAATTAATACACAATGCTTTATTTTAATATTGAAGATCTATTTGCAACATTGATATAGTAAAAATTCTGTTCATAATATGTATAATAAATAATTGAGCGTAGTGTAGTTGAACCATGTTATAAAAGTTCTAATTTTAATTATTTTGTACATATTAATTGCAACAATATTACGAGTACAACACACATCACATAAAAAAGATAAAAAGTAATCAAATTCATAACGATAGGTAAAGATAAGCTTGTGTTAACCTAGAGAGCTATTCTACTTTAATTACTTTTTGACATTTTACCCCAGATTTCTTCTTTTCAAAGAAGCTACTCTACTTTCGACACAAAATGTTGAGTCATTATTATGTTGACTATTTTATTATTATGACACAGAGCTAGTCAAATTGTCAACGCAATATGTATTTAACCAACAGTTACATGTTCTGCGTTCCGTGTCACGATGCATATCGTGAACGGATCTGATCAGAAATTATACGAGAACATTAAACTGCTGTACATTGTGCTTTATTGACGTCACTTCCGCGGCAATAAAATCGACTTGTCTCGAAAATGCATAATTTGTACGACAGTCACGCGCATTACGCTACTAAACGGTGTCTTTAAGAACACATTTCACACTAAAACTCTCCAGGGGCTGCCTTTCGATCACAGATAACGCTTTGTTTTATGCGTTCGAATTATCATCGTCAAACGCTTGTTTATGACCGCGGCAATATTAATATTTCTTTATATCGAACTCGCACGCACCTATCCCGCGCTGTTCCGATATTAACAAATAGCTTTGTAATACAACCTATTGCATGACTCCTATTCAGATTTACTTATACCTAGTTACTAATAATTACTCCACAGCACATAGATACAGATTGAAAACCGTTGTCTTCCAGCATCTGATTAAAATAATCCTTTGTTTTTTTGTGGAGCGGTGCCTTTTGTGACAAAAGGTTTCTAGCGAATCCATTAATTAAGGAGATATACGACACACCCGCAGCCTTTGGCGCTCAATTATACCCCGTCCTTTGACGCTTGATTAATTCCGACACAAAACTGACCTATTACAGTTTATCGATTAAGATCTAATCGATTCAAAGAGCCGCGTTTCCCATATGCCGGTTGGAATAAAAGCTTAAAATTCCACAAATACCGATCGAGAAAAACAATAACTGAGGAGTAAGGAGACGGAACAGGGGCAGTGTCACGTAATAGGTTCAGCTTCCGGTGCGTTTATCAAAAAATTTATTCGGACATTCCGGACGCGCTTCGGCTGCGCTTGCCGGCTCTCGATGTGTTGGCATTTAATTTATCTATAACGCTGGAATCGGTGGAGACGAGTGGGACCGTTATTGGAGGGGTGGAGGCATCGCGCCGCGGTCCGCGCCGGCAGCCACGCACTTCCGCTATGTCGATGATTTATGGACGCTTATGGCATTCGCGGCGTGTTGTCCCGACCATTGTCCGGCCATCCTCCAATATGGACTGCTCCGATCATTCCTGAAATGTGCGAGGGTCGACCCAGCATTTTTGATTTCGCGTCTTAACACAAGGGATCAACACTTTGTTGTTTAATGCTCACCCATTACTTAAGATGACATTGATTTGTTTTGTCATTGTATTTCCTATTGTGATAGAATTATTTATCGGTGATTATAGAAGATAAATAGGGATCTGTTTCTATTTGGGTTTTCTAGTTCAATAGATATCTAAAAGTCCTTTTTTCTATTCACAAAGTAAATTGAAAGAGAAATTTATTTGCGTTGATTTCGGAAGTATTGGTTGATCGTTTTTTAATTACAAAGACGTTGTTTAGAATCTACAAAATTAAAACAAAAATCGTGTTAAAAACTTGACTAAACGTGGAGTGGGGTACAAAATCACTCACGCTGTTAACAAAAGCAATTTCACATTATTTCAAAACGAATTTTTAGTTGTACTCGACATTCCAAGAAGTATGTGAACTTCAAATATTCTCACGACATCGCCATGCCTCTTACGGCCCGTCAACGCAATGATCATTATATCAACACTTTGTATTTATTACTTACCACTTGACTATGGACTAAAACATTGTTGTACTTCGCTCGGAGTTTTTGTTTTTCACAACTACTAAGTAATAAGTACCTAATAATGAGTGATTTGATAAGACTGGAGTAATAAGATATGTTTACACATCATATTTTATTAAGTTGGGGACATAAATAAAGCGAAGGACGATTCTAATATGGATAGAATCTTATAAATAAATACTAGATACCATTTTCTTGTAAAGGTACCTATTATAATTATAATCTTACCAAAACACGAATCAAAATAACTGTGAGCACGAGCGTTTTGCACATTACTATGTTTATTTCTCGTTTCCAATAAAAGGCAGGCGCAAAAACGTCCAAGTATTTCGAGTGCCAATTAAATCGCCACAAACATCCTGTAAGTTGAGATTATCGCATCGTAACAAGCATCAGCGACCTGCTCACTTCGCTCACACTGAATAAATTAAATAAAAATCCAATATAAAATAAATTAGAAATTGTTACTGTGAAGTCGCAAACTGTCCTGGCTCATTAACTCGGCGCATAAAAGCGGAACTTAGTAACGAGATACTGTACGAGAATATGGTTAAATTTTATTCATATTTCATGTAACACCTCACCTCTAAAAGATAAGTGAAACTTTAAATTCACAACTGAACACAAATTAAAGTTATTCTGATGTGGTTTCATTTACATTTTTATATGATCTGTTACATTTGTTAGGTTTTTCTTATGTTAATATTAAGTTTAATATATTAATTGTATCTATGAGTTATGGCTTCTGGTTTTATATTTATTGTGTTGAAATAGGATAGTATTAAATAAGTGATTTTTGCAGGTCAAAGGCATCTCTCACTAAAAAAATCCCGGACGTCAGAACTATCTCTCTCTCCTGTTTTTCTTATTGCTGATAATATTAGTACATTAAAGAGGAGAAAAGTAAACTATGTAATTCTCCGATTTTGTACCCTTTTCTAATGCAAACTAAATTGACCCATTGTACAACATTTGTGCAGAAGTTAACAAATAAACGACCACACTTTTGAATCTATCATCTATAAAATCATTTGCCGCATGGATGAACAATTTTAAAGTGATGAATGGTTTGATTGGGCTGTCTATTTTTAGTTGTGTTCAATTGTCAGGACAAGGTTTGTTTAAAATTTATTTATTAGACAAAAGTCGTATATTTTTTGCATACTTACAATATGGAGATATCTTATAGGAGTACAGTTAAGTATTTAAATTTCCTATAAAGATGTTTCATAAGTATGTTTTTTATATGTCAGCGCCAGGAAAGCTAATAAAAGTATGATGTATTTCTCTGAAGTGTTATCCTTACTTCTAAAAATACAATACGATCAAAGATGGAAGAAAATAGAATGTAAAATTAACTACATATTTTTAAAGTTTAGATTTGTATTTTTCCTCTTTTACCTGTCGATCTCTATTAACTTGAACTATTATTTTTCTACAGTCTCAGTCAACTAAAGTTTCTAAGAACTGATACAATAACATTGCTACGTCTTCACAAGTAAGTAATACCTATAGCTACGCTTGCACAAGTAAGAATAACCAAAATACATATAACAATTAAAATTGTATAATATAATGTTTTGTTGTTCCGATGTTTGTGTGTGTCCCGTTTTGTTTTGATGGCGCGAGGATGCAAGCTAAGACAATGATCGTACAAATAGAAGTTTGTCACGCAATGCCGGCTATCAGGCATCGTCCCTGTACCCGAACGCTACCCGACCACAGCTTATTTATGCACCAAAGATATCTTACGACAGTTTTTATTAACAAACGACGCTGGTTATAATTCATACAACTTTACCTTTCGCGAACATGTTCAATTAAAATGTTATTAATTATTATTTAAATGTTGCATGAAACACGACACTGCTTTTTTGTTTGTGTAGATAAAGGTTTGTTTTATGTTGTTTTAGATTTATACTTTTCGTTGTTTAGTACAGTAAGGAAGTGAAGACTCTACTTATTTCTCTTAGGGTCTATTTCACCATCTTCAAGAAACGTTCCGAGTACCTACTCACATGTTTTGTCTATGTCACTTGATATAAAGTAAGAAAGAGACAAAACTAGCTTGGTGAGTAACTTTACTTAAAGGTCGTGAAATAGGCCCTTGAAATAACAAATATCGTCAGTGGTAGAGATGTATTTTTCCTTGCAGTGGGAAAATAGTTTTCTCACTAATGATATTAAAAGTTAGTCAGTGAAAATAAATAACCACCACACTTGACCCATGCCTATTGGTGTAATAAACGTTTTAATATTTAAACAATTTATTTTTCTTCACCACCAAGATTTTTCCTATTTTCAACTTAGTTCCTTTGGTTTTTAAGCCAAATACAAAGACATTTTCCTTATACCCATAAATTCTTTCATCATCAAATCTATCACATTTTCGAGCTCGTCTTAATAAAGTACCATAACTTGATCAAAGTAAAAAACACTATGAAACCCTCAGCCATGTTTTCCGTGCCATTTCTTAAATAAGAAAATTATACAAAGAAAAAACCCTCACAATTTGTTAACCCAACCAAACCAACCTACTTCAAATTAACGTAAATACTTAAACTCAGCATTAACCTTTAATACTTGAAAAGGAGTTACATTAACATTGTTTGTTCGATTAATCTTCAATTGTATTGACTTTAAAGAATACCTATTAATGGAAGTATTCAACATAAAAACAAACAGAACTCCCACATTCTAAGTGGATAAATACTTCACATACTTATTTAAAAACACGAGCTGATTAATTGTTTGTGTACCTACTCAGAGTAAATAGCGATTAGAGAGTACCTACTTACTTGCTCTCCTTTAATTTTTTTCAAAGACTAAGAGGGTTAATGAATCTGTGAATAAGCTTATTTGTTTGGTTGAAGGCACTAATCTCAGATATGGTTCGAATTAAAAAATCCTTTAGTGTTGAATAACATATTTAGATATCCAGGATAGCTATAAGCTGTACATCGTATGGGAGCAGAGTCGTATATATAGTAGGAGTAAAACTACGGTGAATACTAGTATGAAATAAAGGCTAACACTACAATTTAAATAGTAACACCTGCCAACACCATCATAATAATATAAAGTAATGAATAATATTGTTCAAAACTTCATCATCTTATGACATATTGAAGAAATAGCGATGTCATACTGCATCATAATCGTGATAATATACCGATACAATAATAATTAATTTACAAATAGCGTTATCCTTATAAATTATTGTATTTTCTTACAGATCAAATTTATGAAACGCATACAAAGTTAATAAAAAAGATAATAACAACGTCTCAATAACAGGACTGGTTTCTTGGGCACTCATTGAGAAAATTAAGGGTACTTTATAGCCGTATAAATAAATGGAGTCACTCAAAATATTTATAATGAATCGTAAATGTATCCGCAAGGTGAATCTCCCGACATCGTTTGTGGAGTTAATGCATGATTACTCGATCCTCCCACCGCGGCAGGCGGCTATCATTGGCTCTCTCGGAGCAGACGCCGCCTCCACTCCTGCGCACACTCTGCTTCCAAACAACTCCATCTACTCAATAAACAAGTCTTGAGGTCCATTGTCTCCGCACCATTATGCCGTCACATCGAAATGTTACGCGCACCCGTCATAGACATGTTAGATATAAATTACAAACTGTCATTGACTTCGCTCACCTACTCATTACGAGCCTTCATACGCACATAAATAATGCTCACTTTAAACTTGAATTCAGCATCTATTACAAGGTTTACACTGAAACACTACATTAAAATTCTATTATATTCATTTCCGATAACGAATGAACAACCAGTGCGGAAAAGCATCATTAAACAGATAAATTGTTACAGCACCTCTTAAGATCCCAATCAGGCGATGTTGGCTTAAACATGCGATGGTTTCGCATTTAGCGAGCTCGTTAACCGATTGTCGAAGCATCAAGGGCATGCAAGTGCGGGTGGGGCGGTGTGGCGCACGTCACGAGTGTGAAATGTGGCGCCCCGAGCAGCCGGCGCGGGCGGCGCGGCGCAAACCAGCTCACAGCGAGAGGACCGGAGGATGGCCGCACTGCGCCACTCCGAGACAGCTAGTTAGAGGCGCGGGGGAGGAAGCGCCTCCACGCAACACACAATCACCGTTTGCCGCCGACGCTCGCGCTTCTCAGCAAAAAGTCGAAGACGGAACGAGGCGACAACTACGGCGGCTCGCCTCCACGTTGCCACGGATAAAATCGACATAGAATTAAATAAAAATACAAAATTCACTCATTGTTCTCATAAAATGAATGTGCTGGGAGTTGAATGTGAGGCTTTTTGTGAAAATATTCTCATACTTTTAAATGGGATCTCGTGTGGCGCCTCCTAATGATTCGTCCTTTTTGCGTCGGCGCGAGGCGCGCGGCGGCCGGACGCTCCATACAACTCTAGGCTTTTGGTGTGTCGGCGCTTGTCACCACTTAAACCTTTTTGTTTCTCTGTTTCCGATGTATATTAAACATTTTGGGCGGCATTGTTTTCAAAACTGCAATCGAGTTAAAAAGGAAACTTCATTTTATTTCCTTTTTACTTCGGTTTTCACTGAGCACTAATGAGTAAAGTTGCATACTTACATCTTGATGTCAAGCAAGATCCGAGTATAAAATGAATTGCTACTACCTAACTATAGATGCTGCATTTGCATTCTTCAAGAACAATTTCCACAGACCTATGAATGTCGTTAAAAATTCTGTTCCGAGAATTTCCTTGCAGTGAAGAGGTAGTTGATAGCCGCTCCGTACGGCTAGAGCAGCTCGATGGAATGTTTACTTAATTTAAATTATACGTTCATTTGCTTGTATTCAGAAACGATGGGTTTGCAGTGCATGCAGTTTCAAAAGTAGGAATAAATAATAAAACTCGTGCGAGTCAGAGAGTCGTGACACCTACTCTTTCGCTAATGGAGCGTCGAGGGATCCTTGTATTATGTATTTTAATCAAGATCCTTCGTTAAGTTCGCTTCAGTCTTTTTACTGATCATACTGAACATACATCTAGCATACGTTTATCGGAAAACTGAGATTTATACATAATATGTATTTCCTCAGTCTGTCTTTTAATGAAAATTACATTAGCTTTTTTCTTTTTCCTAATTATGGAAAAGGAATTACGGAATTAAGTTATTCAATTTCTTTGCTATCAACTCTTTGTTCACACCATTCACTAGTAACGCTCACTGGTAATTCGTTAATTATCTCAATGCTACATACGAAACTTAGTACATCAAAATTCAAAACCTAGATGTACCACTTCAAAATTTTATAAGTATTCATTAAACTTATTACAAAACATTATACCAGCACAAGACGCATCATAGCTTAAACTAAGTAAGAAAAATGAAATCCGCGTTTATCATAAAATGAAAAAAAAAACGAACATAGATAAATTACTATTCACGTTTTAAGTGGGTTGTGTAACTATTTATAAAGATAGTAGAAATGATAATTTTCATTCATTCTGAAAGGCCACACAAGCGAACAGTAGGAACAAAGTTATCTTAAATTGATGAAGCTAATCTTAAACCGGTACTTTGTCGTTGGGTTGATGTTTGTCAAAGGAACACTATAAGGAAAGCTATTACGGTGTTTTGAACCATTACGAATTGAAGTTTGTTTTTATCAGAAGTATTTTGATAAAATCGAACATGAATCTATGTCGTTGGGGTCCATTCATTCATTTGGTTTATCATTTAAGTGTGACTAGATCAGTCTAAGTTTATTAGTGTGTGTTATAATTTTGTTAATATAAGTTAAGGAAACTTATATATGAATAAGTATAGTCAATAATCGAATAATAGCAACTGACCCAATCAACTAGGTGTATTACCTATATCTAGAATATCAGAAACTACAGATAATATCAATCCCTTTGGTAATCCAACATACTACTCGTAATACTCCGTTTCAAATTGTCCATATGTTAACGTCAACTCAAAAATACCACACTAACAAAAAGCCAAAAAAGTTCGACCATGTAACCTTTGGCATAGCTGGCACTCCTGCTATTTTAGGGCTACTTGTAGGGTCACTATTACTACGCCTATGGTCATTAGTTTTCAATATATTTTATGAGAACACAACAAATATTCAGTTACTATCGATTGATCAACAATCGACCATGTAACCTTTGGCATAGCAGACACTCCTGTACTCCTAGGGTTACTCGTAGGCTCAATACCTACGCGAATTGGTCATCAGTTTTCAATATTATATAGATTTTATGGGAACACAACAAATATTCAATTACTATCGATTGACTCAAAGTATCAAAGTGGATACTTACGCAACAAACAGTTTTTTATGTGATGGATAATAACTCTATTTCAGTTGGTTCGGTTACATTCGTGTGACGTTATATACAATTGTCATTTTGTGTTGCGTGACTCACAAATGTAATTCAAATGAAACTTTGCTTTGTTGCCCTAATTTCATCTCATTATATTTTTGTTTGAGCTTTTTATGTGGAATGAGTTCTGATTTATTTCAGTATTTCCACCCTCGCATAAAACTACGTAATTAAGAAGGATTTATTGATTCAAGAATCACATTAAGTATTTGATAGGTTTGGCGGTCCGCGGTACCTTTGTACAATGAAGAATTCAATTTAATTGGATATATGTATTTATTTATTGTTTTACTTTTAAGAGTACTTTGTACTTGAATGTTATAGTTGGGATTGTTAACAACCGTTTGTTGTTAGGACTGAGTTATGTTCATCTGAGAAACTTTGCGTTTGTTACTTTTTACAGGATGTTTGCAATAAAGGTAGAAGATATTTTTGTAAAAAGGTGCTAAAATAAATATAAAAGTAAGTCAAGTAGGGTAAGTTCGCCGGTTCGCGTCCATGTACCGGTTCGCGTCCACTTTAAGGATCTCCCTTTAAAAATAAGTAAACTAACACACCAATTAAACAAATAGACATTACTGCTAATACCTCAATGTATAAGGAGCACACACGCATGGACAAAAGGTCCGTGCGACAAACCAATCCCGTAAAAAAAAATATTTAATCTGACTGGTAGTCAAGGTAGAGCGTTTGCGAGGGATTTTTAGGAAACAAGTAGTGTGCAGCGGCGCGTTCGATGGTAAGTTTTTAATAGTTTTATGTGAATTTTAGGATACATAGCTGTTTCTAGACTTTAATAATGAAAATAGGAATAATATTATTTATGAATTTGCTAATGTTTTTCATATTTAACGAATAAAATAAGGTGGACGCGAATTGCTACATCGAATATACAAAATTTCCAGTTTGCGTCCACAATGGACGCAAACTACACCTACAGGTGATAGTAGTAAACCAAATTGCGTCCACTATTTTCGTCAAATAAATACGATGGACTTGCTATATAATTATAATTTATTGTATTAATTATTCATATATTAATTAATTTTGTTATATCTTAAGTTTTTACAATATAAAATGAATTATTAATACTGTTTTTTTTTTTATGAAGACTATGTGTTTATAATTAATTTTTTAAATGAAATGCGTTATATCTTTTGTTTTTTTTTCTAAATAGAATGTCTCTCTCTCTCTCTTCTTGTCTCCAAAGAACTCATTTTAAATATGATGAGTTCTTCGGAGACAAGAAAGAAGCAGTACATTCACAGAAGACAAGTTAAAGAAAGCGTTAAATTAATTTCGAGAGAAGATTAAATCGATAAGACACATATGTATACTATTCCCAAGACCACAATATTTAACAAAATCAGTGGGCGCAGACCAGATGGAGTAAAGTAACTGGGACTATTTGGACAGTATTGGAAGATACCATCGAGCTCCTGGAATAGAAAGAACTTGGCATCAATATCGCCTTCACCTTCCATTTGCCAACGACATCGAAGTCATGGCAGAATCGGTGGAAGACCTGGAGGCCTGGGACAAATTCTCGCTGACTTCGACGGAGTTTCTCATCAGATCGGCCTTAAAATAAACATGCAAAAGACGAAAATCATGTCGAATGTTCATGTTGCGCCGAATTATATTCTGAAGTTGATGGCGAATACATCTACCTAGCACAAACGGTCCAATAAGGTAAGTCAAGAAAATGGTCAATCGTCGAATCTAACTCGGCTGGGCAGTGTTTGGGAAATCACGAAGCGTCTTCTCGTCCAAAACACCTCAGTTCCTAAGGACGAAAGTCTTCAACCAGTGTCTGTTACCAGCGATGACCTACAGAACTGAGACGTGGTCTCTTACTATGGCCTAATCATAAATCTCAGAGTGACTCAGCGTGCTATGGAATGGAAAGGGCTATGCTTGGCGTTTCCCTGCGTGATCGTATCCGCAACGAGGTGATACGAAGGTGCGACCACCTTTGTTCTCCTGCGGTGACAATGGGCAGGGCACATATCAAGGAGAACTGACGGCCGATGGAGCAGCTAGGTTCTCCAACAATGGAGACCACGTACTTGGAAGCGCAGTGAAGGAAGACCGCCTACCAGATGGACAGACAACCTGGTAAAGTTTGCCTGCATTGCATGCTGACTGTAATCAACCATCCCCACTGGAAATCATTGGAAGAGGCCTATGTCCAGAAGTGGACATACATAGGCTGATGATGATGATTGAACAGTATTAAAACACGATACTAGGTGGAAGAAGAAGGAGTTTTAGTGAATAGTATGCCTCAAGAACGTTACTTAGACCGATAGACGGGTCAGATCTAATTTTTTTAAGTGGTGATTGTAGTGATAATAATGTTTTTAATAATAATAATATCTATTCAATATTTATGTTCTTAAAGAAATTGTTAAAATACAATCTTTCTTTACAAATTCAAATAAATATCACCCCTTTATTCCTTTACTAAGCTAGTGGACGCAAACCGGTTCATAGGTGGACGCGATTTGGATTTTTTGGACGCAAACCGGCGAAAACGGCTATTTCTGATATTTCTCTATTTAACAAAAAAACCAAAGATATATTTAACAAAACTAAAAGTTAATCTTAAAATAGACTATATAACGAACATATTGAATATTTTTATACATAGAAATGGGTGCTGGGATATTTTTATAATCGCCGTCAAACTCGCCAACTGCACTAAATGGACGCGAACCGGCGAACTTACCCTATAACTTTATTCTTCTAGTTATAAAATCTATGATCTTGATCTAATAAAATAATTGAATAAAATGCAAAATTATTTCAAGTAGTCCGTACTATAAAAACATTTTTTACAACCCTTTAACCATCAAATTTTTAAAACAATTCAACCAAAAATTACTTGGCAGACATCAAAACGTACGCTTTACCGAAAGTGGCTGTAAAATTTCTTACAGTTGCCATTTTATTACAGCCAACTCCATTTAATATGCGTCCAAAAACTTTTAACAAAAAATAGGCGCCACGAAAATCTCAGTTCAAACCGTAGACTAAACAAAAATGGCTAGACAGATTAACGAAACGATCGTGTAACCACACAGAAGGGTTAAAATGAGTTAGTGTTTTGGTCAATATAATGTTTTGTATTAAATTATTGCCAAAGCCTTGTCCCGAATTATTACCGTGTATTTTTATTTCACGTTGGATCTTAGTTAGAAATTGATCGCTCTTTAATTAAATGTAAAAATACCCGTACCTTTCGTACTAAACCATCACTTGTATGGGCTTCAAAATACTACCACTTATTAGTCTAATTTATTTATAGGAATTGTAACTAATTAAATATTCCCGGTGCACTATCTAGTGTTTTATTTGCCTATTTTGAGGACCACAAAAATAATCTCAAATTATTATAATTAACGAGACATTTACCATGTATATTATTTATTTCGAGATTCCGATGTTTCGACGCTGTTGCAAGGTAAATAACCATGATAACCACAAAAATAATAATGTAGGCCAATAAACAAAGACAAATAAATTGTCTATTGATATTTGTTCAGCAGTTACTAATACCAGATTTACTAGTATAAGCTTAACTGGTTATCTGTAATGCTAACAACATGACTAGTTACACCAAGAGATCCGTCTATCAGCTTTTATTCAAACATTTATACGCATCACTAGTCAGATTCTTATTATTATCGTGTTGAATATTTTTTTACGTAAACCTTCCCAACTTGGGTTTGTGTTAAAATACACACCTAACCATCATTAGCTATAAACACAGCTCTTTGTGTCTACCTTTTGAAGAAATAGGGGCAATAAAAATAGGAAGGTTAAAACACTGGACGGATGTTAGTGTGTAGAAAAATAAACTATTAATTTAAAAGGTTTTTACATCAACGTCTCTTATCAATAATGATGATTGTACTGAGATATAAAATGAACTGATAAACTTTATACTCTTTTTGAGATAAAGTAAAAAGTTTAATTTTACTTCATATAATTAAAATTCAGCTCAAATAAATAGTTGCCTAAGTCTATAGTTTAAATCAATATGTTGATTTACAGGACTTTAATTGACAGATTCAGGACTTATCATAAAAAAATGTTCTAATATTATACATGCAAAAGTTAATACAGATGTTTATTACTCGTTCACGTAAAAACTACTCAATCGATTTTGAGAAAGTTTAGTACAAATTTCTCCAATAGCCCAAAATTACACAAAGGATTCTTTTTATCCCAATATTTCCAAGGAATTGGGATTTACGCAGGTTAAACCGAATGCCCCCGATAGTATAATAGGCATTATAAAACCGAGCTAGTGCGACTAGAGCGGCGATCTTTTAGATTAGACTAGAGGCATGTGCATTGTGCAAGTCCTCGGTTAGATTCCTAAACAATTCATGTTTGCTATTTTCCAAACATGGCTCGCGTTTGAGATCATCAACACGCATTATACAGTGGTGATTATACCTATTCCTTTTCACTTAAATGATCAGCAAAAGAGGCGCTTAACAGTGGCATTATCTATATAAACTAGGTATCCTCACGATTTTAGCCACATTTCTTTTTTGCTTAACGAATGCTTAATTTCCTACGTCATTAAAAACTATCTGCTTTCCATATTTCAGTGTTTGAGATGTTTGTTGATAGGTCCATCAATGAATGACTATACTATTTTGCCTTTAATCAGTCAGTCAGTCGGTAACAATTGCCTTTTATGTATACAGAAGACACTAAATACGTATAAGGCAGGCCAGTTAAAAAAAATATCATTAAGAATCAAACATTGAAAAATAGTGTTACATCGAACAGAACTCTAAAAGCCAGCTCTGGTTCATCACGGTGCATTATACAGCTACCTTTGTTTTCTTTAATTGGCCCTTCAGAGATAAGGTATCTTGATAATAAACGACGACCAATAAACTGAAGGTCCGGGGTACAACTGGTTGTTCAAAGAGATAAGATTGTGTGAGGAAGCGTCATATGAGATTGACAATAGTCACTAGTATACGGTCTTACGCTCCGGTTGATGGTAATCTAGGTTTAGAATACAGATCATTTAATAGTAATAAGTGTAGTAACTAGATCTGATCATGATTTTGTATCGTGGATCTTGTATTTGCGATTTGCGAAATGTTATAAAGTTAAAGATGTGTAATTATGTTTTTTGTTTGGTTAGACAAGAACATCTTATGAACTTATTATAGAATGAATTTGAAATTTATTATAATTTTATAACCAAACTGTAAAGTCTGTTACTTACCGCTGACTTATTATTAATAACAAAGCCACTGATAGAAAGTTAATCCAATTATTTGTTTTGAACTTAAAACTTGTATTTAAACTATAGCTATAATGGCGTACAATATGAAGCATTTCGAAACAATAGAAATGATGTAGAGCACCACATTCATAGCCATTTGTATGGCTACAGGCCAATCTGGTATCATAGCTTTCGAGCTTCTAATTTGGCTAAAACAACAGCCGTGGTACGGCTTTGTGTAGTTCATTATTTACTTCTTAGTACTATTGTATGCTGTTACATGCTACTTCTGATATTAGTAAGGTGGTTTTAACAAATGAATGAAATTATATCTTTAGGATGATTTTGCTTATAGTTTCTATAGACATCACTGATAAATAGTGATAAGTCTAGAATGCTTGACTTACCTAAGATTTTTAATGAATCGACTCCACATTATCAGTAGATGGAAATTTCCGAAGTAATATCTACTAATAGAAAGTTTGTTTGATTGTTTGTTTTAACGGTACTGACTTTAAGAGGACTTCTACTGGCTGATAGATGATAATATAAGAAGTAACTTAGTTTAACTTTCACCTCTAAACTAGTTGTCAGTAATGAAAATTTTATAAGGGTTAAATCGAGTACAGTTTCATATAAAAAATTAGTAAAGAAACAGTTCAAATAATCCTAAATAAGCTCCAAAAATATTTCACCCTTGAACCCTCCCTTAAACTCTCCTTTTTAACCGTTTTTGTGCAAAAAGAACACGAAATAAAACCAGAAAAGCGCTGTAAAATTCAAAGGTATGACAGTAATCACCATGGATTTGATACTGTTACGTTGAGTAAAATATTAAGAAATACTTTGAGTTACCACAGATTTATTTCACTTATTTTTAATATAATATACCATAATCATTCACCACATCATCTCTTTATAGTAACTAACTAAGTTCGAAACTTGTATCTAGGGTATATATCTACACTAATACATATTATAAAGAAGAAACTACAGAACCGATTTAAAAAATTACTAATGTAGGTATAAAGCTAATTTATCAGTGCGTGACAAAGGCTATATTTTATCTCCGTATTCCCACGGGAACGGGAACTGCGCGAGTAAAACCGCGGGGTGCTACTAGTATTAGATGAACACAATATATTTCGTAATACAACCGACTTCTACAAGATCTAATTTGATAGTGGAAATAATGTTTCAACTACCTGCAAAATTTTCAAATTTTAAACGATGTTTTAATACGAAAATCGTCCCATCAATTTCGCATTTTAAACTTAAATGTTAAAATTATGAAACGGTTAATAATATATTGGTAAAGTTAATTAATTGTCAATTTTTGAGTCACCTTTGTGAGTGTGGTACTTACTGGACTAATTATATTCAAAATGAAGCATTGTTCCATTAATGTCGGCATGTAAAGTAACTATTTACAATCCAATGCAATTTGGTTTCAATGTCATTTGATCTATTAATAACTTTTGTTGCTAATAAAATAATGTTTCAAAATTATGGTTTATTTTGTTGATTTCAAAGCGAAACAAAATTTATGTGCGATCCGTTACATACTTATTGTGGTCTTCCCATAAGAGGAAAAAATTTGTGTGATCCATATTTTTTTTGTTCATAAAATACTAATTACAGGTAAGTTATGTGAGGAACAGGCAAGTTATATTGAATATTATATACCTATTATTCGTCCTACTTATGCACATTAAAGCATCGTGATCTTAGGTGTTCAATTTCCAAACCCCAGTAGTTAGGGATCTTCATAGATAAACCACATATTATGTAAAAGATTCCATCATTTAACATACTTTATATCAATAAAAAACTAAGAAACACTAATTGAAAGACTTAATGAGATTCTTCCTTAATGAGAAAAACTAAATGCTTTTAACCTTAACCTAATCAAATAATATTAGAATGATCACACATTGGCGTCCTATCTTCGTGAAACATTTACTTACGAGACAAAATTAAAAGGCCTGATAAAAAGGGATACAACATTTATCTCGTTTTTATCCCGATATATCCATCGTAATGATAAAAATCTGTTTAAGTAATAAAAATCAATGTCAGTAGTAGACCAGCGCAAAAGTGATAAAATGCGAACAAAAAAATATCTCGTTTAACAATTTATTGCCGCTTTTAGCAAAAGGTTTGTGTTTACAAGACATCTTTTATTTAGATCTTAATTTATGATACCCCATGCAAGAACATAAAGATAAGCTCAGTTTAGAACTCTAATAGTCAGTTTTATAATGAAAAGGATTTCAAAATATACGATTAAAGATATAAATTGAATCGAAAAATAACATCTTATGTTTCAAAATAAATACAAATTAGTCATAATAAGATATTTATGTGATGATAAGCGAGTGAATTTAGCAAGTAAGATCAAATTTATATTTTTGATAAATAATCAGTTTTTTTCGAAATGTTTACTTTATATTTTGTCTACTTAAACTATTTTTTATAACAGCTATTAGATTATAAATAAACACAATAATTTTCCGTACTGAAAATGGTTTAGTAGGAAAACTAAAATTGTTGATATAATTTCCATTCCAATATATAAAGTTTCATAAAGTATTAATTAACATTAAATCAAAGTTAATAATCATCTCAAGTGCTAATGAAAGCCACACTCTCTAACACTTGAACTCGTATCTTCATGCAAAAAACCATATTGAACAACTGTTCCGTTTCTGCGTAAAAGCAAAACAAATAAAAAAAAATATGTTAGCACAAGAATATTTCCGGGATCGAAAGTAATAAAACTCATCTACCTGCGAGTAAGAACCGCTTCAAAATCAGTTTAGTTCCTACATTAGCCAAAGAGACGGACAGAGAGACTTAAATAAATAAATTGCGTACCCTATGTAGGTAAGAGTCAAAACACCTGGACACCTGGGTTTTTCCTGGGTCGAACGATACTTGTTAGAAAATCTTGAAACATGATTTGGGGTTAGGATCACCAACCAACCAACCAATTGGCCATTGGGATGAAACAAAGTAGCTTTCTCTGTCCCTATGTCCCTTTTGTATACTTAAATCTTTAAAACTATGTTGATGCAGTTTTCAGTAATAGATAATTCAAGAGGAAGGTTTTTAGCATATCCCTACATTCCCACAGGATTGGGAACTACGCGGGTAAAACCGCGGGGCACAGCTAGTATAATATAATCAGTGAGAGAGCTTACCCCTGCAGAGGATCACATAGGTCAATACATTTACGGCCCAAAACGTTTTTAAAATAACAATAAACCACTTGAATTTTGTATCTCAAAAGGAATAATTGTGTCCCAGTTTTCATCTACGTGATTTCCGTTTCCCGATCCCACGAGAATTTCCGGGAAAAAGTATCCAATATCCTTTTCTGTATTCCGGACAACGTGTTTGCAAATTTCATTATGATCGGTTGAATAGTAGGGCAACAAACAAACAAATTCATTTTCACACATGTAATATGAGTTAGGATTAGAATAATAGACATAGATGTAATTCAAAAACGAAGCTTGCCTGGTCTGGATACAAGTAATAAAAACCTAGTTAATGGAAGTAAAGAAGAATATGGTTTGTAAGAACCCATTGCAAGGCAGTTCTATTCCCCTCACTGATAGTTTTAAAGGCATTGAAACCACCTTGCCTAATGCTGTATGGTGATCTGAATTCCAAGCAATTTTCGAAGAGTAAGATCCATTTTAGATTATTCCGAGAGAGATAGAAACCCGAGCAATATTTGGAAAAAGTAGTAATCATATACAATTTCAAACAGTTAATTACTATATTGACAAAACTATATCATGGCTGATTTACTTAGTAAATAAAAGCAAACTATACGCTCGAGTACATTCGACAACAAAAGTTATAATTAGCTTGTTGAACAATGCAAACGTGGTCAAAATATGAAAAGGTTTCACCTTTAATGTCGCAAATGAGGTTGACAGGTTCAAGTGAGCCCATATCCAAACAATGAGGGCATTGTTGTTGCGGTGATTTGCGGAACACATTTTGGTTAATGTTAATTACGAAATGAGCACGTCACAGGTTGCACTACTGCCCTTAATACATCACATAATAACAACGTATTTATATTAAAACTCAACCGCCCAGTGCCAACTAAAGGTTGTTTGTTATCTGTACTGTTAGGAAAAGGTAAAAGACTGGCCAGGAATGGGTTGCCGGTACTATTACTACGGTACTACCGGTGATGAGCGTCTTTGTGGTTGGGGAGGCAATGTATGTAAGTCAGTTCCAGTTGCTGTACCAACATCATCGACGTTATTACGAGATATCTAGAGCCTGTCTTGTAACATTTGGTTTAACCAAAAATATTGCAACAAGTACTGAAGATTGCTGTAATAGCATCATCGACGTTGTTATAGAAACGTCGAGAGCCCTCAGAAATGTAACTTTTGTTTTAACCAAAAATATTGCAACAAGTACTGATGATTCTTTCATTTTTGTGAATGCAATAATGTTGAGTATTGAATGTCATGGACCGCGACCTACTTCAATACGGTAACCACAGAAAACTCCCCACTTAAAGGTACTTAATTACTCTCACGTAACTAAAGACCCAGCCAGCTGTGTGTGTTCATGGTTTTAAATGTCGCCATAATTAATCCTGAAGAAAATTCAAAAAAAGAACTTATTGGTGTACCTATGGGAAATGGAATGGTATGGTATTGTGGTATGTAAGTATTATTAGGAAAACTAGAATGACGTTATATTTTCTAAATTTATATGTCCAAAGATCGCGTTATAACAAACAAGACAATTATTCAATGTTAAAATATTAGTAGTTTTTTTAAAGACAAACTGTAATGTAATGACTCAGAGGAAATGACAACCACATTTTAATTCTTAGAAGCTGGATTCAAATCCGGTACAAGGAGGTCTATGGATAAGATTTTGTGGCATATTATTTGCGTGAACATGCGTTAATCAATATGAAGATATAATAATTGTTTTTTAGAAAAAGAGGTAGATTGATTGAGTGGTTACCTGTGTTACAAGCGAATACGATTTGACACAAACAGAAGTAGGATAGCACGATATAAAAATCAGGAGTAAGAAAGATATGGATATTCTAACTAAACATACATAGATTAGATAGTAGCTCTAGTATACCTTGTTTTGAATTGCCAATTAAATTTAACCCATCCACAATTACA
Organism: Timandra comae; assembly: GCA_958496195.1. Taxonomy (NCBI): domain Eukaryota; kingdom Metazoa; phylum Arthropoda; class Insecta; order Lepidoptera; family Geometridae; genus Timandra; species Timandra comae. The sequence goes on from OY292353.1 coordinate 13,891,529, forward strand.
AATATTTTTTGGATATCCAATATTTTGTATATTAATAGAAGAAAGGTTTCAATATTTTTATTTTTTCAATTTCAAAACTCAATATTACTTATAATAACTACACGTATGAAGCCGCGAAAGAAAAGCTAGTGTTATCTATAACACAAATTACCAAACATTTATTTAAAATAACAAATGTATCGATAAAATCGAATAACAATCGTGTCAATCGGTCATTGTTAAAACTTGCTCCAATTTGATCGATAAATATTTTGTTGTTGTATTCATTGTCATCGTGTTTTCAGACAGGGTTACAGCCGCGACCCACTACTATTAACAAAAGGTTCATTTGAATATCCAACTATTAAATTATGAATATTTTAATTGTTGACGAACTAAATAATTAATAAGGGTACCTAAATCAGAACTAAGTGAAAATAAATGTTTATTTTAACCCTATGGAATATCATAATTCCGTAGTTATTTTATATGTTCTAATAACAAACAAGATAATAGTAGTGTTGTAGATAGAAGGACAAACAGTAGTCTGGTAAAATCCTATTGCAATAGAAAAGAAGACAGATCAATTAAAAAAACGCTTAAGTCTTTAGTTCTTAAGTCGAGTAATGCGAGAAGGAATAATCTATAATTTCATAGCAACATTACTTGTATCCAGAAATCCGGTATCTGAAACTACAAACTCATTCATACACATAACTAGACCGAGACTAACATTTGTGGATCACGTTTTATTTTGATTACTCATTTGGTCATTCGTTTACCTTTATAATGAAATAAAAGCTTCGGTTCTTAAAGTGGCCATTGACGAGTCTATTTAACTGGTCAGTTGAACTGGCGTCCATTCAAAAATGGTCGTCAAACACCAGAGCGAATTCAAATTCCAGTGGGAAAATCTAGTTGGCTTTTGGAGTGACGACGCATCACTTTTATGTCTGGACTGATCAGTTCAACTGACTTGTCTATGGCCATCTATATATTTAGAGATTATTATAATAATCTCTCTTCTTCTGTATAGATTTTATAATTATCATGGTTATTAGCACTCAAATTATTATGATTAACGGGATACTGATGTTTTTTTTACTATCTCTTCTTCTGTTTGACAAAAGAACCTTACTAAAATCTGACTTTAAAATAAAACTTATTCCGGTAGAACCAATCCATAGCATCTAGGATAGTTGTAGAGCACTAAATGAAAACATTATGATAGCCGACTCGCAATTGAGTCCGAATTTTGCATACATATTGAGTCTCAGTGACAGTAAGTTATGCAGTATTTTTTCAATCGCACTTTCAAAAAAGCTTTTTTCATTTTAAAGCACTCTATTGACTGCTGTAGTAACATCACACTAGAATACACCATTTAAGTATTCATTAATATTGGACGTTTCATCCTATTATATCAACAGTTTTCAAAAAAAATTGGTCTTTATTATTCCCTTAAGATACTATCTTCTTGCTGTTTAGTTCAGTGACGAAATTGGAGTCATCTCGCTTTCCAAATCCCAAAAAAAATAGAGAACTCATTAGCACTAATTTGTTTTCGTTAAGTACTTATTATTTTTTGCATTGTCATCATATTTTTTTATCTTCTTTAATCTTATATCCCACAAGGTATGATGCCATATAGCTTTTTGTATTTATGTATTTTAATAGTAAAACATTGAATTGTATCCTAGTTAAGTTATGATATAGTACAGTCAGGGAAAAAAACGAAACAGCTCTTATGAAATAAAATAAATAATATAAGTAAATTATGTACACATAATCAGTTTTGTTGAATAATAGTTTATTCGGACCAGATGTACTGAAACACTAACATTTGATTACTTTAGTTCATTTTTCACGGATACGATTTGTCATACTTGATTAGATATAATATAAAATTATGAATACAATACATTTTGCACGTGATTACTAAGAAAAATATCATGACATAAAAGAATAGCTAATAAATTAGCGTTACATCATTTGTTATGTTAAATCTACATAAAAACTTGTTTGTATGAAAATTGTATTTATTTATACGCTTCAGCTCGTTTCAAGGTGCGTCATTTGGTGTAAGAGATGTTTTCTAAAGTATTTGTACGATTCCATTGCAGGACAAAGACCTCATTAATACAGTGATGACGAATCGTAATAATCAACAAACGCATGTTGGTAATGTCAAGCCAATGCCATGTTTACAAAATTGCATAATACATATAGTTTGACATAGGAATCAAAACCTGGTCACTGGTTCGTTGAGTAGTTGAACATAATATCTAGAGAATATGTATGACTTGACCCAGGAATTAAACCCACATCTCCAATTCGCCAGGTAGTTGAAACATAGGTCTTGACTGACATGAGCTGAAAAAAGTTGTTAAAAAGTGTAACTAGGACATTTATTTCCAAGTTTAATAACTCGTTAAATATATTTAATATAATAACTCGTTAAATACATTTAATAAACAGATAGGTAGTACCTATAGGTATAACAAAATAGGTTCATCTTCAAACTTTTAATTACAGATTGTTTGGAAACTCCAGTTGAATGCACTTGTAACGCCTCCAGCAAATAGTTGGTTGAAATCAGAGTATTTCGAATAAACTTCCAATTGCGATACTTGCTCACGTTTTTAAAGCGAGTATCGAGGAGAGTAGTAAAGCAAACATGCTTAGAGACAGCGAATCGTTTAATCAGTCTGTGGTGCAGACACGAAGCGGGCTGGGAGGAGGTAGGGGCGGGGAGGGTGGTACCTTCAACTAAATGACCATCCCTCTACTCTGTTAACCCGTGCCACCGTATCCACAAACAGTATACTCGGTGAGTGCGGCAAACAATGGTATAGACTCTATCAGATACGTCAATATCCATTGGTAGTGATTAAAAATAAATAGTTTAGTTTGTATTTCGAAAGATTTTTCTAGCTTTCAGATTGAATTGAATTGGATGGAAGTAGGTGTCTTAATGTAGTCTTTGGTTGATATGGCAAATTTATTTTTATCTTTAAAATTGGTTCAGAATATTTTGAATGCCCAAAAATAAAATTCATGATTTGTTTTATTAATAGGGGTTTCAAACACTTAGGTATTCTAAAAAAAAATTCCATTTTTTTTCACCTGAGCTAGGATTTGAAGATGCTCTACGATTCAGTTCATACGAGCATGGTCCTGGGTTTCAGTCCCAGCTGAGATATATTTTTAAGGTATTCATAATTTTCAAAATAAAAGGATAACCTCCTCCTTCCTCACGCAAAATGGACGCAACCGAGTCGTCTAATTGCGGAAAAGAGCCTGTCTACAAGTAACAAGTAATCTCCTCGTTTTTTTGAAGTCCGTTAAAAAATATTTATCATTAATACTTTTTACCAGTCCCTTCGTATATTTCATAGTTAGCCAATACTTGAGTGAGGTAGTGCAATAGTTCGATTCTACCAGATCAAAGGTCTGCCGGTTTAGCCCCCGTGTACCCGCGCCCTCTCACCCCTACACCGGGCGGAAACACTTCAACCGCCCGGATTCATTTCTGGTCTTCGCTACTCTTTTGTCTTAAACAGTTTTTGAAACTTGTCCTCTCCTTCTACCAAGAAAATTGTTCACCCACTTAGTCCTCGATCAGATTCGCAAAATTAATAATTTTATTAATGTATGATTTATGATCTCTTTTGAAGGGTTTGATATTGATCTTGGAAATTAGTTTTGCTATTGGACACATACTTTGGTATTTCTTTATGATTTTGCCGTGAAACGGATGGTGAAATAGAACTTACATTCTTTAATAATATTTGCCAATTGGAAGCGATTAATTTAATAAATTACATAGTATCACAAAGTTACAAAACAATATTGTTTAATTTATCAACAACAATGCCAATTTAAAATATGTATTTGAAATACACCACAAATATTAATTACTCCTAATGTTTTTGAAGTCAGTTTCTGAAGCACGTTATTACAACCAAGCAATACCTTGTGGCAGGTAGGTATTCAGGTGGTGTCCCGGGCTGCAGACGTACCCCTACATTCGAGTATTTACCGGCAATAAGCCCGCCTGCAGCCCGCGCCCCGCTCAAACAACCTACACCCACGGACTCTTCGGTCTACTCATTTCGTATGCAATTTTATTCATTATTTGTAATCTACTTCAATCGAATAGGGTCTCAGTATAAATCACTTTTAGGATTTGCTCAATAGGACGTATGTAGATTGACGCTTTTAGTGTGATATTTAAATGCGATGTGTCTTTGTAGAGAGGTGAGATGCGCTAATAAAGGCACCATTCCGCGAACTCGATATGTATGAGAAACGACCCGAGCAGTCAGAAACTCATTTGACTAAAACAAATAACTGTTCACTTTTATTTTCTTTCGCGACTTTTAAGATGCCGATGAGGCTTCGCTTTATTTAAAGCTGTCGTTTGTGTTACAATATTGATATATCTATATGTGTGTGGGTGTGTGTCTAAGTGTATGCAAAGATCATTAAGTATATACTTACTTAGTCTTCAATATTCAGAATGAAGTATGTGTGTAAGATCATATAATAAATTGGCATTTCCACGCAGTTTTACCCGCGAGAATCTCGAATCCGTGGCCTGTGAAAATACTAGCTTTTGCCCGCGACTTCGTCCGCGTGGAATAATGACTATCGTCATACAAACTTTTCTTCATATAGAATGCATTCAAGCAAGCTTTTTACCCAAAATTTGTTGTCCTTTGTTGAAATTAATATATCTAGTGGTCACCCTAATGGTGCCTAAGAAACATTATAATTATGTATGATACAATTCATGCAGACTATTATTGTATAGCGGGCCATTAGCGGGCAAAGGAGAAGAAATGTTACCTGATGGTAACTTCCGTCACCCATGAACACCTGCAACTCAGATGAGTTACAATCGCTTTACTGGCCTTTCAAGATATCAAAAGAACGAGGGGGAAGGAATTGGACTCGGGAGCTCTCACTTACCACTCACTTACTTACCACGTAACAAATATAAATATTTTCTCTTTATAATATTGAAATAAGTTTAAAAAGTAGTTATAATGATGAAATAAATATAACCTAAGTATTTTTCCCTAAAAGTTTCTTGGTTACTAATATTCGATCAAAAAAAAGTTGGACAAATATTGTAAACAAATGATTAGGCAAACGCAAATCGTTTGCCAAAAAAAAGAAAGTGCTTACCCACAAATTGCCAAAATTACTAAAAGATTTGTAAATATAAGTCTATTCTGACACTAATTACCTATCACTGCCGCGGCAACGGCACACAAACGGCAAGGTTTACAGGAATGACCTAAAGTAGCCATTTTAAATCATAATGCTTCACATAAGTACAAATAAATAAATAAGTTAGGGCATTCACGTTACCCTGCATCATAAACTTTATTGTGTTATTGTTAAAGATTTTTCTGCCCGACCAAGTGACAAAGAAGCCACCTCGTTTTCCAAATTATTTCCGTATACTTACATACTTAGAGCTGCTTTGGACAGGATTCGATGGAAGCAAGTCAGTGGAATGTCCCATTGATACCTAGTTATAAATTAACAATCTTCATATGTTTTAAAAATTATGGTTATGTCTGTTTATGTATTACTAAAATAACCAGTTGCTTGTTTAATATGAGTAAGAGAAACATTACTTCGCCAAATGTAATTTGTTGCTTGTTTAATGGTCAAATTATTGTTCTTTAATTCAAATATCATAGAGTCCGTTACAACCTAAACATGGAACGGAAATGAATCGAAATCCATACTAGTTTCATTTTCGTTAATGTTATGGTCCGATTCATTTTGGCGCAATAATATTATTAAATAGTTATGTAGAAACGCTAATACTTTTAATTAATGTGTATTATTTACATAAATTATACATTTTACAAAAATAACAGACGTATTATGTTTAGTTAAATGTAGAGTTTCAGTGTAGTGGGAGCGTCGCATTAGTGTTAATAGGTAGAGTCATTTTATTAAATATAGTTATAAAGATAAATGCGTTTATTATGGTGATCTAACGAAATAGGTATAATTGACTGTGGTATTTATATTTAAATGTAGCTCTACATAAGTAAAACCTAGATATTTTGCAAAATGAAAAAAAAATATTACGGTTAACATGTCCTAGTATGGCATTATTCAAAAACAGTGTGAATATAATGAGTGCAAGGATTAAGGTCGGGTCATATGAATGTTTGTGGCGGGTAGAGCGGCGGCACAGGGCCGGCGTGAGTGCGGAGCGTCGAGCGTGCGGCAGCAGCGGCGACGTAGCGGTAAGTGACTTTAGGCCCGCGTCGCGCGCCGCTTGCCCCAATTGGTTGGTAGCTGTCGACCCGCCCAGGGGAGGGGGCCACGCACACAATCTCACCTCACCTAAGATAATTTATTTTATGTTATACCGTTTGAATATTTTATATCTGTGTGAGTTTTTTCGGTCGGTATGCGTTCAGTGTGAAATATTTGCGCGATAAGAAAGAAGAGGGGAACAGATCGATCGGGGACGTTGCGCTTTTTATTATGATATTTCGTTGTGTTACCATCATAGCCATGATACTATGATTGAAGCAACAATCGGCAACTTTTAATTGAAAACAGTGTTATAACATTTTAATACTTCTTTTTAAGGTCTTTCTTGTAATATTTACGAAGACTTTGAATTGTTAAAATTATTTTTATTATATGATTTTGTAAAAGAATTTAAGACCTCCAATAAACAAAATTAAACAAAATAACTTGTTAATAACCTTAAAACAATAATCATAAACAAAAAATGAAGTTTGTGAACTATTCGCATACCTTTATTAATTGATACTTCAAATGTTGAAGTTGTAAATTGTCTGAGATTATACGCAATACGTACGTGAATTGAGCACGTTATAGTTACATTGAATACGGGCAGTTGGGTGGAATACATTGAAAAGGTCGTTTAATACTGTCATCGCTAACATGTTTGTTTCCACCACTATAACGAGCACGGTATTATAAGCCATCGAGTACACGAATGGCCACAAACGACAACTTCACTGTCTGTCCAATATAGACTTACCAGACTACATTTCAAAATGTAGAAAAATAAAAATTACAAATGTCGTGGTTACCTTTAATCAAATGCAAAGCTATCATTAAGTCGACGCTGGCAAACTCGCTCGTCGTGCGCATCGTCACTGTTAATTATCACAATATATAAGTATAAAATTAAATAAAAGAGACCGCTTCGTACCAATACTAATATAAAAAATACGAGAAAAGAAAGAGAAGCTTTAAAAAAGAAAGGAGTGCATCTACCCCCACCTCGAATCGCCCCCACCGCGGCGGGCCGCCCCTGTGGCGGGCGCCACCCACCGCACCGCAAAAATCGAGAGCGACGACGACGGCGCGGGGTCAAACGGCGACGCGAGCGTGAAAAGAAGGAGCGGTGTGCTCGCAACACGCACACAGCGGCGAGTGTGCGTGTGCGCGCCGAGAGGGACGGGCGAGGCGAGAGCGGGACGGCGGCGCCAATTACTATCACCTGGCGGGCAGCTACCGCATTACCCACTGCCGCCGCGCGCGCGACCACGCGCCCGCTGCATCACGCGGCTCCTGCCACCCGACTCTGCACCGCAATCGATACCCGTGCCGGACGAGCCGCTCGCTCGCGGGATGCACCGCGCCCGCGTCCCCATACACACCGACCAAACCAACCGACTACTGCTAGTACGCCACTAACGACAAACATGCTACTGTGAAGTGAGTGCCGTGCACAGGACAGTGACTTACAACCGCCAACAACGGACTGTGATTCTTACAAGTTTCAAATACAAGTGACAATATGACATCGCAATTTGCCTTCCGAGGATCTCCTCCAAACCAGGTATGTACTCTAAACATTTATTGTGAGATAGGGTCGACCCTTTAGTCATTTTTTAAAAATTGGCCTAGCGAGCAAAGTTGTTAACTGTGGTTGTTAAGGACGTGGTATGTTTAAAATACAATATAGAAAGAAATATATTAATAATATTAACAATATTTATTCTAAAGTTACAACAATAATATAATATAATCGTAACAATGTTATCACTTTACAATTTATTCATATCAGACGTCATTATTTTCTTTATAGAAAAACATTAAAATAAATAGATGTAAATCATATTTAAATACAATAATATTACAATATTATTTATATTACAAACAATATCACCTTCTTGAACGATCCATACACAATCAGAAACCGATTCGTTCAGGCTCTACCGATGTTGTAACATTTCGAGCAAAGTAAAGTAAGCTAAAAACTAAGGTAGAGTCGAGGTAGAGTTCACGCCTGTCAACAGTAAATCACTCTTGTTTATTATAGCTGTCGATATCTTTTATTTATAGTGTTTATTATATTAAAATTAAATATAAATTATGTTCAAAGTATTACAAATTTTATGTTAGTAGAACACACAGTGCACTGTGTAACATGGCCTAATTTTGTACATTTTATTGTTAACGTGACATTTTCAACTTTATAAGTATATTTTATTAATTTATAAAATATTGTTTAAAATTAGAGTCACTATTCTAAATTACAATATATTTGTAAAATAAAACAAATAGAACAAACGTTAGTGAATAATTTTAATGTTACAAATTAGTAAGTAACGTTGTTTTCATACAATGCATTGCAAACGTTTAAATCTAAATATATTGAAAGACGTATTAGTAATTTAAATATGAAAGAATATTGTTACAAATAATTGATGCATCATTTAGATAACAATCTAACTCGATCACAAAAGAATTCTTGTTCTAATATATACGTAATGGGATAGAATATTTCGTGTCAATAGTTCAAAGTGCCGAGAACACAATAGAAATGTTATTTTAGTACGTTCATGAATGATATCGAATATTGAAAATATATAACAGAACGAGTACCACTTGAAAATAAATTATATTTTCATGAACTACCTTTATCTTTAGGTGAATATTAATAAATATAATACTATCTGTCAAGTGCATGCAATACATTAACCAATTAATACATTCACTGTCACCCTTATTTGTTATACGATAACACTTTAATAAGTTTCGTTCTCTTATTAATATTGAGTTCATATTGATTTAATATTGTTATAATTAAAATTTGGTTTGTATACTAACGGCCAATAGTGATAAGTTCATTTATTTATTTTAGTTTTAGTGTTACGTGTTTGCCGTTTCACCTTTTCGTGGTACGAAAGTGGGTACTAAAACTCAGAATCATATGAAGGTCTCATTAACAGGTCCGTTTGAGTGTTCAATTGCATTTTAGTATTATGTATTAGTGTTATGACGGAGTATTCTTTCATTGTTTTACGTACACTCACCAAGCGTCGACTGTAAATAGGCTCCTTCGCTTGCTTACTCGCACTTAATAAGAATTCATAGGTTTTCTTTTTATTCTTTAATAGCAGAAAGGTCCCATTTCTTTCATGGTACGTTTTTATTTAAATAGCAATTAAGAACAAGAATGGGCTGTAAACGTTTGGTGCCCTGTAGCGTACGTTTTAAGAGCCCAGCCTCACTAAACTTGGAGTGGCATCAATTTACCTCGACAAATAAACAAAAGCAATGGGTCTTAAACTGTTCATTTTATACTATGATTGATACACAAGTAAATTTATTTATACTTTAATCAATTAAGGGTTGTTTTTCGGTAATTTGATTAAAGACATTGAAAGCGTTAACTTTTATTTCTTTTTCTTTTATTTTCATTACTATTTATTTTTGAACGAATTTTTAGTTTTTAAAATGATAAGGCACTTAACAGTATTAGTTGTTATCAATACAAATTAATTAAACTTAAAATAAATAAGACAAAGAACATTAATTTTGTTAAGTTTTTATTATCGTAACATTAACTTTCTTTCCACTATACTAGTGTTGGGACAGTGACATTTAATTATTAAAAAAACGAATAAAATATTAATTATAGTTTTTACCAACTCCAAAAAACAAAAGAAGGTTCTCTGTTTTTTTTTTGTAAATATTGTATACCTACTATAAGTACGTATAGATACCAAACGTATTTATCGGTTCTTCATTTAAATAATATAGATGTTCCTTATCCTATTTACGTAAGAAACAAGGAGAAGAGATCTATTTTTTTCGATGAAGATTATATGATATGGATTGAGTCATGTCAAAGGTTAGTCACTTCTTATCTACGCTTTTTTAAAGTTCTGTGTAAAGCTGCTGACGGGACTCTTATACATATTTTAATTAAACGTGGGAAAGAGGATACTTAATAACAATTATTTTGATTTGGATAACAACTATTTATTACTAGGCCTAGAGGTATAGTTAGATAATACATATATTTTAAAGTAATTAAGCATCACAAAATATATTATACAAGAAAAAAATTAAAAGAATATGTTTGTACACAATTTTATTCAATATTTTTTCATATTAATATTTTTTCGGTAGTTTTCCCTTCATTGTTTTTTTAGGTATTTTCAATAATTTTAAATTTATTTAAATAAACATAATTATATGCAATTAGTAAGATACGGTAGAAAAATATAATATTTTTTGTAACATATGTGCTTAACATATGTATACATATCTTGAAACAAAAAAATCTAATAATTTATATTCCAAATCGATATAAAATGTATACAACGAATTAAATAACAACAATTTATGTTTTGTGTAAAAAAAACTACCCAGTTAATATTATGTACATTATTTACCCAAATACATGAATTCAATATGTCATGACATGACATTGTCAGTACATAATGTAGTATCGTGTTTAAATGAATATGTAGTTAGTAACATTTGATATCACTACCAAGGTATGAAACAGTTTGTTGGTATATGTCGCATTTTGTATGTTATTTAAACCGTAACAAGTGTTCAATTTCACTAAATATCTATTTACATTTTAAATATATTATACTACAGGTAAATTTCCGTCAGCTTTCAACTGTCTTGGGCTGGTTTTTTTTAATTACGAATTGGAATACATAATAATTCATTCATTTTGGAATTATAAAAGTGTTTATTTAATTAAAAATATTAATGAAAATCATAAGCTAAGATGGCAAATAAATTTAAAAAGCAAAAGGACTGACTCTGGAATAGGAATGTGTCTTCTATCTGACACTTAGTGTCTACAACCGGGGGAAAACCTATACAAATATGCTTCCCAGTACTTTAAATAAGTAAAATTAAATAACTTATAAGCGGAATACCCATACAATACAAAATAAGTAACCGTTTTAATTATAACACACTTAAGTTACTTTTGAATTTGCTTAACTTATCACTTGTGTTTAATATAGTATAAATAAAAATCATCTCGTCAATGTACGTAACGCGCATCACTTCAAAAAAAAACGGCATCTTTAGTTTTTTTTTGTGTTCATTATTGGCTTGATGTGAGTAGGAAAATTCACGAGAAATGTCCAATGTTTGGAAGCATTCGGGGTCGGGTTGAGCCGCTATGGAAATGCTACATTCTTTTAACAATAACGTTAAAATACAAAATCATAATGAATATTTATCAAAATTATTTTTAGCTTGTTTCATAATATGTATCATGCTAAATTATGTGTAACATACTTTCGTATCTGTTTATATCCGTTGTAGAAACTAAAATAGACAATTTTACCAGTTTTATTCGAAATACACATTTGGTTAACATCCATGTTAAATTAAGGACTAAACGCTGAATAAAATGTTTCTATTTTCTTATCTCTTTAAACAGTTCCCCGAATATATTTATCGGTATAGGCTGGTAATTTGTATCAATCAATTTTGAGGTTGTTACACATTATTTATTAAATAGTCTTTACGTTCAAACATTTTCACATTTTCGCGGAATCTTCTGAATGAATGAATCTTCTTAGTGGGTAAATACATTTGAGGTTCATTCATGGATCCCGCTCGGTAGATACTTACTTTTATTTAAGAGATTTGTTCGGTTACATTTTACAGTTTTATTAGGTAATTTTAGTATTTTGGAGTAATGTCTCAGTTGCAATTTTCTCACATTTTAGAGTCCTGTTCGTATTAAAAGTAAAAAAATAATGAAAATTGACTTCTATCCGCTGCTTAGATTGTCGACTATAATACACAAAAAATCTGAAAAAAAGTTAGCCTATACTTTTCTATTTTTATCCCAAAATTTCCTGAACACAAAACCTAATATGCAAAGCTTGTTTTAATATATAAAATACCTCTTTTCGATTTGTCAACTGACTGACATTGAAGAGTTATTAGTACATTTAATTAACACAAAACAACAATTATAATCGCACGTACCTTTAAACTGTAAAACAAAAGAATACAACTCCACGGTACATTTGAGTTCATTAGGCCAAGAAGAATTATATTATCAGGACCTTTTTTTGCCTCCTTTAGGACATTACTTTCTGACCCCTTTTTATATCCTTGTATGTTGGGTTACTTTAATTAACCGTACCGTATAATAATGAGTTTCAGTATAATATTGATCAAGTTACGTTTCGTTTGTTTAAATATAAACCATAACAATGAGAAAAAAGTAAAAGAATTGGTCCCTTTTTATTATGAGTATTGTTATGTAGGTCAATTTATTTTCATTAACTTGGTACTTAAATGTGTTTTAAGAATATTGTACTTAATGTTGAGTTTTAAAAATGGTATAAGTACTTAACATTTTGGTGGTTGGAAAGACGTTTAATATATGTGAAGATATTATTCTTCACATTTATTAAATACAGTATTGTAAAAAGCTTTTGATGTGTAAAAGTTAGGTTGATCCTGACCGTGGCTTTAGTTCATTTAATTATTTAATTTTCCGCTTAAATTTAGGAGTTAGAATTCTTCTCTTCTTGCACCTAATGTGGTATTGGCAGATCATTGCTTTCTTTATCTAATTCCGAGTCATCAACTCCGCATTCACTCCTATCTGTATTATATTACTCACATCTTTTTCTACAAAGTCCATCTATCTCTCTTTGCGTTCCCTAGTCACAAAACTCTCCACAGTCAATATTTACCAGTTTAATTTACCGCATAGAAATAGGCCTAGTAAGTAAGTAAGAACTCGTAAGTGAGTAGTTTTCCGCAATTAAACCACTCTAATTAGTTAGGCCTAAAAGTAAAAAATTTAATGTATTAATCTTATGTTTATTTTTAATTCATATTTTTATTAAATGATAACATTATAATTAAACAAAGTTCGTTTAACTTTATCTATATCATTATATAAAAGGCTTTGTCCTGAATGACTGATGGATCAACGCACAGCCTAAACCGCTGATCGTAGAGACCTGAAACTTGGAGGGTGTGTTATTTGTATTACGTAGGCGTCCGATAAGAAGGGATTTTTGAAAATTCCTCCTCTAAAGGGGTGAAAAGGGGTTGCAAAGTTTGTATGGGACAACGTGATTCCGTGGTCTGATTAAGTTCAAACTTGGCATAAATGTTCTTCAAAAAGATTAATTAAATATGTGATACTCATTTTTCTTAAAATCATCACCTAACATGATTAAAAAGGGGTAAAAAGTTATTTTGGGGTTGATTTGCGTCGAAATTGATATCAATACTCCTTTGACATGTGTTTCAATTTTTAATTTGACAGCTGAATGACAAAATGGCGGATTAAAATAAATTGACGGAAAATGAGGCAGCGTATCAAAACTATAAGTACTTAAATAAAAAAATACCGTATTTTTACTTATTAATAGATATTTATCAATATTCTTCACCCCGCATTATAAATCTAGACATTAATTTAAATAACTGCTTATTTCAAATATCAAATCTGTAGGTGAAGTAGTTTTTTCATAAAATGTACCAAATTGTTGCGTTACAATGGCTTCGGTTTGCTCGCCCTAATTAGATATTTTACTCATAATTTGATTTCTGCTTATCATATCTTCAGACATTTTTGATCTAAAATATTACCTACTATACAAAAATTATTATTCATGTGCGATTTATCGATTTTAGCTTTATGATATGAAATTAGTTAAGTCGAGCAGGGTTTTTTTTATAACTAAATCACCCACTTATTATAGATTCGCTTAATTACAATCCAGAATCTTTCCAGAATTTTTCGCAGAATCTAAAACACTTTCCAATATAGTAGAACGCCGATTAACCGAATCGCCAATTATCCGAATCGGTCCTAAGTTACTATCTAATGTACCTCTATTAATTGTTGTGATTTATTATATTTTGTAGTAGCTGTACCCCGCGGTTTCACCCGCATAGTTCCCGTTCCCGTAGGAATATGGGGATAAAGTTATGCTAAAAACTAATAAATAAAATATCTATTAAAACAAACCGCATCAAAATCCATTGCGTAGATTTAAAGATCTAAGCATACATAGGGACAGAGAAAGCGATTTAGTTTTATACTACATATGTAGTGATAACGAATAATATAGGCGTGTTTATTGTTTAATTTTAATCTCGACTGCCAGACCCACATATTTATTAAAGTTATTTTATTACATCGATATTTAGCGTTAGCCCAAAATAACTATTCTTCGCGTACGAAGTCGCGGGGCAGAAGCTAGTTAAGATATAAATGTTGTCACTATGTATGGGACTATTTTTTGTAAGTTTGTGCGTCCCTATAATTCGACACCGTGTTCCGCCCGAGTTCAGGAGACTCCGCTCTAATCAGATAGGTGAACGAGACCTCACTTCTCGGAAAGTTTAATTAATTTCTCCGAAATCGAGTACGGTGTTCACGGTGTTACTAAATTTCGTAGTCTCTAGTTACAGCGGCGCAGGCGACGAATTACTCTGATAGTGTTTCCAAGTTAACGCGATCGCAACCGGATTCAGGTGTTAATGTGTGCTAACACACTTTGTTTCACGCACACACTCGCTTTAACAACATTTCGATAGTTTTATTTGAAAGTTATTTCTGAATACGCAATTGAATTTCTTTACCGAACTAAAGTACACGTTAGTCAAACATAATAAAGCCACTCAGATGGAACCTAAGATAGATTACGACGCGTTACTTAATGATACAAAAAACTTAATTACACACGCAGTAATGAAAAGATGTAAATGTAAATTATCTTGGGATTTAATGAAAATGTATTGCTTTGGAACATAAACACGTTAGTAGAAATTAAATGTTAACTTACAAAGTTAGAACTCGTGTTTCATGTTACATTTTTACTTTACCACCAGACTATTTCTAGGTGTCGGTTTTGTTAAAAATTTTGCATCTAATATTTGCCTAAGGTAATATTAGTGAGCCTATGAGATTCTAATTCAGAGCGAAGGTCTGTCTTTCACTAATATAAATATAGTTGAGTGAAGTGGCAATACAACGTAATAGATAGTAATTTATAAAAAATTTAAATAAATAATTACTGTTATAAAATAACATACAGAACATACTAATACAGAATATGTAACATAATAATATGATTTTAAGATACACAATAATGTATCATATGTAATATTAAATCCAGCTGACACGGACATTATTTTTAAAAATTCTTGAAGCCATTAACACTGTCATAAAAATGTACGCACAAAAAATTACAAAGTGATAAAAACGTCGACTAATTGACGAAAAAAATAATAATAATTTGGATACAGAAAAAAAATCGTTAACGTCAAACGTGTGTTTTACACAGTTGTACGACAGTTCGGTGAGAGTCACAGAGTCACAGATCTTTCGTTGGTCGTCCCTAATCAGAGAGTCGAATGGTGTCGTGAAAGTTTATTACCAACATTGTGAACTTAAAATACACATGTATGACAATTACTTTGGTTGGCGGGCTTGTAGTAAGACGGATAAAGCTCTCACATATCATTAGTTCACACCTCGTCGCCTCCGAATCGAGTGCGTCCGCACATACAGACATTACTTTTGAACGATACATACTGCTACGTAGTACATACAACACACTTTACAATGATTTTAATATTAATATATAAGTAATATGTTTTATACCTAGAAAATATATTTTATGTATATTAAATTGTAGTTAACGAATATAGGATACATACTGTTACGTAGTACATACAACATTCTTTACAACGTTTTTAATATTAACATATACATCGAACATATTGTTTTAATTATTAAATCGTAAAGTTTAAATAAAAAATAATCTCTATTCACTTTCACTTTCCCACCGAGGGGCTCGACTCTACTCTGGATTAGTGCGATCATTGGTCCCGCATTAATTTGAGAACGACTGCACCAAATTGGATAAGTCATTGTAAGTTGTGTTCGCACAAAATTTCAATAAAAGAAAATTAACGTGAAAATTAAATGCCAAACATGATGGACTGCTTTAATTTAAATTATTTTAATATGCATTCTTCATAGAAAAGACATCAACGGAATACTTAAAAATAACAATAATTAAAAAAATATTTTTAACTAAAAAATCGCTCTAAATATTTACCGTTTCATCAAATTCTAACTTTTACTATTGATAAAAACGAATATCTACAAAATTACAAATAAATTGCATCTGAGCAATTTATTCCTTGATGTATAAAATTCGCAATGTCGGAATATTAAATGTAATCGTCCTTTATGAAGTTAAAATAAGTAAAACAAAAACCTATAAATGTGTGGTTGGTGGGAATATAATATAATACGGACACACAGCACACTAAGTTTAAAAACGTTCAAAAATATGTTGCCCAATTTTGTGTGAATTTAACAACTATGTATATCAACAGCATAATTTCGAAACCAAATTTCTCGTTATTTTCTTAGAAGAATCTAGTAAGAGACATTTATTTATATACAGTTTATATTCGTACTACTTTGTTTTCACTCTTTTTCTAATAAAAATTTGGTCAACAAATGGATTTTTGTCAAATGTTAGTTGTCTAACAAGATTTTGATTCTTATAAGTAACCTCTTTAACAGTCATAAAGAAAACAAAAATACATACATAACCAATTTAACGATTAATATATTTTCTTTTTAAAACGGAGCGGTACATAAATATTCATTACACTAAATCGGATACCTCTTTAGTTTTATTGAATGAATTGAATTTGATAACATTAATATTGCACGGTAATTTGGTGTTGGGTTATTTTGGTAACAGAGTTGTCGATTAGCGGGTAACGACAGGAGCGGGCAATAAAGGCTCACGCGGGAAATGCACGGGATGTTTTGAATCGCCACCGCTTTAATGGCCACTGTATTAACCGATAATTCAATTTTCAATAGTTCACCTCCCCAAAGCTCCGTTCTAAACACAACCTGACACAACATCCGATGCGCAAATGAATGCTTACTGCTTTCAGAGGACGCTAACGCCTCTATTCAATTATTTACTGCCAATTCTAAACATTCATAGTGTTATCGCAAACTTTGCATAACAAT
Organism: Timandra comae; assembly: GCA_958496195.1. NCBI lineage: Eukaryota > Metazoa > Arthropoda > Insecta > Lepidoptera > Geometridae > Timandra > Timandra comae. Next base: position 13,908,843 of record OY292353.1, read on the forward strand.
ACAATTAAAAAAGTAAATGACTTTATCTATATCTATGTAAGAATCGCAAGAAAATTTTGAAAAGTTATGAAGCTCGTAAAACTAAATGACCCGTACGATATGTGATAAGGTAACAAAGAGTCGGTTGAATTAAATTCTTTAATGAACATGTTTGGAGCGTTTAATTCTAATTTTGTCTTTTATAGTTTGTAGAATGTTTGCGACCGCGTCACGGGGATATTAAGGAGAATAATGGTTCTGTTATTAATAGACAAGTGCCGGTGGAGTCGTAGAGCTAGCACATGTTCGTTCGGTAACACACGGCTATAAATCTGAGAGAACTATATGAAACAACTTCATTAGCGAAATCAACGTACCGTTTGCGCCGTTTTGAATGATTGAAAACCAATAAGAGTAAAAGTTATTGAGTTGAACAATGTGTAATTTTTTACATTCGAATGTTAAATGAAGTAAAGCAGGTAGGTAAAGTGGTCGACGGGCACATTTGCGAGTGCGATGAAGCGCGCCCTCGACTCTCTGGTTGCTCCCAAACAGTTGCAATTTTATGAATGAGTTATTTGAATGAAACACAATAAAAAATAAGTGTGATGCGAATCGAGGCGGAAAGCGCGCCTTAGGACTTGTACGTGTCCGAATTGCCTTTCATAAATGGATATTTGGTTTGACGTTAAGGATTTCACCTCCCCATAAAACACTATACTAATACTGCAGATCGATTTACACCATAGCCGGTTTCGATATTATGTTGTTTTATCGCTTTTGGTACTCCTTTTGTGATTCAACATACTTGAACATTTAAATCACACGAGTATTTTTTTATTATTAGTTGCCTACTTAATTCAATCTAGATAATGGTATGAATATTTTAATGTTACCAACAAAATTAGACGAAGTGACTACAATTGTCCGTAATAATTGAGATTAACAAACCAAAAACTCACATTGATATTAATTTTAATCACAGTGCTTTAAAATCTAGGTAAATGAGTAATTTTTGCACAATTGTTAGTCGTTTTTAATTAGTTAATAGTTTCATAATACAAGTATATTTTGTATTAATTCGTTATTTTTTATAATCGTAAGTAAAAAGTGTAACACGATAATGATTATCAGTGTTGTTGCAAAATAAAAAATGTTTTACACAACAAGTTTGTAACATGACATTTTTAAATAGATAATATCGTTTTGCAAAATGAAATTAACGTTACATTGTACAGTTACAACGTTATTTTATTATATACTTGGTGAGCTTAATTTGCATTAATAATATACAAGTATAACGTTTTAATTGCCTAAATAAAAGAGAGAAAAATAATGAGTAAAACTAAGATCTACAAACTAATAGTCTGCTAAACACAATCCGCGTATTAACTCGCAAGCAGAAAGCTATTACAACAAATTAACGAAAATAATTAATCTAACAAAATGGAAAACAATATAAGTTTAGAAATAACTACGTTAATATGTGTTTCACAGACATGTAAATAAAGGTACTTAGTTTTTTCTACTTATATGTAATTAAAATGTGTTTATGTATAAAGCTAATGTGAGCCCATAAATTTTAATTAATTTTATCTGTACAGAGATGGACATCTCATATGTTTGCTTAATTTTACACCTATTTAATTAATGGAATAAAAAACCGGTTATGGTTTGACTCGAACGTATCGTTGGTCAGTTTTTTGAACAAAAGTTTTTAATACGACGTAATAATTGATCTGAATGAACTAATTTTCTTTGTTCTTAAACGTACTTGACTAGAATAACTATTTGGTTTTATTAACTAGTTTTGCCGTGCGGTTTGTTCACCCGCAATAGTAGCCTATAGAACCTTGCTCAATAAAATTTATATTTAATTAGCGCGTTCATACAAACAAACTCTTATAATATTAGTATAGATCTAAAAAACAGTTAAAAATACTAAAAGTCCAATTAAAGTGACCACGAAACACAAAAAGTTTTCTTTAGAGGCATTAAAAGCCTTAACTTTTATAAGAAAAAAAACCACGAATGGCAAATTAAATATTCAAACAAAAATGGACACGTTGAGTAGTTCCAAATTTTATATTTCCAATAATAGAACGTACACTATTAAGCAAAAGGTTGCAGGATCGATTCCCGTGGTAGGCAATATAATTATGTGTTTGTGTGGTCCGCAAATCTTTATCTCGATCTAGTTATGAGTGTTCGCGTCCATGATGACTTTGATCCAAGTTATAAACCAGTTACGGGTCAGCGACATGATAAACTGATTGATTAATATATTATGCACTAATTAATACAAGAAAAATGATATTAATTTTAAAAATAAATATAAGTACCATTATTTGTATAACAATAACAGTCTGTGTTGAAGACAGCGCTACACGTCGTCACGGTCCGTTGACCAAACCACCATTTAAGATGTTGAAGTGGTATTTATTTATCCATTATACATCATTATTACTTATTTAACTCGAAACTGTTGCTCAGTTACTTAAAAGCGGCGGTAGTATTAAATATCAATTCAGATCTAATTGGAAAAGGTGTGAATTTCTTTAGAGGCATTATACTTTTCGAGGGTGGGCCTTATCTTTACGGATATCTCGACACAGGATGTGTACGAATAGACACTCGCCTCAAAACTTTGTTACACCGTGTAATTGTCCAATTAAGTCACAATTTTATGGAAATAAGTCTCAATCAAATAACAAAAACTGTTTTTGAACGTTATTTAAGTAAATATTCTTAACGCGCTAGTCCCGGCAAGGAAGATTACCATATAATTTAATTACAAAAGATTTTTATCAAATAGTTTTACTAACGACGTGAATATAATTATTGTAATTATTTTTTACAGTAAACAGATGAATTCAGAAATCTGTAATAAAATAACATTTGCATTAAAATTAATTAAAATAAAATATAAATAAATTACTTTATTTCCAATTGTTTATTGGTATCATTGAAATTTGTTCTCATAATTTATAATTAGCGATTACATAATCAAAATTCAACCGACACTTTATGAACAATGATAATTAGTCTAATATTTTAATTAATAATGTTATCTCTACTCGTACCAAGTTTGATACATTACCAAACAAAACATATGTTCGTTGGTTAAAACTTTTATTGGTTGTAAAACATGTTATAATAAAGATTATTATATCTGTGTTATATAACGCTACGTCTGACGTCGAGTCAATTAAGGGAGATAGTATAAAATGAAAAGCGTGAACACATTCGCAAGAACGTTTCTCAGATTGAAACCTTCGTGCTGCTTGCGAAGTTTTCTTATCGTACAGACATATCTATAAAATTATATTGCATGTATTACTTACTACATATTTTATGTGGGAAAATATTTGATATGAATTGAGAAGAGAAAGCAAACATAACAAATCATTTAATAATATCAGTGTTAATAAAGTTGATATTTTAATTCTACTATTTCTAATAATAGATAAATTAGTACAGTCTCGACTTAATAAAATATTAGTATTATGAATAAACACGTTAAATTAAAGAACAAGGCAGAATGACATTTACAAATTTTACAACTGATACATAGAGTTATCGCCGTTTAGTGTTTTTTAATTTATATTGATTATATTAGGAGTATTTTATATTAGAAAAAATCGCTGGGAAACGTTTTTGCGATAATAATTTTAAGAGGAGGACTCGTTTAATAAACAAACAAGTTATTAGTCAACTGTTTATATTCAACTGAGTAAAATAACATAATTTATACATAACATATAAAAATCAACACTATAAAACTGGCCTAGTTAACGACATTAAATAAAATAGGACATTAGCACCAATATCCAAATTACTGAACAGGTACACGAATAAATTTAATACTTTAGAGATATCTTTTAAGGGCCGACTTTATAAAAAAATGTCTTTATATTATTACCTGGCCTCTCGTCACTCACGGTTAGTTGGACAAGCGACATGTCCTCGACATTTTTTTTGCTGGACTGATGTCTTTAACGAAATTCATGTCATTGGGTCCGATTTCTCTAAGATTAACTTTTTTACATTATTTAACAAATAGATCGGACCCCTTATACGCTCGAATATTCAGTTACATGGTTTAACACTTAAAAGGGCTTAACGACTCTAACACATCCTGCGGGTTACGATAAAAAAAAACAGGACAAAAAGAGAATACTTCTCGTGTTTGTTTTTTAAAAGATGTCTGCATGAGATAAGGTAAAGCGGCACTTTAATCCTCCAACCGTCCGATATTTGAAAAGGATATGATGACAACTTTTTTGTACTTTTTATCTAATAAGCACACATTACCAATACTTAAGACTCGCTCATTTTCCCTGTTTTAATAAAAAAATACTAATGAAAGTTATCTATGGGTGTCAAAGTTCATAATGTATTAACGACTACATATGTATTTCGAAATATAAAGTGCTCCATTTAGGTTAATTAAATCAATTAGTGTCGACGTTATATTAATGTTACATAGTCAGAAAATATAATACGCGATGTCGTCAGTTCGCAACGGGTGTCAGGGCCCAAGCCCGGTTAATAACCAAACTTCCAAGTTGTAATCCAAATTGAAACAGTCGGTATCGACGTCGCTTCGAACGATCCAATCTATGTAACATTTAAAACAGTTCTAATCCAGTTAGTACGAACTCGGGAACATAATGAAAATATCGTACACATATAAAACCGTCAACAATGGCCGGCCGAATAAACACTGCGTACTATACCAGAGTAATTATATCGTTTCATCCAACAGACACTCGTATCGTTTGAACGGATTGAATCCCTTTTAAGCACCGGCGTCGATTTCAGTCGTTCCCCTTCATATAGATCGATATAATCTCTATTACCATATCCATTAGGTCGAATGAGCGACGATACGAAACACCTACCGACCCTGCAACTGGCGATACAAGTATATACAATGTTTGCGAGCATGGATTAAATAACTATGGTGGGTATGTAATGTAGGTAATGCAGGGATTCGACGTTTAACGGCTTCGGGATTACCTCAATAATTCCCTTAACACAACAAATGTTTTTAGCCTGTGGTGGCGGTGCGTGGGTGTATGGGAGCCGAAACCGGCGCGCGTCGCTATACCTCCACCAAACCGACACGGTGTAGTTGACACTTGTGTTATGTGCCATGTTTAGCCCGAAGAAGCCATATCTAAAGTACCTACTTGGGTCAGGGAACCAGCTTAGTCCACTGTCAACCGCGACGCGACTTTACTAGTTTACCCCTCCACGACACATCTTGTGTGCTTCTTTACATAATTACAGGTTAGGTCACACACATAATACATTCTCGACGATGTTTATATAATGCCATTACGTTTTAAATACAAGGACCTATCTATTTAGTAACTAACCGAAAAGATTTACTACCTGACGTTATAAAAACTTAATATAATTCGATTTTATAATAGCATCATTTGATATCAGGAAACATCCTATAAAAATACCCAATGAATATAAAAGGAATTATTAATTATGATTTCTTTACAATAGTGACAGTTGTATCAAGAACTCGGGTGGCATTTCTCGGTTCCTAATCCCATTGAGAACACAATATATTTTGGACGGTTGGGGACCATTTTTCATTTCGATGACAAATATTTAGAAAGTTATTTATCCACGTACGGTTTCGCACAAAGCTCAATTAAAAAAGGTCGATCTCCACTCGCGTTTCTCGCTTTTGGATCGGACATCGGCCGGATGTTTATTCTGCAACCGCGATATCGATTCAGGTAGTCCCACGAATAAATCTGTTATAACAACAAAGGATCTGTTCGCATTGCTGACTCCTTTTGTCATCTAATTTAATTCTATAATCCGAATCATATTAATAATTGTAGCATGGCCAAACTATAATACCAACTTTATTTTCATGGGGCAAGAGCGTTCTATATTAGTGATCGTCAATATCTCTGACGACGTCACATCCCCGCCCAGAAATTGTTCTTGCATTACACAATTCACCCCTTTTCACACTATCATTAAATACCCATTCGTTATCCATCTTCGCATGCATTATGCTAATTAACTTTAAAGGTTATTATTATGCATTTAAAAATCTAAATTATGGCTTTATATAAAAAAATATTTACGTACTTATTACATACTTATATATTTTAGATACATAAACAACTTTTTGCTCAATTATTCGCATTCTGAATTCTATTTTGATGAATTTATTACAAATTTAAACATACCACGCGTCTTAGCTAATTATGTTAATTGCGATGCGATTGTGCTGCGCGCACGGGGCCCCATTTTAATATTCATGTTTGTGGTCTGCAGTTGCGAATGTGTAAAACGCGCCATAAGGCATTTCAAAATTTACAACTTACAGAGCACCATATCGACAGCCTCCAACAGTCCGCCGCCGGCGCAGGCGGGAATGAGCGCGAGTGCCGGCGCGAGCGCAGCGCCCCGCGCGAGCTCGCCCGCGGCCCCCGCGGCACGATGCTGCGACACCGGACGACCTATATTCCAAGACCCTATCACAGGGCAGACGGTGTGCTCGTGCCAGTACGAGTTCCTCAACTACCAGCGACTCGCCTCCGGAGTGCCTCTCTCTATGTACAGCGCTCCTTACTCAGACGCAGCCGCAGCCACCGCCGCCGGCATGGCCGCCTATTTCCCAGGGCTTGATCAACCACCCTTCTACACAAATGCAGTAAGTATCGCTACGACAACGTGACTTTACTAACGACAATAGTGACAGGTTAAAAAGGTCTATTCACTTGTTCTTGATTACTAAAGTACCATTTATTTCTTAATCGAAAGTCTAAATCAAATAGTACGTTAGCGTGTGTCTGTCCAATCTAAATAGTTTGTTTGCCAGTATTACTACATTCTTAACATCTAATATTATAAGAGAGTATTATCTGGTATTACTTTAAAATAATAATTAATAATTCATGTCAAAATAGCTCCGGAGTCTTAAATATTCTACGTCTTGTTAAGAAGCCATCAACAATGACATTAACGTTGGACTATACATAATACATATAAATTGGGATCGTAATCCGGGGACGTCTTTTTAACTTATTTCTTTGTCAGTTTATTATAATTATAATTCAATGTTTCCCAAATTTAATGTAACAGGGTTGCATCGTATTAATAGAAAGTAGTATGTCATAAAAGCACTCCCCGAAGAACGCCTGTCTCGAATCCACGCGTGTGGGTTGTAACTTTGAATGATAATGATCATAACAACATAAAAGTAGCCACAGTGCGTAATATATGACCTGTAGTAAAACTTGGAGGAAGGTGTTAAAAGGTGGGGCTGAGAACGTGTCGCGGCAAATGATTCAATCATTCATGAAAGAATCATCATACATCATCTCCGCCGAAAGTGTTAACTCGACACTCGACTCGCCCGCGGCCGCCTCGCATTCAATACGATCCTTCCACCACTTTTTTTGGTTACGACCTCTTATTTTTTTCTATAATTTATTATTTCATTTCTACTACTAAACACAGAGCCACACACTAAAAACTGTTTTTGTTATTTTTCTTTATGCAGTGTTAAAATTAGTAGTGAGATTAGATGGCATTCTGTGCTTTACTGTTTTGTAATCGGTTTAATGTAAACAAACATAAATAAAGATGTTTTTGTGGACAAATTTGACAGTTAAATGTTTGATTTTATTGAGGATTTTCGAATGATCTAGAGCAGGAAGTGAGTGAGACTATTTAAAGAATATTATGAGTAATTTATAGTTTTATCGGAGAATTCTATAAACGATACTTAATAGATCACCGTAACATATGGAGCTTTTAATTTATGATAACCATCAAACAAGCACGTGGAAGTTATGAAAATGAACTGAACAATTAAAGTCGTTAAAATAAAAGAGTTAAATTCTAATAGTTTTGATGGATGGTTTATATTTTTAAATTTAGTGCTTCAGCCCTTAAATACCAATAAATATCTATATCCATTATTTACTTTTGTAGTTAAAACGTCAGTATTTTTATAGTAACAATCAATAATACGCTTTTAATTTATTAAAGTCATACAATAATAAGACGATACATCTAAATATATGTATTTTCTTCATTCGCGTCTTCGAACAGACCCAAAGTTTGTATTTTGGGCAGCAGGCTTTGCTTCACAATAATCAATTATCGTATTAAAATATAAATTAACAAATTGATAGGTTTTTTATAAGCAGTCGTCGACACCGCTACCTGCATTTGCGTGTTCACGAAGTCTTTCAACGGATTAAATGTATTCGTTCTATAAAGTATTCCGGTCCAACATGACAATGTTAATGGTATTATAGATAGATTCCATTAAAGCTATAATCTTGATGTCAATAAAGATCACGAGATAGTTTTATAATACGTCTTTAATAATAAATTACATACGTACATATGTATGTATAACGTTACAAAAAATATAAGTCAAATATCTTAATCAGAGAGTAAAGCAGGTGTTTTTTGTGTGAAGAAATAGTAGTATTTTCATACTAGATTTGAATGTATGATCATTTGAATGACTGCAATTTATCATTATATAAATTTTCCTAACAATCACGAATGGCAAAAAACTGCCAAATAGGTGCAACCTTTCTTAAAAGATAAGCTTACTAAAAATATAATAGATATCTATCGATAGCCTTGATAATATGATTTGATTTGATAAATGGCATCTTTTCAGGTCCAATTTGTCACAAATCTATTTTTAAACTTGATCTGAGACCAACGGTTTACGTTTTGACCATCAAGTATGTAAATGTGTCAGGTAAAGTAATAATAATTGGAAGTAAACTGCATATTCGCGTTACAGCTTACGGTGATTACTCGAGGTAAGAGAAGTGGAATTATATCAGAAAGGTCGTAGCAACAAAGAGGCGCATAGCGTCTGGATTACGCTGTCGTACTCAAGTAAAATTTATTATCGGATTTTCGATTCGGCCACCAATGAAGTTGTTGGACAACAAAATCTTTTGATAGATTTATCCTGGCTGACCGCATTAAGACTCGCTCCTAACTTATTTTTAATGCATCGTAATAAATTCCCTGTACCCCGAACGGACGTCTGACTTTTTACGCAATTTTTTTTCTGCTATAAAAACATATTAAGTATATATTTGTTTCGCATTCGAAGTGAGCTATGTGAATGTGTAAAAGCTATGTGTAAAGTGTTATATTTTTTTCTGACGATAAATAAAAGTTAATTCATATTAATCTATTAGACATGATAGAAAGCAAAGTTCAACAATCCCTACAAGATTACAAAAACAAAGATACATTTGTCGACCGAAAGATGATTGATGCGCTCGACTCAGTATCTCTCCCATTAAATAATAATAGTTTAAAACGAAACATTACAGCGATCGATCAAGAAATCAATGTGACGAGGATCGTTTTTGTAATGGATTATGTTTAAGCTACCGGAAAGTTGAAAGATGTATAATTATTTCATTATGAAAATATTTTAACAAGGTTTATGTCTTGAGAAAAGACTTAAAGTATATCACTTTTAGATTGTTGTTGATTAGAGTGATAGTTTTGTAGTGAATTAAACGTATACAGGTATGATTGTTCTGATTTTGAGTTTAATTAAGTGCATTTTGTTGTAATAGGCTGCTGGAATCGAGCTTAAAGAAAACTTGGCAGCAAGCGCAGCGAGCTGGCCATACCCCACTGTGTACCATCCGTACGATGCAGCGTTCGCAGGATACCCCTTCAACGGGTAAGTGAACTTTTATTAAATAGCACCAACTTGCCCAAATCAATGTAATTTATTCACACAAAATCCCCAAATCGTATAATTAGTTAAATTAAATCAGAACTTCACTACCCAATTATTTATTAATTGTTCTAATCTTGGAGTGAACTTGCTAAATAAAGGGTAGGTACGTCTGTCAATCACTAATAAAGGTATATATAGGTGGGTAATAGACAGTGGGAGATATGTCCACAACAAGTTATCTAATATTTACAAGCTGGTGACAGTGTCCTCGCGAGGGTAACAATGGCTGCTCGCCCGTCACACCGGCAAAGTTTAGACCCAAGCTTTATTAATTTTTAAGCACCAGTGAACTGCATTGCTCTCGACATTCAGTAGATAACTCCCTAACGGCAACAATATCGACAGTTTAGGCTTTGAAGCCTTTAAAAACAGTTCAAAAAGAAGCCATTCGCACTGTCCGCTGCCACTCCGATTTCACAATACTGACATTATTTTTGCTCCATTTTCAGACTAATTTCCTAAGCGTCTGTCTTGCAGTTTGATTGTAAATGCATTTCCAAATGGAAAATGGCGTCATTCGAAAAATGTATTCTCTTTTAAAAAGCAATGAATTTTAAGTTTAACTTATCTAAGGGTTATTTTAGATTATTTTTTATTAATTGAAAATGTGTAATGTTCGAGTGAAAAAATCAATTGGTTTCATTCACCTAGTTCGATTGCTAGCTTTATTCGTTGAGTATTTAATTTAAAAAATATATATACTTACTCTTTAGATTTCTATAATATAAATTAAATTAAAATATTCCTGATAGGCTCCTTTTATTATGAAACGTTTTATACACTTTTGTAACGGTATTTTTGGCATCTTTATGAAGAGTTATTTCTACCGAAGATGATTTGGGTGACATCAAATTACTAAACAGTTTGGGATTGAACTTTTATTTCGCTATCATGGTAACATTTAAGCAAATATTTTATTTTTTGAGGTCATTAAACTTGTTCCTTTAACAAGATTTGTCGGGGTGATATTAATGTTTAGGTTACTTAACTTCCAAAAACTCATACAAAACCACCATAATATCGAGTAAAACCAATTCCCGAAACTAGTAAATCTATAGATATCACAATCAAGTATCGTTATATGGGCTTACTTTTAATGCGTCCGCGTTATCTATATCACCACATACGTATAACGTGTAACGTATAGATTCCTATATGTAGATATGAGTTGATACAACAATCACATTTATGTAAACTGATAGCGGCTAACATAAAGGTAACAAAACATGAGTTTATTAGATAATTATGAATTTCGTGTTTGATTTGTATATAGATAGGTACTGTATCCGTGTATAACTGTACAGCTTATTATCTATGTACGAGCCGCGTACCTCGACTGAACGTTATATTATCGACTCAAATCTAATACGTATACTGACAATATATCATACATATAATAATCAACTATTATACAATATACAGATATTTATAACGTGAATAAGTGATATAGTATTTCGGTAGTTGTTAGTAGTACAATATTCTGCGTTCTGCGGTTTCACTTGCGTTGATATTCTCAAGGTCTATTTTATTTTTAATAATCGCATTAGTCGCGTTCAAATAACTCTGCCGTTTTAAATATTGATGTACAGAAACCTACTTTATATTAAACACTAGCAATTCACCCCGTCTAACAAGTTAAAACGTGTGTGTTTCAAACCGATTTTCCATTTTCATTTACACCAGCCTTGCCGTGACAGCCCCGAGTTCAACGAAAAGGAATAAACGAAATAAGTGCAGGCGTTCTGAAGTAATACACGATATATTTTGCCAATTGATTTTTATTAATACACTTTGATAAGAGAAGTTAAAAACAATCACAGCTCAACAGTTTTAATAAACAAACACAACTATTAAACAAAGCGAAAGATAATTCCAACATTCAATAAATAATTACAATTATTAATGTAAAAACACAGAAAATAATATCGCGTTATGTTACTGTTTACATCTTCATTAAAGGTTTTTTTTATAATTGAAACACTTGATTGCATGTACGCCTACTTTGTTTTGAGCACGTTTTTATTCGTGAGTAAGTGTCGGCGTGCTATTGAAGAATATAGGAATAGAAAACTCATTGCGATTGTGGATGGGTTCACATGGCGTTTTTACCGCATGTTCAACACTCCATAGTGTTATAATTAGCATCAGTTACATGTCATGTAAATTAGAACACAATATTCTGTTCAAGAATTTCATTAATATGATAATTTATAGGTTTGTTAGTTAAAAGGATAGATTAATGACGAGTTAGTAAATAAATTAACATTTTATTCAAGTAGATTACATATTAAATTGTTGTATAGAAAGTGGTTTTGTTCGTTCAATTTGTACGCGAATTGCAACAGTGTATTCTTATAACGTATTTTTGTCTCATGTCACATATGGTATATTTTGGAAATGGGGCACCGTTATAACCTGATTTTGAAAGAGTTAGGAGAGCTAATAAAATAAGATACCAAAACAGCGCATATAAAATAGCTGACAGTTTGATATCCAAACGAACTGACACTTTGGATACTCTGATACAAGAAAAACAGAATCAACGCTAACTATTAAAATAAGGTTTACGGCCGACTCATGAGACTTATATTAGTTTACTCTTTTGTACAAAAATTAAATCTAATTATTTTTGTACTAGCTGTGCCCCGCGGTTTTACCCGCGTGGAACCTTATCCCGTGGGAATTTTGGGATAAAAAGTATCCTATGTGTTATTCCTATGTATGAGGAACATCTGTACCAAATTTCATTAAAATCCATTCAGTAGTTTTAGCGTGAAAGAGGAACAAACATCCATACATCCATACATACAAACATTCGGCTTTATAATATTAGTAGGATTAAAACTCCTACTTTAAATTAAGAAGCAAATTATTTAAAATTGTGAACTAAAACCAATCATGTTTATAAACATTTATAAACAAAATTCTTAGCAACACGCTTGCTTTAATTATCATCAAAGTACAATTATCATGTACATATAACAAGCAGAAGAGAATCGCGAGCGATGACTTGATTTATACGATTATAATTGCACTTCTCCTCGCATCGTTAATGTTAACTTAGATTGCGAACTGGATATAGGTGTGACCTAAGTATAGATGGGTACAATTAAAATAAGTCGATATACATAGATACTATTAACTAAATTAAGTCGATCTAGAATTGAAACTACTTATAGTTAAGTAATGGAGACAAAAAAGAACTTTTCGTGACGAAAGTTCAAGGTAATTCTAATTTGGTACATTGATACATTTTTTTGATTTATATTCCGAGATGGTGACCTCGAATGATCGCCGTATGCGCAGTTATATGGTAAAATTGTACTAACAGTCAGTTACTCATCTTCACTTCACTGCTACTTAAATTAATTGTTTTAACGAAATGAGAATATTGCTCTTATTTTTAAACAGGGATTAATAACGCTGTTGATCAATTAACTATACAATATCAACTATTTTATTAAATTATTATTATAAGGCGCTTAAATATTATTAACGTAAATATTTTTGTGAACTAAACACTTCGTCAATACTTTAATAAAATATTTTTACTAACTAAAAGATACTTTCTTCAGGATAAAACTACGAGACGGATCAAATTTCGACTTCAAATTGTTTACATTTTCTCTACAACTAATTCCCTAGTTACTAATACAATTCGGTTATTATTAATGTAACATTGTTTTGATATCTGCAATCTGTAACAATCCTTCAACATCAAATGATACCCACTTATTGTTGGTAAGTCGTATCCAATTCGCTACATCTACATAATTGTCTATAATTCATCGATCAAGTTTTTTACTTGAACGCTATTTGTTTGAGAATAGAAATACTTCTGTTATTTTTTGTAAGAACTTTATCGTCTGTCAACCTCACAAGACAAGTTGCGTATTGATAATTTTGTAAACATAGCTCGATTTTCGGATTACCAACACACCTTGATCAATGGGTGTTTTCGTGACACGTAACTCTACATAATATAAAACTAGTTAATAAATATTACCAATTTGTAGTTTTGTTGTACTTATTTTGATAGGACACCTTCGACAGCTGCATACCGAAATCAATGTTTTTTTAGTATGTCTAAACGTTATTTCAAGTAAATCTTATTAACACCTCTTTAGCAGTTAAAATAACTTACTAATGTATTGTAAAAGGTTAACAATTCAACTATTTCGACAAGAGTTTCTAATATGACTTCGAACTGACATGACATCAAATCAATGTATTGTTAAACATTAGACCAAATCAAACTCGTTCGCAATAAATCATGGATATCGAAATTCGGTTCGCGTCATACATCAACTGAATAAATCAACATGTCAGTTAAGAAAATAACAGGCGTTAAATAACGCAATTAAATTGTTGTAAAACGTCGAGGGGCGTCTTTGGTTAATAACTAAGTAAAGGTTCTCGGTACGGGCAGGTGTGGACGAACTGACATCAGATGTGTATCACCTTAACCACTTACCTCGGCCGCTCTAATGATACCTACTAAATAAACACGAAAATTGTACTTTAATTAAAAACAATTGTAATTATAGTATCGTGCGTTGTTTTACTTAACCAGTCTTTATTTCTAATTCGTGCTTCAATATTATCTTGAATTTATCTGTAGCTAAATGTTAGGTAGTATTATAAGAAGTTAGAAACAGTTAATGGCTGACTGACTGACTGACTGATCTACTGACAAAAAGCAAACCACTGAACGGATTGCACTGTTTGTTACGCCGAAAGTTATTATGACGTAGAAATTATCTTAGAAAAAAAAAGAAAACACAAATTATCGTTAATATTCAAGATTTATATTTTTGTAAAGAATAGATTTCGAAACTACTTGACAAATTTTAATGAAATTTCGTACAAATGTTCTTTATAAATCTTATAATAACTAAAATACTTTCTATCGCAAAATTCCCACGGGATTAGAATTTACGTAATTAAAACCGCAGGGCGCTGTTAGTTTATAAAAAAGTAGGTTGTCTGATGAACTAAGTTGTTGTTCAATTAGTTATTTTTAGTGTTGTTATAAAACTTCTTATCTTTAAAGATATAACATTGAAGCTTTTTATAAAAAACCGGCCAAGTGCGAGTCGGACTCGCGCACGTAGGGTTCCGTACCAAAAGCGACAAAAAACACGTTTGTTGTATGGGAGCCCCTTTATATTTATTTTCTTTTTAGTGCTTGTTGTTATAGCGGCCAAAGAGATAGTTACATCATCTGTGAAAATTTCAACTGTCTAGCTATTTCCGTTCTTGAGGTATAGCCTAGTGACAGACCGACAGACAGCGAAGTCTCAGTAATAGGGTCCCGTTTTTACCCTTAAGGTACGGAATCCTAAAAAATACTCATCAAATTATGATAATGAATAATTGTTGATAAATAAGTTCAAAGTTCTAATTTACCTTCGTGGAAATGTTTTGACTGAGATCACTTTACGAATTGCGTATCTAGTTTATAAATTAGAAAACATAGTCAATAACAGTACATTTCGGTGTATAAAGTTTCATATGTACTAATTATTCTAAAGTCCCTAGACTTTAGAACTTAATTTCGTCATAACCTGCCTTATTGTTTCTATATGCAAGCTTATAGACACAAACAAATATTACAAAAATGTTGTTTTGTCTTCTGTTGCTCTAATAGACCCTTTTAGTTTTCCTCAAATAAAATCTCTATATCTTTTGAGCTGTCATAATTGTACTATATAATAAATAAATTTACTATAATCAATAGATTTATTTATACAAACTTTACTATCATTAGATACATTTTGAAATTACAAATAAGACTCATTATAGACATTTAAATAAAAAGCTACTGCAGTTAGTAAGATAGAATTTTCATAGTCCCAGTTTTAAGCTATTCACGGTTATTACTAATTAGCCACTAGGCTATATCAAGCAGTCCGAAGTTCCCACAAATAACATAATTTATTTGTAACCGACTTGACCGAGGATTAAGAGTGACACTAACGTCGTCCCCAAAATGACTCGAACAAACAAACCCTCTTTGTATCTCCAGAGATCGCCATATTTACCTTAATTATAGGGAAATGTTCGAAAATTTTAGATTAATATTCAAACATAATTGTATTGTTTTAGGATATTTAAGTTTAAACACACTTATATTATAAAGGGGATAGTTTCTACGTACAAATGTGTGTGTAAAACATACTCTTACTGCCATAGGGATTCAATTAGTTTATTTCAGTAAGTTTTGTCTGAATTAATTTATCTCTGTTGGATTTATGTCGAAATTTCTACAGGATTTGGATTTACACAGGAAAAGCCGCGTGACACGGATTAAAAAATAGACAAATAAAACAGTGAATACGCCGAAAATATCATACAAGGCTGATACTCTATAATTATCAACTAGATCTTGTTAAAATTAATACTAGTAATAAAGTGTTAAATACATGTTTAACGTTTGGTGTCACGTTCACACAGGGCCAGAACCTAAACGTAAGTTAAATTAATGAAATCCCTTAAGTGTGAGATGGTGTGTCGTCGCGCCGCGGCCCATAGTTGGCATGGCTCCGTTACTCGCAGTCCACCGAACCCGCCGTGACTGGTATCACAACCACCGCCGACACTTCCGCTCTTCACAACACATAATTACAAACGGAAAATTCAACTACACAATACAAAACAGAGTAGACGAATTTCGTCGAACCCGTGATAAGTCTCGAAGCGGAATCGTTCCCGATGCAGCACACGTACCAATCTATTTGGCCCACCTGATATTGTGCACACAAAGTAACGATTACTCATACCCGCCGAAGTTTATTTACGACAGGAAGAAATTGCGATTGTATTCTCTTAATGGTTATAACTTCCCAATACGCGGCGCCTGTCTGTTCTCCTTCTTTATTTTATTCGATATTATTAACCTTTCAAATAATTCTACTCTATCATAAAGAATGTTGTTCAAAATTTGAATAAATGTTATTCAACAAATTTTAGTCTGAATTTTTAGTTTGTTTTTTCAAGTCTTTGATTGTTTAGCTCGGAAACTAACAAAACATAAATCATGGATGTATTATACGAACGACGAATGGAATTCTTGAATGGAGACATGTAAAAAAGGAGGAATGCAACAGTGTTATTGATATGATATTTATATAAAGTTAACAACATAACTAACACATGTAATTAGTGAAACTGGGGACGGTTCTAGAGATAATGATCGCGAACGTTAAGTGAACGCGATGTATCAACGTCCGATTGAAGGGCTATGCGTATGCGTCATATCACATACACGTAGCGTATGCGCGACGATAAATAAGAGTCAATCAAACACGTACCCTCACGTTTTGTGTGTGGCCAGTCCATTCCGGACATGATGTCATCGATCCACACTTGCGCACCGGCTTGTACTGACACACTACCCGGCCCGGCTGTACACAAGGCACATAGTTAATCGTGGATACGTGTACAGACAACGATTTACAGCATAAAGTGCCAGTCCTCCCGTGTATTACCAATCTATGGAACAATAAAGAGTACGCGTTTAGTCATATAAATGAGCGGTGCCGTATGCAGGCAACGCCGCGCGTGCCATTAGTAACCCGCACTTGGTTCGGAGTAATTGACCGACAGGCTAATTTCATTCTAGCCGCATTGGATGCTTCCTCTTTCCTTTTTCCTATCGGTCAGCAGCGGCCACGGGCCGAGATTGTTCAACTTTTATTTTGTTTTATTTTACAAATACGATTTATATAGCTTTGTTCCAATGTGTCGATAGGAAAACGGGTTTTTAATTTAATTGTGTTTCCTCTTGCGTCGCTATTAGATGAGGGCGATCGTATTTTTTGCTTCGTATTTTATACAATCACGAGCTGATCAATGCAGACGTTGTAATTAACTTGGGTTAAAGTAGAACCGAAGACATTTATGTAACAAGAACTAACGAACATGTGCGATGCTTATGTGGACACTGAGAACATTAGTTGCGCTGTTAGTTAGGGTTAAGAACGGAGATGCAATTTGCGGTTTCTTGATCGATTCTGAACAGCATGTATAACAACTAACTCGCCTTTAAACTATCTAGTTCCATGGTTTGTAGCGGTAAATAGATAGTCTTGTTTACTTGCATCATGCACGCCATCATAATATTGTTTGTAATGGATTTTTTGTTATTGTAATTGGAAAATGAAATAAATAATGTTTATCTCCAAATTATAAGTACCTCTGTTGGTTCCAATGTTCAAACAAATATGTTTTGCATGATATTTTGTTGTGGCACGGTATTTAACTGGCAGTTCACGTGCCTAATCTGACTCAACGTTATATGTTAATGAGTCCATCAATGATACCTAATACTAATATCATCGCCAACATGAATACATTATTTGGCATGTGGTATACATATAACAAACGCTCTTTAAAAGTCAGTAAATTTCCAATGAAAATTGGACAGTTAGAAGTACAATTAAATAAGTTTCAAAAGACCAACCCAAAACTTCTGGTTTTCCAATAAGAAAGAAAGTTTGAGATATGTTACAAAGGATAAAATAAATCGTTACAAAAAAAAGCGATAACAAATTAATTGCTTCCTTCTCTTCTTAAAGTTGCGGAGAAACGTTCAATAACTTTATCCACTTCTAATTCTAATGTTTAGTCTAAATGTCCCACTTGGAGCATCTCTCTCACCGATGATAACAGTTCAGTTACAAGGAAAAAAAACATCATCACGTTCGTCTGACATGTGGTGATCTCAGACTAAACCCATATTTGGATGTAGTAAACAAGCATCACTAGACCCAGAAACCAGACCAACGACCCTCAACTTGTAGTAGGGTCAACTTGTAGGGGACCAGGGTAGTGCGTCGTAATAATAGCAAGAAAAACATTACAGTATTTTTTTCTTTTATTCTATCTTTTATATATCATTGAAAGAGGTTTCTGGTAGAAGTAACCCGCAAAAGCTTAACCCTTATCTATGTTATGTTTCTGATGCCTTTAGGCTTTAACATAATAAACCTAGTTAGAGGTCAGTTCCTATAAGAAAAGGATATAAGTTGATTTATAAAAACTAGAAACTTTCTTTCGATAGCCTATTTTAAATCTAGAAATATTAACACAGCTAAGAGATCAGACTAGGTTCTATGTTAAGTATATGTTGTGAAAATAAATGGCATCTGTTGACATATTTTTAGTATTTTTCCACATAATTATAAAAACCTTCTAGATTAATCTGAATCTGTCTGAAAGTTGTGTACAGAATATAGGCTAAAGGACATCGAAGTGAATAACACAAATATTTTGATAAACATATCAAAATATTTTTGTTATTCACTTCGATGTTGCTTGAACTTATCACCTCACTTGGGCAAACCGAAGAATCTTCCTTATAAAACTATTTGGTACCAAATTTCACCGTGAAAGACCACAGAATCACTTTCAATTTTATAATATTAATATAAATTCTAATTTCAACAATTCTTATTATAAAATGGAATGCTCCTATTTTAAAAAACTATTTCTACTATGCATATTTCAAGATACAGGTCACCTTTATTATAAAAGTCAAAATAAATATGTGAACGAATATTAGGTCAGGTGAATATAACACACTAGATTTGTGTATCTTAGTATTTCAGCAAGCTATTCTTGTTATAACTAGAAAATGCTCTTAGCGTTTGTGTATGCAAATCACACTAAAAATAGATAAATTGGACCACAACAAATATAGCTTAAGTTTTGAATTTTATTGTACCTTATTTAGCCTACTAATGTAGCAAAGTTGAAAAGTTTAATTGGTTGAACGCCCTAATCTCAGGAACTACTGGTTTGAAAAGTTCTTGTAGTATTTGATAGCCCATTTATCGAGGAAGGCTGTATAACAATAACATCAGGCTACCACTACTAGGAGCGGTGGCAGAGCTAACATAGGTCGAACCGCGAGCCAAAAGAGAAATACAGTCAATTACTTGGCCTTTAATTCACTTAATGATATGGTCAGAATCGTTACACACTTAAAAGTATTCCTTATGTGTTCTTTACATAAAACCTGTATATATGTACAGGATATAAAGAAGACCTTAAAGTGCTATATGTAGATTGTCACGAACTTTCTCAGGATCAGATGTGGTCTCTTTTGCTTCCGCTTATGTACTTGAGATCCGTGCACAAATTAAACGAATATAAGCTAAAATTTTAAGGCTTCTTGGCCAATAAAAAGTTAATTTCTACATAATGAAGGTTCATTTTAACCAAATTGTAAGTTATTTACTCAGTTTCAACCTATAAATAGTACGGCAAGGAGCTTACATAAAACCGTTATTTTTTTAATAAATGAACAAGGGCAAAATTGACACTAGTGATGTGACGGTTTTCGGTAAAAAGCAGATTCGTAACAGAGATCAGATTCGTACTTTAAATAAGAAAAGTCAGTAACAAACTTTGATTTGATAACTTTTTAATCTGTTGAATTAGCCTAACTTAAACATAACTGCCTATCTTGGTTTAAATAACGATACAGTGAAACATGAACCTACAAATACAAAACGTAGGACCGGACGTCAGTCAGCAATCACACACATAGAAGAGAGAGATAGCAAATAACTTATCGCAAATGAAGAAACAGTTGCACAATTGAAAATCAATACATATTTCGAAACGTTTGCCTACCACACGAAATTCTATGTTCACATCGATTATAACAATAATATGTCAGTAATAAAATGAGACATGACCTTAGATAGCAAGTGAACCGTGGCCAAGACACTTAATTTTCACTAGTTTATACGCTCTACATAAGACTTCTTGTGAGGTCCGAGAGGGCTATCGGCACGTCAGTGGCGCCAGGTCTCACAACCCGCAAACTAACATATTGCGCTTCGTGCAACTCACTGGGTGATTGACGTTTGATAAATAAATGGCATCTGTTGACATATTCCTAGTGAGAGTTAAACATTGATAAGTCTTGGGAGGTCGACCTATACCTAGTGTGCACTTGTACGTAGGTACTGAGAACGTATACGACTTACGAGTAATACGATCGTGCCTTCAATTACTAGTGATTTTTTTTTATTTAAATTCAAGTGTTTTGGGAAGTTACCTTTAATTTTCAAAAATGCCTAAGTAATCAAATATTTCTTTACTATTATATTTTTTTATAAAAAATAACATAAATATAAAAGTAAAATTTAAATTAAAAACAATACAACTTAAAAATACAAAAAAAACAATAAAATAATCATCAACTCGAAATTGGAAATAAAAAAAATACCGAAAGTGGAAAATAAAATTTAAATGAAAATGAAATCAATAAAATATTTAAATTATTTTAATCCCTAAAAAATATTTATTAAAAAACTATATAAGTACTTACTAATAAAAAAAGAGAGTGAAACTATAGCAAACAAACTACTTTTGATATTAGAAAAACTTAAATAAAAAACTAAAATTAAAAAAAAAATGGTTTTCCCCTTGTAATGATAAAAAAAAATACATTTTAAACCGTAAAGAAAAGCAATGCCTAAATTATAATTTTCTTATTTTTTTACATAAAGGGCCTCTTTTACTAAACTATATTTTAATTACTTTATTAGCTTTTTGTTACACATTCCTTTTAAAAAAATAAATAGTTTTTAATGAAACTTACGACAGTTTTCCCGCACATTAGCATAATACATACATAATAAGTTCATGACTTGATAGATTGTTACTTATCATCGATACAGATAATAATAACAATGGGCAAACTTAATGAAATGGGAAATTACTTTATTATATTTCTTTAAACATTCGCCTAATCAATGTAAATTAAAATTGATATATTTTTTATCTCGTTTGCATGTGAATGGGAACAACGATAATTCATATTAATAATTGTTTATACTTATTGTATTTATTACGACATCGTGAACTTTAAAGATTTGATTGTTCGACATTTGTTAATGTCTCGTATCGTATCACTATTTTCTCGTGGGTGGCAATTTCGAATACGGTGGCAGGCTGTTATACTTTAAAGTTTTTTTGATGAATTAATATTTTTTTATTTACTAAAATATTAAAGATAAAATAAAATATTTAAAAATAAATTATATTAAACTATAATACTTACTTAAAAAAATGTGTTCAAAATAGGCTGCAATTCAAAATTAAAATCAATTTAAAATATATTTATTTGCAAAAATTACAAATTAAAATTGTCTTTCAATTACTTTACAAAACGTACAAAATAAAAAGTTTCAAGCTACATTTGATAATGTTATTTTTCAAGTAAAATTACTGTGTCATGTGAAAAAGTAAACAAATTTTGTGAGAAAGTGAAGTTAAAGGAATGCAAGTGAAAAATATATTTCTGACCCCACAATGGTAAAGGGTAGGAAGGTGACAATAATGTATGACTTGGTGCGCCTAAAGGTCATTGTGCTAGAATGTCTAAGGTAGATAAAGCATGTATGACTAATAAATACAAAGTATAAAAGGTCCGTCTGTTTGATCCCGATAATCTTTTGAACCTCTGAACGGTGACCTTTACGCACATTTTCTGCATTTCTCCGAGATTTTAATGTGTTAAAAATACAGGCAAAGACAGGTTGTATCACCAATCAATTTATATTATTATGAAATTATTGATTAATTTATTATTCAAAACCTTTTTATTGCAACAATAATTCATATCTATTTTCATACAGGTGTGAACGTCAAATTTTATATTATACATATTATATTTTTTAAACATATGTTTTTACAATGTTAAACTTGTTTTCTACGATATAACATAATTGCTTTTGATGACAAATAGTCATATTTTTTTAAAAAGCTATTAATATAATTAATATGACAGTGTTAATTTATTAAAGTATTTTCAATTTCAATAACATGTCGTATTATCAACGTTTATGAGGTCAAGACACCAAGTGAACAGAAAAATAATTTGCCTCCGATAAACAATCATAATAATAGATACCTTGTTTTCGTTTCATTGCAACAAAAAGTGATTGATGTCAAATCGTAAATCATTTGTTGTTTAGTAAATATGATATCCGGGTCCATATTGGCTCACCTAAAGTTCTTTACCCGAAAATGTTTTTCCTAACTATTTGTAGTCCGAATGATCATTCTTCCTAAAAATTTTCCTCCTAAAGTTTTAATTCATACTATTTGTAGTGCTACCGACGATGCTCATAACACTGATGTGTCCGAAAATTTTAATTACTAACATCATTAATGTAAACATATTTAAACTCCTACTGTTTTTTATCATAACGCTTTTATCCCTAAACATACTTACCATAATATTTCACTCATGCTCAGAAAGAAACATTTACCAAGTGTAATAAAAAATATATGTGGGTAGAAGATGATATTTATAGTTTTAATGATTATTATACGACTCGTTTACGGTTATGCTTATGGCCTGGGAGTTTACCATAACCATAACTAAAGGACAAATTCGGTTCTGGCACTTCGCCGGCCGCTGCCGCGGCACGCTCGCTACGCTCGCTCGGCTCGTGCGTTGGGGTCACAGTTCTAACATAACCTAAACCAATAATTAGGAATAGGACCGATTCGTTACTGGAACTTGACTGATTGATTGGAGCAGGACTCTGGTTTTGCTCGCTCGGCTCGTGCGTTATATGTTATACCTACATGTTATGTAAAAACAAAGTTACGAAAAATTTATGTATATAATATTGATTATAATAAATAAAAATAAATCTAAACAAAAAAGATATGACTTTGAATAATAGTATGAACGATGGTTATGTTGAGAAAATATAGGAAAACAAATGTTTCGGAATTAAAACATTAGTGACAAAGATTTTAGGAGTTGCGATTGTTAGGATAAAAAATGTTAGGAAGAAAATTTTCGGATTTCCAATTATCGGAGTTAAAATTTTAGGTGAACTTTGGCGCACCCATGATATCCAATAATGGTGACACACATTTCGTACAATTTATTGGTTTACTTTAGCTAATAATGTAATTTTTGTCCACCCTAATGTAAATTGTTTCATCAAAGTAATTTAAAACTGTGAAGGGAAAATAAATAAGTAGTAGTACCCCTTGTGTTGGTTGTGTTAAATACAAAGATGGTGGGCAGGGCAGGTAACGTAGCACCCGGCACCCGCTCGGTGCGGTGCGGTGGTGAGCTGGCGAGTTTCCGCTCCGGCGGTCAGGTGACATGCGCCGCCCAGGCCTCTAGATAACACGCCCTTCATACAAACTTACTTAACGATTGGCCCTTGTATTACAAAATTTCCATCGTTGAAAATATTTGGTGATGTTGTGTAACCGCCGCGCGCCGTCGACACATTAGTACTTACGATTATTTACGTTTGAAACAGTTGTAGCGGCTTCCCCCGGCGCAGTTGTTTCTATTAGGGGTTTTTGTGCATGAACCTGACCAATTAGTCGTTGGATAGCATGTTTGGGTGGCAGCTATCGGCGGCCATGGACGCGTGCGGTTGCCCGTAATAGCACGTTCCCGGATCGTAATGTGTTTTTGGCGTGCCGCGCCCCCGCCAGCCCTATCTACCACCAATATATTTAGGACCTGTACCTTTTAAAACTTCGTTCATAACCCGAGATTGGTCGTTGCGTGCACCCATTTTTACATTACGACCACGAATAATTAGCTTTATCTGATATCGTTTTAACGAACATGCTTACTAACTTTTACTCGGCATGAAAGGCTGTGTGCGGTACGCGAGAAACATGTGTGCGGTGGGTGTGTTTTCTCTTGTTTTGTTCGACAATAAAATACTAATTAATGTTATAAAGCTATACATTGTGTGACGAAATACAAGTATACCAACTTCAATGTACTACTACCAACCACTAATGTTTCCTTGAATCCGTAAACTTTGTCGAATTTCATCTTGATTCGTTTTTGATTCAATAACAAACAATCAAACGCACAAACTTTCCAATTGATAATAAGCCAGATGTTTCTATTAAACACTTTTTGAATTGCTTACCTATATAATGTTATGATTAACATTTGAATCTTATCTATTGAATCTTATTACCGTTAATTTATGTTTCAAAACTAAGTAAAGTACCCAATTATACAAAAAATAACAATTAGATCACGTAAACCTAAGAGGTATTTAGCAAGTGACGCCAAACGGGAAGCCCCTACGAGTCGTACATCACACCTACTCATAAGTTAAACTTCCTATGAAACAAAACACTGGCCGCATTGACATTTGAAATAGGACACCTTGACACAAGTTAACAAAATAAAAACGTTTTCACACAAAAAATGTCACATAGTGTTTAATAAAACGCTCCTTTAATCTTCATAGTTGGTTTACATTGTCTAAACCGGTGATGTGTAAGAAAAAGGTGTACATCTATTACCTCATAAGATATCGCACCGTGTAATATTATATTGATGCAGGGAATGTCATTGGTAAAGTATAAAAGAAACATTATATCTTAGAGTGCGTCGTCGCTTACCTACCTCTGGCTGGGTGGTGAGTCGATACGATAACTCTCCCTAAGTGAGGATATTGTTACACTCCTATGTCCATCTGTGAGATTCGACGTGTTGACCGAGAAAATCAAGTGTTCGATCTCTTTAATATTGAGAGCGGTCTTAATCTTAAAGAGATTGTACACTTACCTGATTATTAACGCATTCCTTTTTTGGTATTGCATTGCTTCTCGTGATATAATTTAAACGAACTTACGCTCTAGAATTCTGCTCGCGTTAATTCCGGTTTCCAAATTTTTTAACGATCAGGATAATTGTTTTATATGTGGGTTTTCTTTTTACTCTATATGAAAGCAATATCCAAATTAATTACACTGTACGTGTTTTAGTACTTATTAATAGGCTAATAATTATGAAAACGTTTATTCTAAACCCATTTAAATTTAGGATTTAATATCTTAGTAAGTACAAAGGATATAGGACTGTGACACTATTAGAAAGTTGTTGTTAAAACTCATATTTGTATGTCACTAACTTAAAATTAATAACGGTAAAGTAGTTTTTTGTCAGGATTAAAATTAATAACATTTACATATTTCGCCCAATATAATTAGTAGAAAGAATAAGTGTCCATACATTGTATAATGTTTGAATTCTGTTCAACCTTAACGTACGCACATACCTTTAAAATTATATAATAAACTGTCCATCGTAAAATTGATAATAATCTACATAAACAATTTTAATGAGCAACGCAATGTAAACCGATCGCCGCAATAGCTTTCAATTTTCCGGATATTAGTGAACCGCGATTTGAGGTTTAAATATGAGAATATTGCGCGATCATGGATCACCAATAATTGGATGTAGGTAGGACGGTACTTCTATCCTACTGCGGGTACGTGTATTGTGACTCGGTCTGAAATCGCACGCGGTTCCAAACGCCTGTTTTTATTTGTGCAATCCCAAATCTCCCGACAAACATTTCGGTCAGCCCCGTACATTTATTGCTTCTTTTTGTCAATTTCAAATATAGACGCTATTTTTTATGGCTGGTACATTGAAATTTGTAAAGGGAATGTGTTTTTCAAAAAGATAGGTTTCGTAATCATATGTAAGTATATTCTATTTAGTTGTACCTATGTACTTCGCAAAAATAACAAATATTTCTTAGTTTCTTGTCCGGCATAAAAATATAAATCTATTTTCCAAAAAGAAACAAATTCTTCACCATGTAATATTAGTACAGTTTTATCGAAGTCTCTAACTTTTCTAAAACGTTACTTGGTCAAGATCACTTAAAACATTGCGATCAAACAAAATAACTTAGAGACCGCAATCGGTGTAATAAAAAAAGGTAAACTATATTGTCGGTATCAATATAATATAAGAAAACATAATAAACAAACAGTATTTGAAATGGTAGAGATATTTTCAATTGAACGAGTCGGAGTGGAAAGCATGAAGTGGTACAATAGATAGTGATTTAATTGAACGCAAGGCGGTGAAGGCGGGTGGGGGGGGTCGCGGGTGGGGCGGGCAGCCGCAGCCGCCCACCACCAGCGCCCGGCCGCGCGCTGGGGGGACCACAATAATAAAAAAATGAATCCGCCCAGACCTATCCCCGCGAGCACGGATGCCGTGAAAGTGGCACGCCGTGGATAAATGAAGCTTTTTTGTTTGTGAAATACGCCTAAGCTTGGCAACGTTCCACTTTCGCATTGTCACTTGAATTCTATAGATGTTAGTTCATTCATGGAGCCGCCCGCCGAGAACGTCATTAAATCTTCGCCTTTAAACATTGTTTCCCAGGAAATTACAATGAGCAACAATTCGAATAAACACATCTTTTTGAGTATTTTAGCTAATTTGGATTTTTATTAACAGTTTTAAAGTCACTATAAATTCAAACGATAAATGAATAAAAAACAAAACAAATAGTAAATAGAGTTCAAATAATAAGGTCGTTATAACACAAATCCCTCGCGATAAACACAGAAGGCAAATGGAAATTATGAAATGTAAATTATTAATCTCATACACATTTAAAAGTCTCTCAATTGAATGAGGGACGAGAAGAGATTAAGTCAACAACGAACTCGACAATACAGCGAGCGGGATGATATTGTGCGGGTGATCACACGACTTGTAACCATAATCTTTTACATTTAAGACACACAATTGTTTCTGGCTTATGAGACAAGGGGGCGCCGCCTGTCACTTGTGCGATTTAAGTGACAGTTTTATTAATTTCCCATACTGCTCATCCCCAATTTCCACCCTACTCAGTTTCCGATGACTGCATTGGCAGCATATGGTTACAACAATTTTTGTCGCAACTAACAACTCGTATTTAATTATTATATGGGCACAGTTGTGTAGTGTTAATACAACAACAATATTCTCATCAAAATAACTTATAGGTATTAATTAAAGACTCAATCAATTAAACAAATCCTTACTTAAAAGTTCATTAAAAAATACATCACTTTTTAATCAGTCCCTAAAGGGAAAACATTTAGTATACCAAAACTTAGTAAAACAAACTTAACAATTATCTTAATTGAATTATGGGAACTGCGTCGTAATAAAGATAGGAAAACTCAAATAACGGCGCGTGGTCCACCAACAAATGTGTACGAGGCTGTGTCTCAGATAAGCTATGGCTTAACGCTAGCGCAGCAGCCGATGGCTTATCTCGAATTCAATTATTATGCTGCCGCTTTCATTGGCTCAGTGGCGATCGCGGGAGGGCGAGAGCGAGGGATTGGGGCTCCGATCCAGATATCTAAAATCTCTCCCGAATCGGTCTCTACAGTTCACGCCTGACGCTAACCTTTAATATTTCTGCTCTTTTTCAGATTTGATATTTTGATTGTTTATTATCTTGATTCTCACTCACTGTATTTGTTTACATTAGATACGGAATGGACCTGAATGGAGCTAGAAGAAAAAATGCTACGCGTGAGACCACAAGCACGCTCAAAGCGTGGCTCAACGAACACAAGAAGAACCCTTACCCGACGAAAGGCGAGAAGATAATGCTCGCTATCATCACCAAGATGACTCTGACACAGGTCTCGACGTGGTTCGCCAACGCCAGGCGCCGCCTCAAGAAGGAGAACAAGATGACGTGGGAGCCCAGAAATAGGGTTGATGATGATGACAATAATAACGACGATGATGACCACAAAAGCAACGACGGAAAAGATGCCTTAGGTATGTACTGACTTAAATACATTAACTATGTGTAAGTAGTTATAATTATTATTTTTCTAAAAACGTTATTCTTTGTAGATGGCAAAGATTCCGGCACAGGTTCAAGTGAAGATGGAGACAGGCCACAGCAAAGACTAGATCTACTTGGCCAGCGAACTGAATCTGAATGGTCTGAATCGCGAGCAGATAGTGGACCTGAGTCACCCGAGCCTTACGAAAGACCAATCCACCCGGCTTTCCAGCATTTACCCTCTCGGGCTCCGCCAGGCAGCACTCCGGCTTCAGCTAAACCAAGAATATGGTCGCTTGCGGATATGGCTAGCAAGGATGGTGACACGCCAGCACCTCCCTCGTCTGCGTCAGCTTTCTACCAATCTGCTGCGGCGGCTGCTGCGGCTCGGCTTGCGCACCCATACGGGAGACCGGAACTGTACCGAGGTATATATCCGCCGGCACATGCCGCCGACGTGGCGCTGCTGGAGTACTCGCGCTCGCTGGCGATGTCAGCGCCCGCGCCAGCTCCGCCCGCGCCCTCACCCTCCTCTTCTTCAACGTCGTCACTGGCGGAGCCGCCTCCTCCGCCCCGCGCCTGACCGCCAGACATGCGCCCGCCGCTGGCACATCGACAATAATCGCGATCTCGCCTTACGAGTGCTGCGAAGGCCTTTTCAAAGCCTGTAAATAGCGATAGACTAAATATAAATATGTATACATACCGTACGTATAAATACGTGATAATAATGAGTATGCACCGGTAGAGAAGCTTAGATTTTGTGATAGTGGAGAGACGCGCCGTCAGGTTGACAACTCGCCTGGACGCGACGCGGACGCCGCGCGGCGGCACCACGCGCGCCGCGCCGCGAGGGTGCGCCCGCGCCGACCGACCGACAATACTAGGTGCTAATACAGTTGGACCTTGCAAAATGTTGATATAATTATTACCGGATGTCGTTGATATCACAGTGATTTAATTCAAAATTAGCTATTAATAATGTGTTATGTTTCTAATAGATAAACGACACTGTTTTAGATTTATTATTTGTATGTAGTGTAAATTATTTTCAAATTACTGTCTTATATTTAGTGCCTGTTTACGTCCAGTGTTTACTATTTGTTTGATAGTTTCTTAAATAAATCTAACATTCGAATTTTAATATTTATTACGAGGTCAGTAGTTGTATATCAAATCTTTATTGTAGGTTTCTTTAACAACCAATATCAATAATATCAGAGTTGAATATTGTAACTATAGTTAATTCTAGTCAGAAGACTATGACGTGTCTGTGTAATACTTTCATATAAATACATGATTATCGGCGAGTTCGTCGAAGTGTATCACTGAGACGGGACAGCTGATGTAGAGGTAGGGCTGGCGGTGACGTACGCCTGTACTCGTACTGTATCGTACTGTAGTTCACACTATACCTGATGTCTGGGTGTTTGTTATTCAGGGTATATCTATAGCTGCATCGTACGTACTTACTTATTCACCAGGATTGTATCAGACACAAGATCTCATTTATATTTTAGATGCGTTAACATGTAAATCTCATCTATTTTGATAAATAAGTAAAATTTTCGACACTACCGTGACCGTCTGCGTAATATTTATTGTGCATGGATTGATACTGTTGTTAATATCGATTAGTTTTCATAGTTTAAGATTTAAGAAACCTTTTTTTATATATAAATATTATTTATGTATTTCATTTTAATTTACATAGTTATCCATCACGAAAACTGTAATATTATAATACGAAGTAGGTACCTACTTAGTGGGACCAATATTGTAATTTTCACAATAATTATACTCTATTTTATGTTTATTTCTAGATTTTAATTTAAATTGTTTAATATGTATTTTATTATGGTTAAGTCTCACAATAGCCAGCCCTAGGTGTTATTTTGAGAAAGTATTCTCCCAGGCTAATAATAATTGGTAAATTTCTCTAAACAGTAACAGTACACTGACATCCTTTGTCTGATATGGCCTTGTGTAATATTTGTAAACATTTAAATTACTTGTAATATTGTAATACTAATCGTCGTCAGCTCTTTTAACACACAAACATTTTTTTAACATTGTAGAGACTGAAAGTCCAAAATTGAGTCTATAGTTTTGTAAATACGTCACTGTTTTAAGTGTATAATATTGTAATAATAAAAAAAATATTTAAGAAAAGTAAATGCAATAAATATTCTGTATTAGAATCCTTACGGTGTATATATAAATATGGATAAAAGTCGTGAGTTTCCATAGTAGTTTGTTAACACAACGAAAAAAATATTATAAACACACAATGTTCATAGAAAAAAATCTTAAACATATTCTTAATATTTTATAACTCTTACTTTGTTTAATTTAGTGGTTGACTATGAAACAAACTGATTGTTTTAATTTCTTGTACATTATGAAGATGTATGTTTATATAACGATAATCGCCTGTTGATTTAGTTTATTAATTTCAGCTTCAGACGTCTTTTAACTTTTTCCGAAGGTGTGTGAATAGTTGCAATAAAATTCAATACAGAAGTAAAATGTGTTTTTTTTTCTTCTAGATTTATTCTTATAAACTCAGTGCTTTTTAATAGGCAAAAAACTGACTCCTATCCTTAAATCTTATAATAAATATGAAAACACCAGTAATACATAACTTTATTAAATAAAAATAGGAATAATGTATGAGTAGCCATTTATAGAATGACATTTTATATAAGTATATTAAACGTATTTGTTTGGAATTTACAGTTTTTTAATGATTTACTTGAGTTCCCTAATTTTTAAATCTTAGGGTTAGTAAAACCAAAATTAAACGTCATAATAAGATCATTTTTTAAAATAAGTACTTAATAAGTAGAAGAACTGTCATCTAAATACCTAAGTAATCACTACACTTAATAATTTTGTCAAAATGATATAGTCCAGTGACGTCAGACTACTGACTGAACTATTTGAGATATGTTTCTTTAAATAGGCAAATTGATAGTAAAAATCTTTACATAACATAAAATAAAGTTACGCTGTCTGTTCGGCTTGACCTTTTAATTAAACTCTTCGTCGGATTTTAAAGCAGTTATCATCAATAGATGGCGTAAGTCAAGGGCGAGATTAATCAATGTTTAACACGTGTATTTAACGTGGGTAAAACCACGGGACACAGCTAGTTAGTTATATAACTATTTATTGGAGATACGAGCCGAGCAGGGAATCTCGCGGAGTTCTGTACTTTCGAACACGAATCTATTTTGAAACAAGTAAATTTTGCAAAATGAAATGTCATACATGTTACAAGAACCGTGAAAATAACGCTTTGAATCGAAATAAGATGTTGTAAATCAATCAATTGCTCGAATGTTCGCGAGGTCGTCACCACGGCTCCTAATTAGACATCAAAGAGCATCAACTGTAAACACTTTATTATGAAAGTACACTAATTTTCGTGAACGTAATTGGAACGAAGTCTAACAAAATATGCATAAATCATCAATGTTGGTCTTTGATGTGGCCGTGTCCGGAGTGACGTCATTATAGTCCTCAGTTATACTCGTATCATACCGTGCCTACTTAATATATAATTTGCTCACGTATAGATACTAGATGAAAGGCGGGCCACAATATAAATAAACAAAATTAAAGCGAAGCCTATACGGAGAGCTGTTGAAAGGATTTGTGACAGAATTATATTGGAATTTGTGTGAATGCGAACTGCAATGGTGTCGATGCGATGTCTGTCTCCACTAAGCTATTCTGCCGTTTAAAATTATAGTAAACTAGCTGTGCCCCGCGGTTTTACCCGCGTGGAGACTTATCCCGTAGGAATTTTGGAATAAAAAGTGTTATTCCTAGGTAAGAGGTACATCTGTACCAAATTTCATTAAAATCCATTCAGTAGTTTTTGCGTGAAAGAGGAACAAACATCCATACATCCACACTTACAAACATTCGGCTTTATAATATTAGTAGGATATGAGGGTATCTAGTCGTTATTAAGCAGGCGATGGAATATGGGGGCAGTGGAGTTATTAGATACTTTACAATGTGGATATAACTGCTTATCACTATTTTTATTTTGGTCTGTTTATCTGTCTGTTCCTCTTAAATGAACGAATGACAATAGGAGTAAGGAAAGCCCTTCAAGCAATGGGATCATACACAGATCATGGAGTCAGTTCAGGACTTCCATCATACAAGCTAATACTGTATGTATGTTTGTTTCAACTGTTCTCATAAACTGCTGGACAGATTTCGACAGAACCTGCGTCCTCAGATAGCTGGGGTTATAAAATATACTTCGTATATCATAATGAACTACATAATATAGGTAAATCATTAAAGCCATACACTCACACCTTCATAGTTCACACTACGATCCTTCATATCGTGGGTGGCAGTGGACAACACATTTCACACATACATAACAACCATACAAAGCACAATAAAAAATGTTGAAGACAAACAATTCATACCACAGTTAGTTAGTTACCGACACCATTAATCGATGATAAATAAACAAATAGGCAAATTATGGTTAAATAAAATAGTTGAAGTTCTTAATTAATTAAATTGATAATGAGTACTTATAAGAATGTAAGTCAAAACAACACAAGAATTTAGTAAAATATGAACATAACTTATGATAGCTGGTCCAGTAGTGGAACATTTTCAAGGCCAATCAACATATTTACTCCGTGACTCACTCTAAACTAACTATTTAAGTTCATAATTCAATTAAAAAGTCTCACGCACCAATCACACATCATTGTCACCTCGAGATGATCGCTTTGTTGTGTCTCCACCAGCGTGTATCGCCGTCAATCGGTTTCTATAATAAAGCCATCCAAACGATTCATAATATAAAAGCAAATTCTAGCGTTTCTTAGCACTAAGTGACTTGAGGATCTCATTCAAAATCGTGAGAGCGATATGTGCTGACCGACCGGCAACAACACTCAGAAAAAAGTTCAAGTTATTTTTACAAAGGCTCTCAGAGAGAAACGTTTTGTGTAAATAGTCCAACATGTTAGTTTAACAAAGAAATCTTAATAGTCGATGACGGGCAAGAGTCAACATAACAATCTACGGGTTGATTGCTCGTAATTCCGTGCGCATACACAGCCACGCGATAAACAACACTTCCTCGTGATTCCAGTGCCAGTTTCACAAGGGTTTTCGAAAATTTGTAAGATATGTTTTCGTTTACAGTATTTGCATAAAACGCGGTTATCTATTGCATACCTGGTTACTAAAACGTTGTTCGAACGTTCCGATACGGTCTCATTGTGCGATCACCCGGTCACTCAAATAAAGACCTTAATGATATTCATTTACAGATTTTTTTTCATGTTGATGTTATGAGAATCGGCGGGTCAGGAATTTCGATTTCGTAGCGGCGAATGCTATGCCATCTAAAATATTGGACATCTCCATCTTGGATGGGGTTTTTGTTCTTTCTGTAGTCACAAACAATGAGCCGGGATCGTCAAGGGAATGCATGCATACCTTAAAATACGTTGAGAGCTTTCTCCCACGTGAGTACCTATTTTAGATGCAGTTTATCAAAAACATATGAAGTACAAATTATTGTATTCTTTATGTCAGCAAAAATAATTATTGTTGGAGACCATGTGCAACCAACTCTTCTCTTCGAAAACTCAATATAAATATCCAATTCGCGGCCCTATACAGTAGAGCCATAGCTTTTTGCAAATAGTTTCAAAGCTTTTTTGCCTCTAGTGGTGACCGAAGCCAATATTTAACTTTCATCTCAATTCTGAATAAATTTTATATAGGGAATAAAAACTAACTCTGAGAGTGTTGCATCGCAACGCAACAGACTCAATAGAATCAACATTCGTAAAGTAAAATTATATGACAATATTATTCAGATTTTATTATTAAGTATATTTTTGAAAATGGAAAAGTTTGTGTGAATGTTTAACAATATCTATGTTTATTGCCCTTTTAATCTAAATTAAATTTACAGACTAAATCAACTACTTGTATCCCAAAAAACTACAGAAACACGGGACTAAGTTATTACACATATCCACCATTACAACTGGATATCTAAATGTAGATAGAATTGTTTAGCTCTAAGGTCAATATCATGAGTATTATTTGAAGCATTTTAGCGTTCCGCAGAGCGAGCAAGATGCCTTTGAGTCGTACCTACATGAACATACGAGTATATCATACGGCATTTCATATACCTAACTGTAAAATAATTAAGTGGCAAGGAATAAACATCAGAATACTACCTACTATATTTATACTTCTATACTAATATTATAAATAGGAAAAATTTGTTTGTTTGTAAAGAATAGGCTCCGAAACTATTGAACCGTTTCCAAAAAATATTTCACTATTAGAAAGCTACATTCACCCTGAGTAACATATTTTATTCCCGTATTCCCTACACGAGTGAAACCGCGGGGCGCTGCTAGTAATACATACTTATATGTATAAGTAAATTAATGTACTGATATTGTATCTCTTACAACATATTCCGTAATGTTTTAGGAACACCGGACCTCAGACTTTACAGGTCGGTGAACAATTTAACTTATCAGACCGCTGAAACGTAAGGATTTCTTAATATTAGAAAAAACATTGTTTTATTAGTTGATAAGGTTAGAATATTTCCCTGTTTTTGTTCTGCTATTTTTGTAGACAGTATAGGTATATTCCTAAGAATCTACGTGTTTCATTTGTTTTCAATTCTTATTTTTGTGGAAAACTACCCAATCACAAGTACAGTCTCGGAATGAAAAGGTTCGTCAATTTTCAAATTATTTCGTTTAATGTGTCGCGAAAACATATTACGTTTTGAAACTATGGTACAGAAAAGACTCGGGTTAGGGAAAATAATGTTCTACTGCTCGATAATAAAGTTCAAAATTATTCAGATCAGTGTTGTTTGACAGGATAAATATCTTGTCAACCAGATTTTTGATAAACTAAAACCTTCTTGTTTGTGCAAATTAAAACTATTGTCAATTGGTCAATGTCATCATTGCAAAATATCAAAAAAGTTCTTAAATGCCGCGCGCACAAGGCATTGTTAAAAAGAAGATATAAAAATCAAGCAAAGCATTATTCGATAGCAAACGTCCTTCTATTTATTTAAATGTTAGCATCACTGTTTCTTACACTTTTATGTTGGCATAATTGTTTCTTGCAATACTAGTGCAAGTGAAAACCGACTGTAAGGTGACGAACCTTTTCATTCCGTGACTGTACAATTCAAAAACTCCTACGCAAAAAAGTTATTTGAACTGCCAATTATGTACAACAGTGTTGTTTAAAACTTTTGAATATAAAATAATGAAATCGAACATTGATTCCTTAAACCCTAACTTATCTTTGAAACAACTCTTGTTTTCTTCTGCTTTCATCAATAAATTTCGGTATAAAAAGTTTATAATTAAGTTTACAACTACACTTTGTTACAGTTTCTAAAGTTGACAAAAAGGTTAGTACTTATTTCAATTCATCTAATATATAAAATTCTCGTGTCACAGTTTTCGTTGCCATACTCCTCCGAAACGGCTTGACCGATTCTCATGAAATTTTGTGAGCATATTCAGTAGGTCTGAGAATCGGCCAACATCTATTTTTCATCCCGAAATTCCTACGGGAACGGGAACTACGCGTGTGAAACCGCGGGGCGCAGCTAGTTTTCACATACATTTTCCTACAGACCTTCCTATTAATTAAGCAATTATAACGAGATATATCAAATTACATCCTAAAATTAATATAACTAAGTATAAAACGGCATAATAATTAAGTATAAATACAATTAATTAAAAGTAATGATTACAAAACAACCACAAAGTTTAAATCATTTAATTTAACTTCTTTCAAGCACAAGTACCGAATCGTCCTTGATTGTAAATTTATTATCAAAATGTATATAATTTTAAAATACAGAACAATAGATAGATAAATTAGGCACAAATGTTAACATGTAATAAAATTATTATAATCTTTTGCTCGTGACTGTCGTATTCAGTTAAGGTTGGCAAAAAGTCTTTCAACTCTATTGAACATGAATATTTTAAACTTTTGTTCCTCTTTATACAATCTGACATTTTTATTTATTAATGTATCAAAAAGAACTGGTTAATGTGAAACAGTTTTTCATTATTATATTATTAGAATTCTGTGTATGACTTAGGGCCTACTTCACAACCTTCAAGTAAAATTACTCACCAAATAAATTTAGTGTTGTCTCTTTCTTACTTTATATCAAGTGACAAAGACAAAACATGTGAGAAGCTACTTGGAACGATACTCGAAGATGGTGAAATAGGCCCTTAATAACCATTTGATTATAATCAGTATCTGCGTCGTTTTTAATTCTTTGGATGATTGAAACACACAAAAACAACCTATTTATAGATAGAGTCACAATAACAGAAAAGAATGATTGATTATGTTGTGATAGTTAGTTAGTTGTGGACAAAATACTGTCATCATTAACGGTTATGGCTATAATAAGTTAGGGGTAGCATTTATAAGAACACTCCAAGATGCAAAAACTTTCCCAAACAAGGCATAACAACGGTCTAGCTAATCAATATTTTCTCTTTATCATTAGACATAAACGAAACAGAGAAAACGTAGATTTACTATGATGATGTTTATTCTTTATTAATTACTAAGAGGGTAAAGGTATTATATGAATAAAATGTGTAGAGCGCGAAACCCTCAGCCCTATAAGTAAAGTTTGCTCCCACCCAACAGTTGTGAGCATCTGAAGGATGGTTTGTATTATTTTTTGTTGGCATACCATGTCATCGGTACGATTGTGGTCGGTTCCCTATGATTTATCGATGTCCGTATTACAAATACGACACAATTTTATGCGGTCCTTTATTTCTTCTTTAAGTCATATTAGTATTCCGCCAACAACCCTGTCCAGCGCTGGTTTCGTCATACCGACTAAATGTTATTTTGTTGGAATTTTAAATAAACAATTGTTTACTTTTTTTTCATAGAATTGATTTAATATAAATTAATTCAGGGCCTCAATCAGCGCTGACAATGTCCAAAAAAGTGCTCATGAATAAAAACTACAGAATTATGTTTCTTTGATATCAAACACAAGTTAATTTGTACACAATAATTAAAAGAACTTTGAATGTAATCGAAGCCCATTGTATTAAAATTTACTGACGAGTACAACAGTCACATTAAGAGGCTTAATCAATTGAATCACCGGCCGTAATTAATTAAATGTTTACAATGCATACTTCAAATATGGGTAAGTTATATTGAAATGAACACTTATTTTAAAATTGTTCAGTTTATACAAAATTGTGTCATAATGAAAAGGATTTTAAGGCTGAGTCCGTACTACTATAAGTATTGTTTCTTTGAGAAAAAAGTCAAATAATGTTTTTTGATTCAAACACTACTGCGCCTGATCCGATTAACGTGAAATTAAGTGGAAATAAAACCAATACGAGATATTTATCCCAAATTTCAACTGAATCAAAAAAGATAATTACTTTGTACACAGCACACTTAATTATACAAACTTTTACAAAAAGTAGTTGAATTTAAACAAATGTTAATTCATTCACAATAACATTGATTTATTATTCTCATTATAGAGAGTACCTTCAACACATGAATATTAGATTAGCTAATTTCTAATTCTTTTGTTAATTTGAAAAGGTATCTTAAAACTTTATAATTTGTGATAGATCAAACTTGGGATATATTTTTATCGCGATTTATGATATACTGAGATTAAGGCTTTTGGTAAAACATTGTCGTGCGTTAGTTAATTGTAAAAAATAACGGGGAAGACATAGAAAAACTAAAAAAATGTAGGTATGTACTTAAAATGTATTTTGCCGAAATAATTTTAGACCATTAGAAAAAAGAACCTTGTTTTACGCATAATTCTTAACAAAACAGAATTTCTGCAGTAAATAGTGAAATAAAGAACAAATAATGTACCGACACATTCAATCAATACACATAAACAGTATGCGGAATCCATACAAGTGGTCACAATTAATCTCTTCCAACACGCATAGGAATTAATTGGTTGGTGACACTCCGTATGGATGTCGAGTCGAGTCTTCATGCGGCCGCGCGGTAATTTGTTGCAGCGACCAACCATGTACTGGCGAGGCCACATATCACAGTTATTGAACTAAGTTAAAGTAACCTACTGTTTCACTAACGAATGTTAACTTCACAAGCTTTCGATGAACACAACTGTACTACAACTTTACAAATCACTGACGTAGTTTAATTAAAGGCATATTTTTGGTGTATTTTTGTTCTGAACTGTTAGTAGTAATTGGCGATGTTTTTGTGATTACAGTAATGACTTAGGCGTAATAGTTTTCTTCTTTTATTTTTTTTTTATAAATGTTCTTACTAACATCATGATTACTTTTAGAATTTTAAAGGAAATCTATCAAATATTTTTAATTAAAGTTTAATATTTCTCAAATGGAAACGATATAGGTATGCAGTCTTTACAAACCCCCACGATGTTTTTTAAACCTATCCAATGATACCGATTGCAAAAAAGAAATAAAAACCGGCCAAGTGCGAGTCGGACTCGCGCACCGAGGGTTCCGTACAAACCTGCAAGGTTTACAAAGTTCGTTCATTACGACAATCGAGTCATAACTATGGTATTTTTATTGCAAAATGAAATTCATAACATTACAAAATAATTAAAAAATATATATTTTGTAATGTAACTAAAAATTTAAGGTTTTCGGAATTTTTCCTTTATGTGTGCTATAAAACGTTGCTTCATGCCAAATTTCAAGATTCTAGGTCGACTGGAAGTACCCTTTAGGTTTTGATTCCCTTGCGAGTACTTGCGAGTTTCAAAATATGCAGCTTAAATTGCTGTTTCTTTTGATTGCGTTGACATAGAAGTTTGATTTTGTTACAGCTTAAAGGTATTATAGACCTGAGTATTTGGTATGAATTTCAATTTAATACCTCTACGCGTTTATGAGGAAATGGGTAGTAAGGTTAAAATTATTAAAAAAAAAATATTATGTGATGTAACTAAAAATTTATGGTTTTCGTAATTTTTCCTTTATCTATGCTATAAGACGTTGCTTCGTACCAAATTTCAAGATTCTGAGTTCACGGGAAGCACCCTGTAGGTTTTGATTCCCTTGCAAGTGTCGAAAATTTGCGGCATAAACGGCTGTATCTTTTGATTGCGTTGGCTTAGAAGTTTGATTTTTTCACAGCTTCAAGGGACAGTAGACCTGAGTAATTGATATAAATTTCAGCTTCATACCTCCACGCGTTCCTGAGAAAAAGGGTCTTGACAGACGGACGGACGGACGGACGGACGGACAGACGGACAACAAAGTGATCCTATAAGGGTTCCGTTTTTTCCTTTTGAGGTACGGAACCCTAAAAATAGCCATCCGCGTAGGGGACGCCCCCCAAACATTTTTTTCTACATTTTGTTTTACCACTTTGTCGACGACGATTCCATACTGTGTGGGTGTACCTTATTCCAGTTTGTATCCCTATAAGTACTCATAACAAGAATAAATTAAAACCTTTTTAAAAACAAGTTTTTTTTAGATTTCATTAGGTACATTGTCATGAGACTTACATAAGTATACCAAATTCCAGCTCAATCGGATTACCAGAAGTGGTCGAAAAATGGCTTGCAATATTTGATTACAGACAACGGGACAGGTGAAACGAAATAAATCTTGTAAAATACCTTCTACTCGTAGTCATTATAGTCTCTTTACTAAGCCGAGGATGGGGCGGTCAAATGACAGACAGACATGTTTGTTACAAAAAAATATACTTACATAATATTTATTACAATTCTATACAAAATAACTTTTTACTATATCTATTCGGTTCATTGAACAGCACCGAAATGTATGTTACATATAATCTAATGTGAACTACCGTCCTTGAGATCCATTAAATAAATATTTACTTATTGTGCATAAACAAGTTATTTACTCCAAAACTACGAGTACATCAAAATGTTATTATTACTTTTAACCCACATTTTAATATTGTTTTTATTTCTGAAAATATCTATTTGATGAACTCATCATAGATTCAATGGAAATAACACATTAAAAGAGAAGTTATATGTATTAATATAAAGCAAGACTACTTCTTGATATCTTTGATTTACACGAACACTACATATTGAAATAGGACCGTGAGCACAGAAGACTGTCTTCTGTGCTCACGGGTTCTGTAAAGAATCCGAAACGTCAGAAAATTTAAAACAAAATACAACCACGACAAAAATCCGTTTATGTGTTTTATTTCAAGACTACTTCTTCTTTAAAGAGTAGTCTTTACTACTAAGCAAGATTACATGAGATAATATTAATAAAATATCATAAATAATGTAATCTATAACTCTACAAGTAATCTTATAGTAATCTGACCCGTATCTAAGTTCAGCACCTGTATCTAAAGTATCACAAACTACGCACATGTTTAAAAAACAGCGTTAAGAAGTTCACTGTCGCCGTCTGTCAAAACATCAGATGAATGAACTCTAAGTTTTTATTATGTATTAGTAATTTTAGTACATAATGTATGTGTAGTATATACGTTCAAATTTTCCTATAAATCGATGCATGTCATGTGAAAATTCTGTCGAAGGAAGATCATTGCCTACATACCTATTCCCTTTTCTTTCAGTGGAATCTTTGAAGTGAATCAATTATCATAAAAACAGATAAGTTATGTATGCGAAAAAATCCTAAATATTAACCTCCCGTTTATTCCGTCGGTTAATAACACTTAACTGTTACTCAGTTTTACTTAGTGTTAATTAGATTTACTGTTAACGAAAGCCTA
This sequence comes from Timandra comae, assembly GCA_958496195.1. Lineage (NCBI taxonomy): Eukaryota > Metazoa > Arthropoda > Insecta > Lepidoptera > Geometridae > Timandra > Timandra comae. The sequence goes on from OY292353.1 coordinate 13,950,081, forward strand.
AACATTCTATTCCTAATGCATCCTAAATTCGTAGGCTTTGGCATAGAGATAGATAAAATAAACTGTAGACGCTACCTCGATGGCAGAGTGGTCACCATGCCGGACTGCCAACCTAAGGTTGCGGGTTCGATTACCGTGCGGGGTGAATATTTGTGTGAACCACAAATGTTTGTCGCGGTCTGAGTGTGTGCGTAGTTCCTGATACCCTAGATACAAGTTACGAACTTAGTTAGGGGTCAGTTACTATAATGAATGATTATGTTATGTTACGTAGAGGCAAAACTATCTAAATATGTATATCCTTAGTAAAACACAATTATGAAATGTTCTTAAACAGATTTTATAATGATTTTTATTGCCAAAGTGCACGATAGACAAAAGTAACCAAGTACCATAAGGAAAAGTTACTGGTATAAAACTAGTACGACATATCATTTTATACTATTTAATTTTGAAAGGTAAATAGGTAATTGTAGAACGAAAAGAAAACAGTTGAATTTTTACAAAAGTAAAAGAAAATTTAAATGGCGTCATCATCACGCGTGTAATTCTAGGATAACGAATAATTAAGAAATGTACAGTAGATTAAGTAAGATATCTAAAGTTACTATGTATAATAAACCCTATAAGGCACAGACCGATGTAGGTTTAAAACACACTAAACATATTTAAACACGATGCCCATTCGAACCAGTTCATTTAGAAAGTAATTCAAATTAAATGTGTTTTCTCTTAGTAAAAATTATTTTTATTGCCCTTCTTTTGTATTTTATATATTTTTATTGCAAAAATAATTATTACGGTAATTGTATATATTTAAGTGGCTCGTCACATACCTTGAAACTGCCCATTGTGAAACATTGGTTTATCACACCACATCGTTATCTTTCTAAAATTATCATAAAATTCAAATTAATAAAACCATCCAGGTAACTACTTAATTAAAACAAAAGTTTTGTTCTAATGATATTCACTAACTATCCATACATAGAAAAAGAAATAGTTGTTTTCTTAATAAGTAATGTTAGCAGTAAACAGTTTTATGTCTTTCTTTATAGTCTACTTGAATTAACTAAGCACTGTAACACATTATTAAAAAATTTATTTCGTTAGTTAGTACATTTCTGCGCTACGAGTTTCACGCGTAATTATTATGTTAATATATGTATACATACTGCGATAAGCATACACAACAAAAATATAATCAAGTAATTATGCTAAATCTTAAAACGGCTGTGCATAGAATCAGGCCGTGAAGTTCCAATTTTCATTTAGTAGCGTACTCGTTATTCGAAAGTGACCCTAAATCCTGAGTCCTCTTCGCAGATAACTCTTAATTTGCATATTAACGAGAAACTTTGCATCGGCGAAACCGAAAAATTGTGGAGGTCGAATGTGAACTGGCAGGTGGCGAGTACACTCCGCTAGCGCCGGAATATTTCTCAAATCCTCCGCGAGCCGCCCGTGCCGGTGACGCCCAACTCTATGCCTTTGAATCACGAAGCTTTTTCCACTCACCCATCCGAATAATACCTATGATAATCCAACAAGGTACTTTCCAATAGGATGGATTGTATCATATCCCAACATCTATGTCCTTTATCATTTGGAAACATTAACAAAGAAATACCTATTACCTGTTTAAAAATTTGTTGGTAATTTACTGATATCATTAATTGCTTAGAGAGTTTTTATTCCGTGTTCTTCATATAATTTTGAGCTTGCACAATTTTGGCACTAGCTTACCTTTTAAAAAAGCAAGTACTTTTTAATACTCAAACATGTAACATGATTGGCTGCTAAACTTTAGGTCTAGAATATATTGATGTCTTTACATTAGCTACAGATTATAATTCCTTATGGAAGTTCCTCCTTCCTCCTCCTCTAGTTAACATTAACATTAAAAAGCTTCTGACGAAATGCTACGAACATAACAGTACTACAATAACAATTAACAAAGTATTGATGATAGAGAGCGCTTTAAACAGAATATGAGAAAACCTTAACAAATGGTCAACGTAGGGACATTATACAAGTGTTAAGGTAAGTTAATCCCGGGAATTTTGGGAAAAAGTAAGTATCTAGTATTAATCTGTACTATGATTTTATGTGTGTGCGTAATTTCGGATACCCAAAATACATGACATATACCTAGATAGGGGGCAGGGGGTTTAATAAGATGACGGAGTCATTGATTAGTTATGTGTACCAAATTTCTTCCCAATCAGTTCAGCAGTTTGATTATGAGAAGTAACTGACATACACACAAACTTTTGCCTTTAATTTTGAAAGAATATCTTAATATATTTGTTATGAGAATTATGAGACTCGTCTTACGTATAAGCACATCACTTAGACAGTTGATTATTTCAATGTGAACGTAAAGTAACGTGCGCTGACGCCAGCGTCTGACATGTTGTTACTGTTGGTAATTATCTGAATGGGGAACCCAATGATGACTACCATACGTTATTAGAAACGGCTCATTAGGTATTTAAATGGAGATGACAGCTCTATAAATAATAAACCGGGCCCTGTGTACACGTATTTATTTTTAAATTTTTGAAGGAAAAGAACGTATTTGTAGCTTAAGGTGATGCGATGACAAAACATCTGTTCACCGAGTCGAGTTCGCCGTTGGAAGCGTTCGAGTAAATCGTTTACCGCGTCCGCGACACCCCGTAAACGAGCTTAATGCGATCCTCGATGACAAATATAATCTTTGCTCTTAGACGAGCTGATTTGACACTGTTGTTGTTCCAAGAAACGGAAAGATTTATTTTTACTCAAAGAGCTGAATATTCAGGTGAAAGATATCTGTGAGGGCGTTGTTTGGCCGACTCGTTAAATCTGTCGCCGGCCTCTCGTCTTCTGTGTAATCACGCCAATAATACCGAAAACTCCACCGGATTTCATTGCTTTGATATACCTCCTCAAAGAAGGAATAACACTTTAATAATATTTCTACTAATACACAATCGCTTTTAACTCAATAACATAAATATCAGATTTTCATTGGTGTTTATTTTTTCGTAGTGCTGAAACTGTTGATATGAGTTATCGTTTCAAATGTGTTTTTCAAATATTATTCTCGTTTTTATATACTCTTTATTCCTACCAAAGCTTTATACATTTGTCAGCGTTAACTGATGAATATATGTATTTATCTCGATTGATTCTAAATTGTATCTATTATAAACTGTGAATATAATCTCATCTCATATAGACAATAACATTTGAAAACACGGCTTAAGTATATTTTCATTGGATAACCTGTTTATAAAGGAAATCTATATATCATCGGCTATAATATCAATATGGATTATGCCGTGGGACACAGCTAGTAGCTATATATATTAAAAAGTTTAACATACCCCTTTAAAATATTCGCATATCACATTTGGTCAAATCATCACCATCTTAACGGAAATGATTCTATCAGAAACATCTCTATGCGTAACTAATATTAAACACATACGAACATTTACGACCGTGTGTATATGTACCAAGGTATATCACTTTACATGACTGTATAGTAATTAAAACTCCGTTCACCCACTTAGTTGTACACATAAAGAAATCTCTAATACAACGATGTTGCTTACATCGCTTCCTTATTATCACGTTTTAGACATTATATTAAATATACAGCGCTAATTATGAACGAGTTCTTTATTACGTTTAGCGAAGGAACATCTCAGAAGAGGTTAATAATCGCCATTGTTTTTGTTATAACACTTGTAGGGTTCCGTAGATATATTTTTAATTGTTAGGTTTTTGTTTTGTATTTTTCTTTACTTTTCTTTAAAGTTACGTAAACTACTTAGAAAGCTTTATTAAGCTTTAATTGGTGTTCTAACTTTCATAGAATTTCTCATAGTTGGTAAATTTCCGAAATTGTATACCTAGTTTTAATGGATTTATATGATTTCTTTCATTTACAGGAATTACACACTGAATTAAAGCCGTATTTACCATCATACACATAATTTAAAATATTGTCCGTATAGTGAACTATTATTGTTTAAAGTAATTTCAACATCAAATGCTTATAAAAGTACTTCAAACATTCGCATACATTGTTTAAAAATCATTAACAATTTTCCGTTAGCGTGACTGTTACAAACATTTACTAAGAGACAAACATTTCCTAACTAACCACCACTATAATACTCATTACAATTAAACTTTGATATAAAACAATATTTGTTAATATTATTCACTCTAGACCACTTGGCTAATTTAATTACCATAATAAATTGTTATGCTGGATAAACGTATTTAAACATGTAATTTTTTTAGTTGTAGGTTAAATGACGTGTGTACGGAGTCTTGTTAATTTTTATGTGCTATACAAAAATGTATTTAATATTATGAGAATTAATTTTCACTGCGGAAGTGTGGAGATTTTGATGTCAAATGTCAGTGACACTGTACTGGTGGATACAGTTAATTACATACTGTTATAACGACCACAATGGTTAATGTTAAAATATGTTTCTTTATTCAATACACGTCGGTTATGGGGACCTTTCACGCATCCTGCCGGCGACTTTGCTTGTTTTCAAATACGTATTTAGTGTCAACAAATTGACTATAAAATAGGAATATCTAACAAATTGACTATAAAAAATTAAAATCTTTATGGAGTTTGAGTAAGAAAGATAATATAAGGTTCTAGTGCCATTTAAGTATATTGTTTATTAAGGCTTTAGTATCAGGGCCCATTTTCTTGATATTTTCTCCTCTAAATTGATAAGTTAGTAATAATCGATAATTAGGTATATAGTTTGTCAAACATTTATATCACTTACAATGTCTTTTATAACATTTACTAAGATAAGTAGTTACCCAATATTAAATCTTAAAAGAAAAAATAACGAGTAAAGATAATGTTTAGAGATTTTGGAAACGTGAACTGTTGGGGACGAGAAATTGATCTTGTTAGGGAGTCGCGGTACAGTGCGCACAACCAAACGATACAACAGGGCCGACTCTAACAAAAATAAAGTATTTCAATTCACTAATTAATTGATAACAAAGTAACAATTTGACCTCATTTATAAAATACTCGTGTACAAGCAAAGAAACAAAATCTGATAACATTAATGTGACTGTGTTTAATTACTCCAGAACAGTGAAGACGTTTCTGACGACAGGCTTATTACGAACCGTGGCTCAAACAATACAAGCTTTATTAAAATTCGTTTTGGAATAATATCGTGGAATGAAATGAGAGGTCGACGACACTCGCTCAGCTCCTACAGAACGCAGTGTGACCGTGACCGCCCGCCTTCCCTCTGCCTCTACGAATACACCTTGATTTTACATATTTTTCCTATACCTAAACATTCTTACTTCAACATAGCATTCATTTAAAGATTTCACCGAGACTTTCATTAAACACTTACCTAACTGTTAATTTAACCTAATGATTCAAACATTTCCACAATAATTTCTTACAAGTTAATGCATAATTTGCGTTAAAACGAGAATTGAGATTGTGAAAATCGACGCATTCAAATTAACCGCAGTCAAAATGTCCGTTAGACATTCGTTAAAAATGACTCGGTAAGTAGGCAGTAGACGATACAGTGTACCATTTATTTACAAAAGTGAATCCGTCTTAGAAAAACTAGCGTTCAAAATTATTAATGGTTTGTTTGAATGGTGCGTCAGCCGGTTCATTGTTGGCGTTCGCTCGGTCCGGATGCTCGCGGTGACACTAATTATTTCCATAGTGCTTGAATGATAGATTGCCCTGGACAAATCACTTCTAGCTTCACTCAAACACCAATAAAAAACCTACGACTTTTTTTCTTCTTATTAAAAAGGCCAAAAAAACAAGCGCGAGCCGCTCTAAAAATGTATACGTCTACATAAAGACAGGGAGATGTAAATACATATATTAAACAAAAAACCCATTGTCACAATAGGTAGCTATTTTTTGTTCGAGCGTTGACTAATTAAGAATAGATAATTATTTTCTTTGTGACACAATCATGAGTTATGTTCTAAACAGATAACAAGATTGAGATCATGAGAAAACGTTAAAAGGTAGTTTTAATGAAAAAACAAATGTAAAGTAATACATGAGTACTTATTTATTAAACTATTATAGGTAGTACGCTTAGCATTAGAATAATAATAAACAATAGTAAACTTTCTCAATACACCTGGTGAGATTTTGTACAATGATACATTAAAGTTGACCTATCAACCTCACAAAGTAACAGAGATAACGTAACAAATCGGTACAGGAACTGTGATACCAACTGAGGCGATACCGTCTGTGGATGGAGCCGAGCGGCGCGCGGGGCCGCGGGCCGCGCCGACAGCCTGCAGGCAGCTCTACCGCACCCACTGAAATATTATCTCGCGTCACTTACCAGCACTGGCCTTCCGATCCCACCGACCATAATGACATTTTAGTATTACAACATTTTATCTATACGAGACGAAAACTTCCAAGATAAGTTAAACGCCAACTGGTGTATTGTTTCAAAAAGTAGACAGTAGATGTAATTTGTTATTGTCAAGCGGAGTTTGGTGGAGGCGACCGTCGAACGGGTACAAAGTGCCGTGTACCGAGCTGGTGGCGCGATGGCGGCGCGGTCGAGTTGAGACCGTGACGTAACCTAAATATACTCCATTAGCTACCATCTCCTTACCTATCTGTCCTACTGATTTAAACTATGATATTTATCATTTTTATGACCACAAACTTATAATATCATTATCTTCCATCGTTTTATTAGTTACATTATTTAAGCCGGCTACTGAATAATGCCACCATAATAATTCACTTGTTCATTTAAAATCTATTTTGTGTTAAGCATTAAATTCCATTACAGTTTACTAAAATTTTGAATGTAACATTTATAATGAGTGTCTTTCAAATGTCAGTGTAATAGATATAACCGCCCACGTAATCCTATACTCATATTAGTTTTATATTATCCTCAATTTAATAACGATGGCCGCAATCATTAGTTAGCGGTACCTTTGAGTGACAAAGAAAATTTGGTTTAGGATAATGCAAAATATAACTTATTAGATATCTCTCAGATTGATTAAAATATTCCACTGGGCTCCTTTTAATTAATAAAAATAATACAGAGATTGTTACTTTGAATATTTTATATCTAAATCTAAGGAATAGGAAGTATTAACCTACTACCCTGCAGAACAGTATTTTCCAATACTCCAACTAATATTACGTCAATTCAATGGATCATATAACATATACATGAAGCTTGATTACTTCCACAACACAATCAGGTCCCAAATCAACAAAAACCTAATACGATAATGTGGTATGATGAACATGGGAACGTCAAGAAGTCATCAACTCAGGTTTCCCGACTCGTTGTGTGATTAATACGTAAAAGATTATCCCGATCATCCTACTAAAGTATTCCTGAGGGATCCACCCTGATAAGTGTACACCGCGGGTACTCTCATTTTCAAATAAGTAAATTAACGTGAAATTGAATTAAGTTTCGTCCCAAGCCGAGATTATGGCGATTTAGTGAGATTATCTGAATGTGTTAAACGTCGCTGTTGGGTTGTAATGGAAGGGTGTGGGTCAGGCCTATTGTTTAATTATATATAGTGCTTCACCGTGAAACCGCCAACTGTTTTATAAAACACATATTATACAATTGTGTTACTTATACTCTTCAATGTACCACCGCACTAATATAAACTGTAGGTACTAGATAATATTAAAAGGTAGAGGTTTTATGTTTGCTTTAGAACTACTGGTTAGAATAAAATTTAAAATCAAACTTCTATCGTTATCCAAAAATATATAACAAAAATAATAATTAACGTTATATTGTATAACAATTTTCTTATTTATACCTCAATAATAGATTCAGACTTAGTTCAATAATGCTGATGTACTAGGAATTATAACTTTTTCGCAATAAGTACCACTTTTAATGTAAAAAGTCTAAAAACTTATCTAACGTTTACGATCTCCTAGAACTTTGTCATTACTACATTATCAAATGTAAATTACAAAATAAAACCTGAGTACGTACTTACATCCATTGATGATATTTAACTTTAAAACATAAAGTTCGTTCACAACACGTTATCAGTTCAATCAAGAGTTAAAGAATCTGAGAGCAAAACAATTGTTCAGAGATAGGATTCTTTTAATTTATCCATCGCTGTTTAAAATCGATGTTAAGATTCAACCGGCGTAACGTTTTTTCAATTATCAGTGCCAGGATCTATAAGGAGTCGATAGCTACCGAGGTCAGAACACGCCAACGCTCGCCAAAAAGGTAAAATTAAACAAGTTTCATCTTCAAACTTCGACCTTAAATAAAATGAACATTTATTTTAGGTTTTCTAACACCCAAATATTTTCTTAGTGTTTCTTTAATTTTATATTCTTTGATTTGTTTTTCTTGATTACTGATTATGTGTGACGATTTCAACCTGCTTGAGGAAAGCGTAAAATAAAAATAAATCTTAAAAAAGAAAAGTTTCATATAGCTGTGGTTTGACTCCTATTTCCGTGAATTAAATTTAATCATAAAAAGCAAAATTGAATATTTATTGTATGAGGTAGGTGGATTTACGTTTTCACGATTTTGTGAAAATTTTAGGGATGAAATAGTTTCACATCTAGGTATAAGAAATATAATTTCTTGCGTCAAATAGTAACAAAAACAAATATATAAACCTGACAAACTTTCACATTCATAAGTACTAATTTATAAATGGTCGGATTATATCACGTTTTTTCTAGTACCAACATAAAATAAACGTCACTATAAATAATGTAAATAGAGCTAATTACAGCTAATTAATGTTATTAAATATAATACCATGTCCAATACGATTTAAATAAGTACTTAATGTGAGGTTTAGTGCGAGAATATCGGTTTTTTATTCATGTTTGGCTACCTACTTTAATATTCCGTTATATTTGCTAGGTTTTATTATTTTAAAATAATAAATTGTGTAAGTAGGTACAAAAATATTAAAGAAAGTTAAATGACAAAGAAAAAATAAACAGGCATTTCCCAAACATTAATAACGATAATTATATTGTACAAAACAGTAAAATTATTTTTCTGTGACTTTATTGCTTGAGCAGTCATTTGGATGAGGGTGTTAAAAAGGCGAGGGTGTATGGTTAGGACAATAATTCACAAAAATTGTGAGCAGTTAATGTCCTCGGGTGCCTGAACGCGACATAATCATCCGCAAAACTAAATTTAATGCTAATAGCACTTTTTAAAATAAAACCTCGGCGGGTTGGGTGCTTAGTGGCATTATTTAAAGTGGTTTTAATTATGTTGAAAGCAGATGACATTGGGTACCCTCCTCTTCATTGTCCGCGCCCGTCCATCGCTTCCATTCCAGTCACCTTCAATTCAACCATGTTGACATACTTTATACTAATATTTTACCTGGTTCTTATTTCATTTTTTTTTAGCCTAATTGAGTACTTATACCTCATCTCTTAGTATCACGAAACATTTTTACGAGCCTGTTGAGTTAGATCTTAGGATGTATCGTCCTGTAATGACCCACTGCAGGCCAAAAGCTACTCCCTCACAGATGATATAATACTGTTCGAATAGTCTATGAGATGCTGTTGTATTGCTGGTTTCTTAACATTGGATGTGAAAATTCGTTCGTTAGTTGAGTAACTAATAATGGGTTGAACTAGAATTAACCACGGGCTGCAGCTAGTTAGTCAAAGTAAAAAATCATAAATATCGTTAGGTAAGTCTTAAATTATAAGTAGAAGGAGATAATTAAAACAACAAACTGAAAATTCCGGGGCTTAGGAGGTATATTTATCATATAAAGTACTAATAGTTTTTAGCTCGACGCTAAATGTGAAATAGCCAATGTAACAAAACAGTATCCGTGTAGTAGTTGAATGGTAACGAAAAACAAAAATATAAGTAAGTACATAGTTACTTTAGTAAAAAGAATTCATACAAAGAAAATATATGAATGAATACGGACTATCAATAGTTCATTAATAATGTCTAGACATAAAACCTTGAATGAACTCTGATAGTGAAGACTGAAATAAGATGAGGAAAGCCGAAGTTTCGTCAATATAAACCGTTAATCTAGTGGACATAGAGAATGATACCAATCTATGAGCAATAATTGAACAATGATACAATATCAAAGGCCGGGGGAGTTCTTAATAGGCACACGTAACGCTACACCGCGTTGTACGAGGTCCCTACAGTGCGTGCCTCTAAAGCCGGCGAAGCCAATAAATCACACGAAGGCAAACATTACGAGGGCTTTCTATGTATACTGTTACGCGTAATGACTGGCCCAAGTTTGTACTACGACCGAGTGTTTGTGTTCGGCTAGTCGTTACAGTTTCACAAATAATGGAACCATTATAACGGAAAATAATACATGAATCGCAACTATTTATGAATAATCCAATTTATGAACGGGTACTAGATTTGGGGAGGCTGTTCTTGTCGATACTGTTGTGTTACAGAATTTTCTGTTAGAAAAACTGTTGCCGAAAAAGATGGTTGATATTAGGTGGTCGTCAGAAATACAGGCATTAAATGATTTCTTTATAATCATTAAGTGATCATCAAAAGTGTTCTCTTAATTCTTCTTTCATTATTTCATCTTTATGTCTGATTTTTATATGTTACCACGAAACATATCTGACTTTGTGCAATTTGGCCTATCGGAAATGAAATAAAAGAACCGATGCCACATATTTTAATGCAACCATATCTAAAATATCTCAGTACTTATAGAAAAAAAAAGCTGAATGTACGTGTGAACAATAAAAAGAATCACTCATCACCACGTACGTTTATTCATTTTCATAATGTCAAACCAAAATGGTAACATTTGAATAACATAAAATGACATACAATATTTACACTGCGTGTTTAGTTTGAGGGTTGAGAGAGCTTGCAACGTCCCGAGTTGATCCACCAATGCTTATAAATCACACGAAACTAAGCACAAAGCAAAAGGAATGTTTCCCCTCAATTTTCTATCATGTTACTTTGTGGATACCGTTAAAATGATTCATAAGTTGATGTAATTCTTGCACTGGGTAGGTATGATTATTACAATCTTAACACGTTCACTGCCGATTAATTGCGGTATAAGTCTATTGGTGTACTACTAGGTACATGGTTAGACTACCTATAATAAATAAATACTGTAGTAGTAAGTATATTACTGTTAAAAGTGCAAAAATATTTTTTGTGTGAAGTTTTCCTTTTTTTGCAATACAACCAACTGATGGTAAGTTCTAAGTAGTATTACGCAGTATTACGTAGCACAGACTAAATTAGGATCCTTACTTAGGAGTCCCATGTGACAGAAATCAAAGTAAATAAAATGGGAAAAGCCACGCAGATACTCGCAATAACATAATCTTGTTATGTAAAGAAAATGAGTGAGATATCTATTGAAATTTTCATTAGGTTTGTTAGAAAGATTTTGTATTATTTTATAGGTAAGTACTTATACTTTTTTACCCAGAATAGGCTTGCACTTGACTAACTCGCCTGATGGAAAGCGATGATACAGCCTAAGATGGAGCGTGCTCGCCTAGAAGAAACCGATTCACTCGCGACTTATAAAGATGTATGTACCTACTATACTACTATACTTGAACTTCAAAGATATATAAGTAAGTAATATTAAAAATCATAATTTAGGAAAAATACTACTTATGACGAATAGAAATACTAATGTAAGTACTCGTTAAGTACTAAAAACATTACGCCGACTGACAATTTAGTGTCGAACAAAACAAAAAAACTACAAAGACCGTAAACACAAAATAATTATACAAACGCCATAACAAATACTAAAAATTAAAAGAGCTTTAAATTTGCTTTTGAAGGTGTGCTGGTTTAAATCGTTAGTTGCTCATTATTGTCGCACAATGGGAGGTGGGTCTCAGTTAGGCATTAGAAAGGCTGAGCTTTCGCTAATGACATCCCGCGGCGGCTAACCTACCTACCACTTCTTCATACCGAACACCGCATTTTACCGAATACTCATTGTTCTCACAAATAATGTTTCCTTCGTATAGGTACTACACCTACAAATTCCATTAATAAAACATTCATTTGCATTGAAATATTGTTTTGGTTCGTTTTTGTTTACATATACGTTAATAAGTAAAGATAAGTAAGTACTTAATTTAGTTCAATCGCAATTTTGCTGGATATTCGGGTAAATTCTAGAGCAAGTTAACGTTGATTAGCAACATGCGGTACAGGTAGCGCCATCTGTATAATACGAAACGCACTAGCGTCGGCTGCAACCACCGGTGGAACGTGTTAAATGCAACGACTGACAAACCCGCCTATAGTCAATATTGACACAAAATCCCATAATTTTGACCGCCATGCACACAATAGATTTATAAGATAAACACAGAGTAAAATGTCTGTAAATAGGATTGACAACATTTTAATATATGGTCTTATGTTTACTTTGGGTTGGTTCACCTTTCTGTTATGCCTACATGCGTTAATGCTGTACCGTGAAATCATTGTTTTTTGTAGACGCTTCGGAGATTAAATATGAATAAAGGACAAAGCGCTGCGAACATATTGTGGTTTTTTTTCAGACCAGTTGACTTAGTAAGTCGGTGGGATTTTAGTATTACCTACAGCGTTTTATATTTAAATGAGGGTTTTGAGTTTTCAAATGCCTAGGTGCTTCAGACAACGGTTAAAATTATAATATTAAAAGCACTCTTTAAATTCTTTTTTGTTTTCTTTGTAATTTGATGTGTTTTATGTAACTGGCTTTGTACCTTGGGCACAATAAAAGGTATAATTACATTATACACTATAAGTAGGTACTTAGTCCCTAGTTAGTGCCTGTCTCTGAGATTCCCTGTCTAGGCTACTCTGGCTTGACATACCAGGATTCAAAATTATTCAACGCATGTATTGTCTACTTGATAAAAATAGCTAAGTACTTGTAATAAATCCAAGTGTATAATGTTATATGTAGTACCTATAGGTACGTAATTGTAGAGGTAGATGATGTTGGCATAAGAAAACCTTTGATTTTAATACTAGGTTACATTAAATACTGTCATTCCACCAAAAATCTCGTTAAAACGAAAACCGACTCCAAATAGCATTAGATTAAGGTTCGGAAGAAGAGATTAAGTACCTTTATACATCTTCAAGTTTAGTACCTAAATTCTTACTACTTTATAAAGATATTGATGACAGATGATTTAGTTACAACAGTTGACTTAACAACCAAGTACGCGAAAATAAGATGAAAAGAGTTCTGCATCAAAGCAACGCAGGATAAGCACATTTTTTGTAATAATTTTAAAAGCTGTCATCGTTGTAATACATATCAAAAAATATCGGTAAGGAGAAATGACACTGAAGAGGCTTATAACCAATCTGGTTATTATAAAAGGGAACACCTGAGTAAACGACAATCTCTTCAAAGAGCGGATTTTAACAGTTTATGTTTACAGATTACCTATTGACAAACAAAGTTCAAAGCAGGTAATCTTTTATACGTTATTATTGGTAGAGTTGTACCGAGCGGATGTATGGGAGGCTCGCTGCTTTCCACATTCATGACAAGCATAATAAGAACAGTTTGTAATGCATCGGTTCATTCCAATGTGTGTCAATCACATTAATACATATTATAATTATCTATAGTTCGGTATTAACAATCCTTTACTACAGCTAGATAGTTAACAAAACAACTGTCATTTTCTTATTTGTCATGTATCATAACAATAAAATCAATCACATCAATTTTCGTAAACCAGATTTATTATACAGTCTAACCAATAATAGTTCAAGCTTTAAAGTTAAAGCAAATTAGTCCTAAATCACAAACATTCATGTACAAAATCAAAACAAATTCGTTTATTCTTGCAAAGTTATTATTAACGGAACAATATTTTGTCACAGACGGAATTAATTAATATTATAACAAAACGAGTCGAGATAAAAGAACTTGAACTATAACTCAAATCGCTATGTTTGCACACGTCTCTTGTTCTATAATGCGGGGCAAAGGGGTGTTATTTAACTCAAAATCAATGGCAACACCATTGTATGCACACCGCGTCTGCTCGAGTGGGGGAACTTTATGTCTTTTGCCTATACTAATAACACCACCCCAAGGGTGGTTCCTTCGAGCGAACGGGGACCATGCCATCCAAACTTTGTATGTTAATATAAACACTCCTGTAGGCCTCGCTGAGAACATCACATAATTCAATATACTCAACCGGGAGCATTATTCTAAACCGGAATGGCGCGATGTTGTTACCGTGACACTGGCGATGCACTCATTGAACCACTTTTTAACAAAATGTAGTACCTATGTTATTAAATACGTGTTATGAGTACTTAGAAGGCAAACCAAACACGCAGCTGTCAAGAAATTCAATGAGGTGTACTCAAATAAGCAAAGTAATAATACGCATTAGGATCAGATATTTGGATTACATTATTATAACTTAAAGCTTTCATTGAAACCGTTTGGGAATTTGCGTCTTAATAATAACACACACAGTTATGAATTAACATAATGTTTAGAAATTAAAAAATGTCCTCTTAGTAACTGGCTCAGTGCACACAAATTAATAAAAGTATCGGCCTTCAAACCCTACAATTCTCATTGAAGAAACCGAAATTAAAAATCCTTTCTCGGAGAATATCAGTGTAGTGAGGAGAAAATAGTTCAATCACCGCCTAATGTGTTGGAAATATTAAACCTAAGTCATGTTTAAAAATTTGCAATCATACATCTCTGGAGCCAAAACTGGACCCCAGAGCTATTGGCATGTGTACACACCATCTTCGAATTTAAGTATAAAAAACCTCGAGCCAAGAATCGAAACGGAGACCTCACGCTTACCAAACATATCAAGCAACTAGACTAAAGTAACAATACAAAAACTCGAATAAATAAAGAAACGTAGTAAAGTATAAGTAGAAAAGGTTCTTTACACACATTTGTTGAAAATTCGCTCTCGTACCATGTAAATATGGAGAGGAACAAAGTGAACTCTGCTAAGGATCGGTAGGAGAGCGATCAGGGCGAGCAAGTTCCAGCGCTCGGGTACACATGTTCGCGGCGAACACTGGGCGTACAATCGTACATGTGTCTCCTCCTAGCTTTTATCATAAGGATGTTCTAGTCGAATCGACACTCGCGACAGACGCGCCCTCTCTCTCCCAACATAAACTATGCACATTAAACATGAGTTCAACCTGTCTACAAACTATATCTACTAAGTACTATTTTAGAAACATTGTTACAGCTACGTACGTGGATTTATGGAGCTAACACGGTTAGATCTTTGTACGTTTTAGTATTGGACTTGGCGTTTAGTAAAGATTGGTGACTTAAATGTCCTCAAGCTATTAAATATTGCTATTATTAACGTGTTACTGTAATATACAAGTTCTACTAAAGTTCTATTAAACCAATTATTATGAAGACTCAAGTATCACAACGATTACCATGGTATACTGCTAAATGTAACTTTGCTTCGATTTCGATATCGGTACGAGATAAGTACTTAAATGTTTGTGATCTAAACATAGCCATTGAATATATGTATTAATAAAGGTTGGTGAGAAATATTCCTAGAAATAATAAGGAATCGACAGTTTCATGATATAAAGATTAGGCATGAAGCCAATAAAAAATTGTAGTAGCAAAAATTCAATGAAAACGTTTGAAGATAAATATAACCAAATATAGTATGCGAAATTTAAAACCAGGCTATATAAAGGTAAACACTCGGCGAGTTCACTAGGTAATGTACATAACATTATAAAAGTATATGCTCTGTTGGAACCTCTAAGCTCTCTCGAAACGTTTAGCATTACCAATTCTCGGCTCATTGAATCCAAATTGGACTCGGCTTTGTGAGATCCCTTTTCTCCCTTTTTCATTTTTACGAGTGTTGCTTTGACGCCAGGCTACTAATGAACTTAGTTAACTCCCCTTTTTATTAAATTATCACTGAAAGTAGTTCCTTAACCGTCTCCTTGCTTAGTAGTGTTCTGTTTTTCTTAATAGAGCCTAAGACTTAAGTTAAGCCTATTTGTTTACGAACTGGACTGAAGGTGTTATCTTTTTAGTTTATAAACGAATTTTGAATTTGTTTACTTAGTTATATTTTTTTAGAAATACGTTCAAAAATTTTTATAACTGTTTGTCTAAGCTATATCTGAGCAACTATTTCGAAATATCGTTGAGCGTTGACGAAATTCTTACAGACAGGGAAATAAGTATAGTGAAATCGTAGTAGTATTTCAGAACGAAAGTCAATATTGATTTGATTCCTGTACTATGCTGTTTTAATAAATAGGTAAGTATAAGTCGTTTTTATCCCAACATGTTCAAAGAATAACCATTTATACGTATCAGGGGCACAATGCATGAATAAAATAGGTCCATTAATTGCAAAGTAACAGCAATTTAAAGTTAAATTAAAAATAGAAGAGCGCATACAGCATGCGTCTGATCGTCAGTACACGGGCCGTGACGAATGACATCGAATGTTGTTGGCGACACCGACACACTGTTAGGGGAGATTTTAATATTTTGTAGTCTGTTTCTAATTGCTTTACAACTATGGAGCACAGCGTTTATTATCAAAACAGTGACGTCACACTATTTTTTTAAATTATAGTTGTTTAAAATGCCGTTTATTTTTTATCAAATCCTATATTAAAGTTATTTACATTTAAGTACTTATTTGATTCGACACACGATTTCAATGAAAGTTGTGATAAATGGGTATGGGTACTCAATGTATTAATGAGGATGAAAATTCGATCTCGCAATTAACCAGAGCAGTCCTCGGTCATCCAGATTTTTTCAGATTACCAGATTATAAGCTTACTGTTACTTTACTATGACTATCATATATAGGGGCTGGCTCTAAATCGCTACAAAAACTCTCCTAGTGTAGAAGGTGGTGTCTTGCCAGCCATATGTATACCTCTTAGGTACTATTTTCAACGGTCACGGCTAGTTTGTATTTACTTGTATTTATTATTCATATAAATCACATCTAGGTACACCTGAATATTCAGTTAAATTGCAGTTAATACAAATGGAATGAATCACGAAAATAGCGTACACGTTATGCTAGTCATCCAATTAGCGTGTACCTACGGCGAGGGGACAAACAAACGTTTGAACAGTCAGTCACCATCCCGTCCGCTGTGGACTAATGGAAAATGTTAATGCAGTGATCGCGCGCATACACACAACACACAAACTGTGTACATTCGCCTTTAATGTCGTATGATTAAACATGAACCGAGGAGTTTATCAAATTTTGGCACGCGTTTGTTCGTCAGAGCTGGGGAGATAGATGTTTGCAGACCGGGCGCATGCATCGACTGCCTCTCAGATAGAGCTGTCAATATGTCCACCGGGACAACCTTGAGTTATTGCTTTATAAACATTTTCTTTTTAGATCTATGGTGTTACGTTTTGGAAAATTGCGGTGCTTGTGTTAACGAGCTCAATGACTACGTACTTTTTATAAGTACCACAAGATGTATTGGTTTCACAATTTTTCTCGGCGATTTTTGGGTTCAATTTACTTAGCACTTATGTATTCTTTAGTTATGGCTTAATAGTAAGGAAATCTCAAATTTACGAAGAGAATTGTTTAAAAATGTTTTGTTAGGGGTCAGTTACTATAATGAGATCATGTAGTGAATGATTATGTTATGTCACGGGTTATGTTATGGTTAGTAAATTACCTATTTAATCCACTTTCATCATAGAAATGTAAGGAATCATAGATAGACCAAATGCGGAAGATGACATAATTATTATATTAAAAAATAGAAACAAAGAAATGATAAAAAGTTTAAAGAACACCCAACAATGAAAGAAACTTACGTACCTACATTATTATCAAAATTAGTATTACAAAATGGCCTAATAAGGGATTCTAAATTAGTGTTAATTGAACTTCAATATTAACTACAAACAACAATTAAGTACCAGGGTACTATAAATAACTAACAGCTAAAGATAATAGACAGACAATCTGCACGGTTGGTAGGTAGGTATCCAAGTAAATGTACCATAACAGGAGGAGAGGTAACGGAGTCAGGACCGTAAGATGCGGCCCCCCCATCAGTCAGACTGTCGACTGAACGCCACTACACGGCATTGCACTTAACTCCACGCCAGTGTACATGTGTCTATGACGATGAGGGGCTAACTTGCTACTTGTTAATAGTTATGAAGGGGCCGAGTGGTCATCCTACAACCAGACACCAAATTATTATGAGCCCGCGTGACGGACAGCGGACTGTCTCACTTATTTGTCAACACGGAGTAATTGAGTGTCGTGATATTATGGTATTTATTATGTGTTCTAATACTACATTTTAGATCTAGGGCTTTAACTATAATAGATCTTAAAATGACTGAGGATTCAAACATTATTTAAAAAACTGTTGTTTCGTCTAATGTGTAACTTCAATTACGGTCAGAGTCATACTTTGAAGTCAGACCTAATTAAGTAGCCTACTTATTATTTAGTAAACCTATTTTTCAACACACTTGCTCATAAAGGGACTCTTATTTGTGCAAAACCAGTTGAATAATGACACGTTTTATTCACTAGTGAGTTATAGATTGTTTTTTTTTAATTGCTTTCATTTAAAAAAAGTTTCAATACCAAAAAAATTGTGTCCATACATTTTAAAAACAAACTTCAACTATGTTTCCTTACTTTGGTAGGTCGATTCCATTCATTCATTCATTCGATTTTTTTTAAAATAAGTATATTCTTTTAGTCTTTGGCCGATCACCATTGTTGTGTTGGATGCGCGCGAATAGAAAAACTGTTTATTTATTAGCGAAAAATAATAATTTCTTCGCAAATGTGTTGATAAACGTTGTATGGTACACGCGTGTATTGATGATTACTATCCTCGGCTATCTTTAGACCCTCGCCTGACGGCGAGGCTGGACGACGATATACACACATCAAAAGTGTCTAGGGATCAACATATATTTTTGCAATAACTTTTCTCCTGATTGATATTAATTAAAATTTTCTTTAAGGATTCATCAAATAAAGTGTTTTCGTTTGTCACAGTAACGATAAACCAAGTCACCTTTGCATTAATAAAGAAATTTGCCATTTTCCTAATAAAGGGATTTTTGACATTTGAACCATTAACATTAAAGTTCGAAAAAAAGACTGAAATAACAGTTTTCTTTAAAATTTTATTGGGTAACTTAAACAATTAATAATCCGTGTTTCTACCGCGAACACTAACAACACAAGAACATCGGTTTGGCATACTCAAAATGAGTTCATCCAAATCACGCTGTGGAATGGCCGCCCATGTTCGTTGCAACAACAAAAAAAGGTCTTCTTGCGACTGGATACCCTCCATATTCGGCAGAGCTCTTCTCTGTAGCATATCCCATGCATGCTCAATCGGGTTCAAGTCTGGCGACTGAGCAGGCCAGGGCAGGACATTGATGTTAGCTGCGGCGAGAGTCTGTCTTACAACTCTTGCGGTGTGCGGTCGTGCATTATCATGCATTAACTGAAATAAGGGACCGATTTGCACTTGTAGAGGAACGATGACGTCTGATACAATCGTCTCAGCATAAATTTGAGCGTTGAGGTTGCCTCTGATCCAAATCAACTCAGTTCTTCCGCCGATCCAAATACCCGCCCATACCATGATGGTTCCACCACTATAAGGATGGACTTCCTGGCAGGATTTTAATCGCTGTTGGCGTCCAGGGGTTCTCCAGTGTCGTATACGTCTTGTATCCGGTCTCATACCAAAACGAGACTCATCAGAAAAGCACACGAAACGCCATTGTTCTTCTGCCCAATTTCTGTGTTCAAGAGCCCATTGATATCGAATCCTACGATTGTGCATTGCTATAGGTGGTACCCGTAGCGGTCTTCGGGAATGAAGGTTCACTTCATGCAAGCGGTTTCTGACTGTTTGGTCGCTAATTAAGTTCCCTGAAGAGTGATGAAGCCGCACGGCTAACATCATGGCGGTTATTGTTGGAGCTCTTCGAGTTAAGATTTGAATGTATCGGTCTTGTCTCCGTGTGGTGCAGCGATACCGTCCTCTATGGCGCTCAGCCACGGTACCAGTGCTTCGGTAACGTGTCCAAAGTCGACTGATAACACTCTGACTTGTATTCAGAGCTAAAGCCACAGTACGTTGCCGGGAACCAGCTTCTATCATTCCCACGGCTCTGAGCATTTCTTCCCTGCTTAAATGACGTCGCCGCTCCATAATAACGTTGGTTTTAATCAGTAGTAGGGAAACAGTAGCACTAATAATGTCTTCAATGCGTTGTATGTTTTTATAGGGAAAATATTGACAGCTGATTTTCATCTTTTACTCGAATTTGATTCACAGTTCCTGATTCAAATTATGAAATGCACCAAAAAGGATCCATATAAATTTATAAAATCATAAATTTATTACAAAGCCACATCTCAATCTCAAGAAATCCGCATAAAAATGCTTGATCCCTAGACACTTTTGATGTGTGTATATCGTGAATAATATTATATAACTTAGGCCTAAAACTTAGATCTAAGTTTTTTTACTTAGGTTTACTTAGTAATTATGCATAAATCTTTTTTAATTATAATGTTCAATACAAAATATCTATGATAAAAGTTCGTTTGGCTTATACTTATATTATTATACTATACACCTCACTTTAAATCTAAAGCCTACTATCAGTCGTAGCTCGTACCGGCGGTAGAACAATGCCAAGTTATATTCCCAGTACTACTAACGCCATCTACAATCGCTACGATGAAGCTATTGATAAGTTCTGTACATATTTTCCTTCAACGACATGTTGTTTTGCTAATACCCCCGTACTTGTAGTTACACTTTTGGCCACTGGTTTATATTGGCGCTACAATACTTTTAGTTCCGGTGACAGCGTCTCGCTATATATATATATACGCATATTGTTGCACAATAAATATTGTACATATTATGTATGAAGAAAACATATTGGCTCATATAAACTTCGAAAATATAACGCACAAAGGACTCGAATTAAATTATAAGAAGCCTAATTAAGCATAACCTTTCACTCACCAGTACAATACAATAATCCAAATCCTTAATTATAACTGTAATAAGCAATGGGTAACAAAAGACTTGGTTGATTAAATAATTATTTTATTCCAATCATTATGGTATAGAAACTACAATATAAAAACAATTTTTATAACATTGTCTTTTAAACGTCTTCAAGCTAATCTAACACTTTAATTATCCCTCTTCATTTATAAAAATATTTTAGTTAGTGGCGATTGTCAAGCCAGAGGTACCAGGAACTATTTATGTTTTGATCTATGCTTGTTTGGCGGGTTAGTTTTTAAAAATCGCAAACTTTTTTATAAGTAAAGAGGTATACGTTTTTCTAGCCTCATATAACTACTTAGTCCCAACACTGTAAATTATTTAACTACTACAACGTTGTATTAATTTCAACTTTACTACTTTACAATAAGAACTATATTATATTGGTCATTTCTCCAAAGCTAGCTCGAGAAACACATAGACATTTTACACACGTATAGTGTCACAGTCATCATGACAAGTCAGTCCGTCCTTCTCGCGCGCGGTCAAGCATTTGAGTATGAACGGGACAGTTTACAGTTTTTTAGTATTATGTTTGGTTTTGGAACTTAAAATACAGCGTGATTTCATTTCATTCAATCAACTTCAAAACTGGTTATTCTCAATTCGTATAAAACAAATAATTTATCTTGAAACATCATGTATAAAAAAATTGCATTAGTGTGAGTATTTTGAAGGCGCCAGGTCTGGAAAATTTACCAATAATAAGTATTTATTAACAAAAAATAACTATTTGATTAATAATACCAAAAAGTTGCAAACAATGGGTATGGTTCAGCCGACGAAAGGCCTGAGTATGTTAGACAGATGGTGTGACTTTCTGAGTTAGTTTGTCGTCATTTTACTTTAGCATCCTGTCAATTTTGACACTTACAATATATTTATGACAGCAAAGCGTATTGAGTCACAATCTTTTCTGTGCCAGCGGCCAAAATTGGAAGCTACTATTGTCATTTTAGCAATGGCTAAAGCAACGCTGTCACCGGCACAGAAAAAGCGTGTCCCGGTCGAAACTGACTGCGCTCAGAAAGTCAGACCATCTAACATAGACTACTCAAATTTTCCATCGTCTTGAACACACCCATTACCAGACGTCAATAAACATTACGACGCTTCAAAATTAATTCAACAGTGAGCTTATAAAATTGTTACTCTGTGTTATAGGCACATTTTGCATTGACCCTTTGGTTTATATTAACTAATATATATCAACTCAGGAGCTCTTTTTCATTGACATACCATGACGTGACACCATGAGATATGTACTTGGTACTATTTCATATATTAAACATCACATCAAAAACTGTCAGTTATAGATTCAAAGTGCCAAAAACATATCTTGAGGTGACAGTGTCGCTATAATCGCATCTTTTCGCGGTTTTAGGATGATTTTCATTTTAATGAAAATGTACATACATGTCAATGACAATCATCCATTAAAGTCAAAATTAAAATATATATATAATACAGAATTAAATTAGCTTCCAATTTTGTCCACTTGAACAGAAATGTTTGTCATTATATATGACCCGATATTGGTGTCGCTGTAATAGCATTTTTCATTTTTGGATTGTCAATACATACATATATGTATTACAAATGACATTTAAAAAAATTACAGTATTAGTTAAGTTCACCAGGTCGGATAAGTTTGTAGCCATATATCAAAATGTAGCGCCACATACATCTTATTCGGCGGCCAAAATTGCAACTAATACTGTCAATGTCATTTTGTATAGATTTTTTAAAGACTGACAACCAAAAATGCGATTACGGCGAATAATAACGCCGCCATATAGGATGCGTAGAAGAAAATAGAAGCAACGAACTCTCTTTGTGGAGGCTAACATACAATATTCTGACGTGATGGACACTTTTGAAGACATTGGGTTGACAGATGTAGTTATAACTATATTGTGGCGATATCACCATGGCATGCCTATGAAAAAGAGTTCCAAATCCTTGCTGTGTGACGCGTTACTATAAAGACCTAAATAATATCTTGTTAATGAGCTTTTTTCTGTAAAATACTTATAATTAATCGTGCACTTATTTCGGGTTTTTTAAAGTAAGGTATACAATATAGGTATTTATGTACGTATATAAAAATGTGCATTTTATTTAATTACTAGTTGTGTCCCATTGATTAACGAATAATTAAATAGAATAAGTATAAACTTCTGCAGGAATGCAACGTTTTTAGCCTGACTTGTATTTTAAGAGTTTGTAATAAGACAAAACTACTGGACTGTTTTAAAACATTATTCACTAACAGCATGCTTTATCACTGAGTGACATGGATGGAATAACAAGGCTATATTTTTACCCTTTTTTTAAGGGAAAGGGTTAAACAGTGACACACAATTAGTCATTGATAAATCTATAATAACATTAATGTTTTCTCCTATTTCAATTAAAAAAATATCAATTTTATGTGTTCATTGTAACAATATAATGTATCACTAAGTTTTGAAGGCAGGTTATAGCCAGGCTTTATTCTATTTGAAAATACATTACAATTGCAAATCTTCAAAAAAAAAGGAAGTGTGAACTAAGGGCAACAAATAAATATAATCTCTTAAGCTTTATAATATAAGTAGGATACATTATAAATTAAATATTAAACGAATATATGTTTTGCAGCACGCGCAAAGAGTCCAAATTTGGGCTACCTTATTAGCGTTAACCTAGTTTTAACAAAACTAGGCTCGTCTTGAATTCATCGATATTAGAGTAGCCGAACTGGAGTTTGACCAAATAATCCCAAAACATAAATAGCACTATGGGTTTAATAATTATATACCAAACAGTCTCTGCTTAAATCAGGTTTAAGCACATACTGTTTAGCTTTAAACCAGAGAGACCTTCGACGCTAATAAGGTAGTAGAAATATCCACTGTCTGCTTACAAGTAAGATTTACTTTTTATCTTTCGCTTAAAACATTAAATTAATCTACATATTACAATGTAAATAACAAGTCGTTGTTTACACTGGCTGTGTTTAAAAACGTTAACAAGACTTACATTTTATCCACAATAATTCAATTCAATAACACAAAAATAAATTCATAATATATATTCAAAACATCAATTGTAAAAAAAACATGTACCATGTACAAACTTAAAAATAACCATTGCATGGATTTGTCAACAAAAATATTATAAATAAATTAATGAACTATTATTAAAAGCGATCAATATAATTTTATACTTATCACATAACGATAGGATGTCTTTGTTTTACATAAAATAGTATTTTACTTTTTAATTCAATTTAACATCATTCAACATTGTTTTTAATATAATTATATTATCAGAAGAATATTGGGGCAAGAGAGATTTACTAAATTAATATCGAAATCCTTCAAAGAAGCCTAGATGTTCGTATGTGTATCAGCAATAAGTACAAACAAAATTTATAGATGGCGGTGTAGTGCCACAAACTTAACTGACTCGGCGGTCAAAATTGGAACTAATACTGTCAATGTTATTTTGTATACATTTACACTTTACAGACAACCAACAATGCGACTGCGACTACAACGAAATAAAATACAACGACACCGTCACCGGGTCACATATGGTGGCACTATAATCGCATTATTGAATGACAGATAGTTGTCAAAATGACATTTGAACAAAATTCCAAAATTAGTTCCTATTTCTGCCGCCGGGTCAAGATAAGTTTGTAGCACTATTACATGATGACTTGAAGGGGCGTTATTTGTACTCAACTATGACAAAAAATGTTTTAAGGAGTTTTCGAATAAAAATCCACCACCAAAATGAATGAGGATATAGTGACACTATCAATTACCAATCATGAATTAAATAAATAAAGCCTAATCCGTAAACTTTAACCTATGAAAAATCTGCAATTTCATACTTTTCATAAAAAATGTATCATAATTTAAGTACTTACTTATATGATGCCGATTGTATCGATGTATGTTTTCTAGGTTCCTTGATGCGTTTATTATAGCAATCTAGTGACAAACATTATTAGGTTCGATGGAGTAAGTGAAAATATTGTACTTCAGTAAAAAATTGAGAATTCAACGATAGCTCTGTTAAAGAACAGCGAATTTATCCAACATTGTCTGTATTTTTAGGGGCAAAAAGCATTTTGTATAATTAAATATAGAGAAAATTCCTATTAAGTAAATGGCTAGTTTGAATAAGAGTATTCAATAATGTAGTATAAGTATAGCTAATACAAGTTATTAAGAAGTAGGGAACAAACGGCGATTAGGTAATCAAATCATCTGGTGCAAAATAATAGTTTAGATAGTGTAACTATATCAGAAAGTTACATAACAAAAGTTGTTGGCTGATTTTTAATATTGTCATTGTCATTGGCGCCCCTACTCTGGTATAATATAGATAACTACTAAGAAAAATTGATGTTGTAGTTAAAAAATCCCACCTAATCTGCTAATTAACTATCTAATATCTAACAGTGTCTTTTGTTTTCTAAACCAGGCCTCAAACCCAACCAATAATACAATGTTTCAAGCAGCAATTTGCCGCCATACTTTTGCCTACTACATATTTAACGAGATACATAATGGTTGCTTGAAACATTTTGTTGCTTCGTTGTGCGACCTGGTAAACTACTAATTAAACTTAATAATTAGTTTTGGTCCCATCCGAGTGATCTGTCGACTGCCATCTTCCATTGCTTGTATCTCATGTCTCTTTCATCATCACTAATCTTGGGTGAATAGACAACACCTTCACCCGTTGTAATCGATGTCACCGGCTTGTTCTCCAGTCCACCGTAAGCAGCCAAGGCAGCTCCAAGCGCAGTACTCTCAGTGAATCCGGCCCTTATGACATTAATACCAATTAAGTCGGCCTGCATTTGCATCAGTAAAGCATTTGATGTCATTCCTCCGTCAACCTGAAAAAATAAAATAGTAAGTTTTAGCAAGAATCCGGGCTCATTTTTTTTATTTTAAAGGGGGCAAACAAGCTGGATCATCTGATGATTACCGTCACTACCGCCATACCTACAGTGACTACCGTCACCCATGGACACCATCGTGGATGACTTCTCCTTCCTGTTGGTGAGTGAGACGTAAGGACTACCGGGCTGGGTTGGGTGCTCACGTTTGTTATTGGCATCCACATGACATGTGGTGCAGTACCCTGGACAGTTGGAGCGTCGTGCTGTGCTGGGATCTGAAGCCGAACTGCTCTGGGCGGGGAGTGAAGGGCTGGTGCATCCTTCCTAGAAGTAGGGTCTCGAAAACCTTGGATTTGCTGGGCAGTAGGGTGATGGGTCAGTAGCTCTCAAGCTTCCTGATGTCCTTACCCTAATTCGGGAGCGTGACGTAGCCTGTCTTCCATGCCTTTGGGAATGTGCCAGTCCACAGGATTCTGTTGAAAAGGCTTGTGACTGCCAAGACGGTGTTCGATGGCAAGTGGCGAAGTGCGGCGTTCGTGATGTACTCACAGCCTTCTGAACTTGGTGAGGAAGAGTGCGAGGTGCACTTGACTCTGCGAGAAGACCACTGCGTCTTCATCTGGTACTAGAACGACATTCCGAAAGCCCTATACGAAGTCTTCAACCACGCACTCGTATCTTGAGTCTTTCGAGTCGCCTTTTTCGACTCTCTCTGATCGATACCTCAGGTGAGTCTTCGTGGAGTAGTGGTCGGACCGAGGCTGGGCGATTTCACTTGTCTCCACAACTTGTGTGCCCAACTCCAGTCTCCGGCGGCCTCGTCTATCCGCCGCTCCCAGTTCGTGTGGTTGATGGCCTCGAGCTCGGTCTTGATGTTCTCCGCGAGTTTGTGGAGTCTCCGTTTCAGGGCTGGGTCTCTACTGGTTTGCCACTCCTTTCTCAGGCGGCGTCTGGCCTCTATTTTCCTCATGATCCTCGCTGGGAGATGAGGTAGGGTCAGCGAGCGACGTAGCGTGGTGGTGGGATCCACATCCGAGGGTGTGTGTGTACTGGTACGTACAGTGTCTCGGACTCAGCCTTGTGTGAAGGTGGTCCAATCGATCTTAGGCCTGGGGGGTAGTAGGTATTCCGGTCGATCCGGCTTCCACCGCTACCAGGTCCGAACCGGTTTCGTCAATGAGTTGACGATGTGCCGTGGATTGACTCACCAGCTGAAGCAGGAAGTCAATCCACGGTACATCGTCAAGTCTATGACTGAGGGCAGAGCTCGTGAATTGCCGAGATTCCAGGCCTTCGATTTGGTACCCTAAACTAAACGTTCGGAGTCCGTGAGGAATGGAAAGTCTTGTTGGCACCACATGGTAGTGGAGCAGGGCCAGGCCTTGTGGTGTTCATTCCAATCACCAGCAGCTATGAACGGATTGTTGTGTGGTGGCCAAACCTACGATTCTATGGACCTCTTGCAGTTCGATGGGGTTGATAGGTCGTTGGGGTTGTAATGTAACAAGTACATTGCTGGCCTTTCAAAGGTAACAGGATATTAAGGGAAGAGGAGAAAGAAGAGAAGGAGGGAGAGGGAGAGGGGAAGGAGTATTATTATTCGTGGTCCTGCTCTAGGTCTTGTTAAATCGTATCTAGGAGGACGGCAACAGAAGGTGAAGATCAACGATGTCCTATCAAAGGGATCATTGCTAGAAATGGGCGTGCCACAGGGCTCTATTTTAGGTCCATTCCTGTTCTTGTCGTATATTAACGACCTCCCTTACATGATGGAAGACCTATGTAGTATGGTTTTATTCGCAGATGACACTTCATTGCTATTTAAAGTGAATAGGAAGGATAAGGATTTGGTAGAAGTAAATAGGTGTTTGGCTTTAGTTTCGGACTGGTTTTCTGCCAATAATTTGCTCCTCAATGCGTCTAAAACTAAGTGTATTAAATTTTCACTACCCAATGTCCGAGCCATTGAATCGAATGTCTTTTTGGAAGGAACGAAACTTAAAATAGAAAGTAGTACTAAGTTTCTAGGTATAGTTTTAGATTCTAAGTTACAATGGGGATCCCACATTGTCGGTCTTTCAGGAAGGCTGAGTTCTGCTGCGTATGCTGTTCGTAAAATTAGGGAACTAACAGATGTGGGAACGGCAAGTATTGTTTATTATGCATACTTTCACAGTATTTTGTCTTATGGCATTTTACTATGGGGGTGTGCCGCGGATTTAGATTCAGTATTTATATTACAAAAACGAGCAATTCGGGCTATTTATAATTTGGGGTCGAAAGAGTCATTAAGGGAACGTTTTAAAACATATCAGATTCTTACTGTTCCCTCTTTGTACATTTTTGAAAATATATTGTATGCTCGGAAACATCGTTTTAATTTTAAAGTTAATGGCGATCTTCATAATTTTAATACTAGGAATAGGCATAAAATCGCCATCTCAGGATGTAGATTAGCTAGGACTAAAAAGTCCTTCATTCATAGATGTATTCAATTTTATAATAAAATCCCCCGGGAAGTGACTGGGCTCACTGATCCATCAGTGAGCCCAGTCACTTCCCAGGTTTAGATCACACGTTAAAAACATTTTGATAAGCAAAGCATATTATAAGGTTACGGACTACATCAATGACCGGGATGTCTGGAATTGAATTTCTGCACCCGCAACCTCAACATGCTACTTTTCGATTATATAGGTACATATAAGTATTTTTTCTATATTTATAGATTTTATTATTTGTTTTCTTTTTTTTTATCTGTGACATTGTGCTAGTTTTAAGGTACAGTTTGAATTTTATTTTATTTAAAAAAAAATACCAGCACGTGTTTCTTGCCGATTCTTCTCGGCTGATGTAATTTCCGAATCGGTGGTAGAATCAATTCTGACGTTCATAAGTGCCTCATTGAGGCCTTAACTGAATAAAGGATTTTTGACTTTGACTTTGAGTAACCTCTTCTTACTTAAGCTTTTACCAAATACTTGCAAATTTAAATATGACGTACCTTAAGTAGTTGCAGCGGTATTCCACAATCTTCATTCATAGCGTCCAATATATCCCTGACTTGGTAACAGACCGCCTCCAACGCCGCCTTTATAATATGGTTAGATTGCGTGTCTTCCGTAATACCACATATTACACTGAAAATAAACAACATTACAAATTAAGTACTATAAATTCATGCATTTTGTATATGTGTGCGCAGACGCATTCCTGGACCGTATTGAAATTATGACAGGTATGGACGACGGGCTTGTGGTTGCAAAGTCCCAGCAAACTCCCTTTGCACTAATTTGCTTGAGGCTTTCCTCGGCTTGTGCATGTCATGTAGATGCCTAAGGCAAGTCAGGTGAGTTACCACGAGGAAAGTCATCCAAAGCCACCTATTTTTTCAGGGTGTTGTAAGTACCGTTTGCGGAAATGATGGAATCCTGGAAGATGAGCCAGTCGAGGGCTTGTCCTAGGGTGGCCGGCAAACCGCTGTTTTTGGTTCGGATTTCTAGCCACACGATCGGCGCGGGTCTAAGAAGCCTGTGAGTGTATTCGGATGAGCGCATGCATTTCCGGCAGCGTAGCGAGGAGATTCACGGTCTGCTTGTAGATATGCGGGGCACACTGCTATAGCCACAGCTGGAACATCCAAGCTCGGCTGGAAACGCTTTATTGACTGAAGTAAGCTGGCCCATGGTGAAAGTAAGGAGAAAAACACAGAAAGTGGCAGTTCGAATACTACAATAAAAGCGGGAACGTCAACGTCAACAAAACTCACAGCGCGAGCAAGGGAATCGCGAGATAATGCCCCCCAAGGTTTCTCGAAGGGACCCCAGGATAAAAGTGTTTCCTGCTAGAGACTCGAAGCGGACCAACCTCGCTACCCCTGGAGAATGGCAGCGGCAGTTAATAATATGCAGAGATAGCCGCTACAGATCACCAAACTGAACGTCTCCTCTCTCTCATACACGCGGTCCCAAACCAGGCAATTTCGGGGGAAACGTTTTTGATCAGGAATTTCATCAAGGTCCAAAACGACGGCAGCCCAGCCTTTATATCGCGGTGCTATGGTAAGCCGACCCTAGTTGGAGGGATGATTAGGGCCCGCTTCCTAGAAGGCCAAAAGGGCCAGTGACGCAGGACTCTTGGTCCCCAACTTCCTGGGTAAGAAGATATACCAGATGTTATACCAGATGTTAGACATCTTCTGATGGCGCTGCTTCTTCTGCAGGCAAGTACGCTCTAGTAATCATCACCTCAAGTAAGGCCCAGAGTCTGGCGCTAAGTTTAAGCCTGTAAATTCATTAGTGATGTAGATGCAGTTTCGTGGATCTGCTGCCAAAATTCAACTTTCCCCTATGATATCCAAAAGGACCAAAGTGAGCCGGAAGTGCTGGAGATGTTTCCCAGGAGACGCTGGTAGGGTATGGTTTGAGTGCCACCACGCGACCACCATCAACGAAGACAACACAACAGCCATCGGCAGAACCAGCAGCAAGAGGACTTTGCGCAACACGCCAGAGCAGTCTGTGTTCAGAAACCCCCTAGCCCCATACAGAGGAAATCGCATTTGCAGCCTAAGCAAATTAAATGGAAAGTTGAATTTTGGCAGCATCTCTGCAGACCCACGAACCTGCATCTACATCACTAATGAATTTACAGGCTTAAACTAAGCACCAGACTCTGGGCCTTACTTGAGGTAATCATAACTAGAGCGTACTTGCCTGCAGAAGAAGCAGCGCCACCAGAAGATGTCGTGAAACTGGTACCACAACAACATGCACTCGTCGTGGTGGCAGTCGGTATGGACAAAGAAAATACTAGAGGTAATGTTCTAGTAAATTTCCTTTTGAAAACTAAAATCTATACCTATCAATATCCTTAAAATAGTTTCAGAACAGAAAATGATCCATCGGGTTCTCCAGCTACAAAAGCTGGAGAACCCGATGGATCATGCCCCACCGGATGAAGTCTAAATACACAGATGGTTCTCAAACAAACAAAGGTATATGACACAGATGATTCAGTGGTTAAGAGTGGAGCAGAATTCCTTTACATCGGGTCCGATGGGTCACAACCTGCTATAACCCATTCCACCTAGCCAGCAAAGATCCTAGATAAGAAAAAACATAAAAGAAAAATACCCACCCA
The DNA here is from genome assembly GCA_958496195.1 of Timandra comae. NCBI lineage: Eukaryota > Metazoa > Arthropoda > Insecta > Lepidoptera > Geometridae > Timandra > Timandra comae. The sequence continues at coordinate 13,981,323 of OY292353.1, forward strand.
TATGGGAAACAATAAACGAGTGCAAGCAAGCAAAAGAAGCACTATTTAAACCAAACAACACACTAACTAAAACATGTTCAGCATAATAAAATACTCTTTAACAACCGCCCTTCACTCACGTCTGTATCACAGATAAGACAGCACACTATGCCGGGCCTTTATGGAAGAAGAATAAACAAACGTCCTACTGAAATGCGAGACAATGCGTCTTGAGGAATTCCTCAAGACGCAGGAATCATACCCGGGAATGTTTCTGAAACCACATAATCTAGCCAACTTCGTGGAGGATGAATGAAGGTGGTTCTAATAATACAAAAATCTATATCAAAGTATTATTGATGTAGCTGATGTTCCAATGAAAATGAAAGAGCTCACGACGGGGACGTTAATAGTAATTCTCTACAGTCAGATTTGTCTAATATTAACGCGTTGTACGCAATCATGTATAACAGAGCCCAAAAATGTTATTAGACAGATATCACATATTACTTCCGACAAAGAAAACAACGATAAGAGTATGTCGCTTAGTATTAGCAAAGACAAAATTGGCACCCAAATAGAAATTAGTGAGAGTGGTACTTGTAAACACAAGATATATTTACCCTCTAGCGTCCTGTCTCCAATACGGCGCGTAAAGTCCACTGAATGCAGGCACGAACACAACACTTCCATTTTCAGTCGCTTTTTCGGCTAGTTCTTGGGAATCCTTGGCAGACTCTAATAAGTTGATGTTATCTTTTAGCCAGCCGAGGGCAGCTCCTGCCACAGCCACCTGAAATTTTAAATTTTAGGAATTTATATCCATACATTTGGTTCAGAAAACCGTAATAAATAGAAAGTAATAAGAAACTCCTATAAAAAACAGTTGAATCTCAAAAACTTAATGAAATAATTATATTTTTTGACTACCTACATTATACAAGTGAACAATTTTGACACACCTATATTTCGCCATCTACATTTTATGACAAATTCTCTTAGATACCTGGAAAATAAAACTAGAGAATCAAAATAAAACTCTCTTCATGGATATGGCGAAAGCTTTTGATTGAGTAGTAGACCATAGAACTCTTTTATAAACGCTAGATAGTGTAGCCTAGTAATAGAGAAAAATTACGTTGTTTAAAAAATTCAGGCACATAAATAGATGATAAGCAAATTAATATCAACAATCAGACATGGTGAAATATCAGTATGAAGTAACAGTTCTGATATGGAATACCTCAAGGTAGTATTTAGGGTTCTGTCCTATTTCTTGTTTACATCAATGACATTCTTTTGAATTATTTAAGAATACGTACTTTATGATAATGTTTCTAATTTAATGCGCAATAAAAAAAAATACAGATAAGGACACACAATTTTATCCCGAAATGTACACTACAAAATCGGGAATACAGCCTGTAAAAGCGCCAGACAGTTAGTAATTATAATTGATAAGCTAGTAGTAATAAAATATAATACTTACAGAACCTTCCAACGCGTAGACTGGTGGACTTTCACTGCCGAACTGGTAAGCGACGGTAGTCAGAAGTCCACTACCAGAGCTGACTCGCATATCACCGGTGTTGTATAAAACGAAACATCCAGTACCATAAGTAGCTTTGGCTTGTCCTTTCTGAAGACACATTTGACCCACAAGAGCAGCTTGTTGGTCACCCAAACACCCAGATATAGGCACACTTTTCAAAGGCCCATTTGCTATGTAACCATAGATCTGGAAAATAGATGAGTAATAGAAGTTAAATTTATAGTAATGTCTACCCATAGGTATTAATATTTTTTGTAAAAAGTATATTAAAATGTTAATTAAGTAATATATGGAAAAGTAATCACACCTCGGAACTAGATTTAATTTGAGGTAATACGGATTTTGGCACTTCGAAAAATTTCAATAACATTGGGTCCCATTTTAAGGTTTCAATATTCATGAGCATTGTTCTCGACGCGTTGGTAACATCAGTGACATGTTTACCACCATTCTCAGCACCTGAAAGTATATTTAAATATTTTCACTTCATTATTGAACTTTACCACGGGCCTACACTGGTACAAAATCATAATTATAGAATAATTAAGGACTAATTTTAGATAATTATAGTCATTTATTTATGTAAGTACAAATAAATAAGAACTTAATCAATAAAAATGTATAAAGTTCTGGAAACAAAGATATATATTTTTAGTATATTTGATATGTTTTCTAAATTAAAAGTAAAGGCGCTTATTGGCAAATATGAAGATTCCTTAAATATAAATTTTATTTCCGTAACGTCATATTTTAATTGACAAAAAAGTGCCATACAAATAATTAAAATATAGTTTAAATAAAGAAAATAAATGTGTGAAAAAATGATAAATGGATTAATAATAACATATCATTTCTTATCAGAAACCGTAAATGTTAATCTTTTAAATACATAAACTCAGTATCTACGACTATATGAGCTCAATTAAAGTTATGAGCAATGTACTTGATTAGATAATGGTTTAACTAATAGTAAAATTAATTTAGAAACTCAAATAGAATCATTTACTTTAATACAGCTGATAATAAATGATTTTATTTATTTATTAAATGATATTATTCTCGTAAAATAAGTAAAGTATTTAAATGCTTTAATTTTATAGGGGTTGCTTCTGTGATGTGATGCCTTCCTTGACAAACGGGCTTTTCTAATTCGAGAGTAGTTCCTGAGATAAGCGTGCTACCAAACAAACTCCTAAGCTTTCAACATTAAAATACATAGTTATTGAGTTGGTCTTACCAGTTAAATTCCATATAATCCATGTGTCAACAGTGCCAAAATAGCATGTGTTATTCTTCATAGCATTTTTGACTGAATCTACATTGTCTATTAGCCATCTCAGCTTGACCGCACTAAAATAAGGAGAAAGTGGAAGACCACATAGAGGCTGCAATATAGAGAAATAAATATACCATCGCTTGTAGCTCAGTTTATAACAATGTTTTTTACATCTAAAAATCGGAATCTCAAAATAAATAATATACATGGTAAATATCCCGTTAAACATAATAATTTAGATGTTTTATACAGATCAGATTTGAACATCTTTATTAAATTTTGGGTCACGGCAACAACTCTTGGGTTGCGTTTTCATTGGGTTACAGAATTTAAATATTAACCTTATTTTAACAAAATTGTTCAAGTAGATTTGAAAGTTGACTGAACAACAGAAAGGTAAATGCACAGACAATTCAATAAGAGATCTTGTTTTATGACTTTCTAAATCTGACAATGGACCGGACCCATGTTAATTTAGATAAAACCCTTGAACATAACATAATATTATGATAAATATACTATCATGATTATCATTGCCCTTTAGTAAACTAACACTATCAATAATATCATTTAACCTAAAACGTTTCTGTACAACATCAATAATAAATTTCCTATAAAGTTTATGTTTTAGATTTTTCAATTAACTAACTCAATAGTAGTTTGATATTTGAACAACTATTTATTGGACAGCCTCTGTCTCATAGGTACATAATAATTTAGACAAATGCATTAATACTTATTCATTATGTACTATAGATTGTTAATATGCAACAAAATCATTATTTCATTACTCGGTAGTTGCTTATAAAAACTAACTTATAACAATACATAGCCAAATACACTTTAATAATGAAAACGAAAATTACAATAGACCTACTAACAAAATGTATAAATATAGTTTCATTAGCAAAAGTCATTAGAACTTCAAGGTGACCTTTGCCCGGTTGAAAAACATTGTTTTCCTTTACAAAACTAAATATGTACGAACCTGTAAATAATTCTGATTCTTAGTCTTGTTAGGCACTTTGTCAAGCAATTTGTCTATAGTTGACGAGGTTCTCATATCCAACCATACAATAGCATTGTGTAGAGGTTTCCCCGTAGTTTTATCCCATACAATCGTTGTTTCCCTCTGATTTGTAACTCCTACCGCAATTATGTCCTGAAACATGTTAAATATCTTCTATAATATAGTAATAAAATGTACCCAGTTACCTATATAGGCAATTTGATAGAAATATTATACATTTACATAAGAAATTCACTTATATTGAAGAGATTCATTAGGTGTTAGAATGATTTACATGTAAGTAACATGTTTATTTATAATTTCTTATTTTATAAGTAAGCTAATATTGAGTAATTTGAGGATTGATTTAAAATGAATTAATTGGAAACTATTAAGTGTCTGACCATTATTAAATTGGATTTTTTTAAACCAGACAAGAACAGTAAGAAATTGTAGGTATTATTTACTTATATGGCAAAGGGTTTAAAGGCACTAATAATTGAACAAATAAGACTACATACCTTCGGTGTTCCTCCAAGTTCAATTAATTTCTCAACAGCCTTATTGATACATGTGACAACTACTTCTAGAATAGCGTAAGGATCTTGTTCGACCCAGCCTTCTTGAGGAAACTGTTGTTCAAGCTCTTTCTGATGTATTGCAACCACTTCCGAAGAATTTGCTTTGAAAATTATAAACCTGGCACTTGATGTACCTTCGTCTATAGCTCCGACTAAAGGCCCGAATTTACCATATTCAGACATGACGTGCAGTATTTATGGCAATTATTTTACTTAAAAGTTTTAACAAATAACACAGCACTATTTTTTCCTGTTCTGATAACAAGTTACTTTGCGAATGTGGTACTTTATTATTTAAGAAGACGCTAATCTTGAATCTTACTTATTCTGTGATCTTAATTTTATAGTTGTAATAAATTTTACACAATACAGATTCTTAAATGAGAATTGGAAATAATAAAAACTTCTCAAAATATGTAACAAAACAATGAACGCCGAAATGAACCAAAACAGTGCGGTCAGCGGGTTGAGCTGTTTACGTGTGTACTTGTCTTGTTGTGTTGTGTAGTGAGCTAGTGAGTGACTATGACTATGACTAGTGATGCGCCTGCCTGTGCCCGTGCCTGTGCGCCTGCAAGTCGCCCCGTGCCCGCCGCCGTTGAGCTGTTTCGATCCAATCGTAAATTTCGATCGATTTTCATATCGAACTATCGAATACGCAATGCGAACTGCATATCGATTCAACTTCATCAATAAATTTCGATTCTATTGTGGTCTAAATTATTCGGTCGGAAACTTCTTTTATTATTTAGATTACAAAATAATATTTTAACGATTGCTTGCACATCTAGACATGAATTTCAATAATAATAATAATAATAAGCCCGCAGGGCACCTTTGAGGCGGGGTGTCGGGGAGTAGCGACCCCGCGGACCTGACGCGCTCCCGGGGGAGGTCACCATTCCTCACCTCCGCTCGCCTTCACTGGCCGGCGGAGTGAACACTGACGAGGAACAGGTCCCCCACCTCCGTGCTTGCCTTCATTGGCCGGCCGGAGTGGAGCCCGCGAGAGTACTTTGGTGCTCGGAGAGTGAGAGGCGTTGCGTAAGTGGTGAGTTGGCTTAGCATGAAGCTGGACCCTCGGGCTCAGTGGATCGCGGTTTAAAACCCAGGGCGTCTGCTCCACTCTCAAAGCTCGTTTCATGTTGCCCCCTTGTTGCGATTCGAGCGACTTGTTTGGGGGGGGCCAGTTATAGAGCTGGCAAGTCTCCATCCGCCACTTCGTACATGTTTATAGCATTGTATCGGCGGGTGTCATAGTCCCCATAGTTCCCCAATATCCAGTCCATTAAACATCCCATTCCCATAACCCAGTCGTAGTTTTCCATATATTTGCAATAGTCCCAGCAGAACCGGGGACTGTCCTTGGATGCATTTTATAGTGTTATACAGGGATAGTCGCCGGATTGTGCATCCTTTACACAAGATTAAATATGTCAAAGGGCTTCCGTGTGTTGGCTTCGGCCCCATACTAGCCTTCCAAAAGACCGGGACTCTTTAATAGTCCCGTGAATGGAAAAGACATAACAAATAATAATAATAATAATCATTCACTACATCATCTCATTATAGTAACTGACCCCTAACTAAGCTCAAAGCTTGTATCTAGGGTATCAGAAACTACGCACACACTCATTCACACACACACCCAGACCGAGACAAACATTTGTGGTTCACACAAACATTCACCCCGCACGGGAATCGAACCCGCAACCTCACGGATGGTGTTAAGTAAATAAAAAACAATGTTGTAGTTTTTCCACAAGATTGTATATACTTAGGGCCGATTTTTCCATCGCCAGATAACTTTTATTCGATGAATAAAATTGACGTTTGACAGATTTTGTATGGAATAACTGTAAAAAATTCAAAGTCATTCGTCGAATAAAGATATCTGGCGATGAAAAAATCGGCCCTTAGTTGAATAAGAGGGGCTACCTACTCAGTAATTTTATTATTCTTTAACGTCTAGCCTTTCATCAACAGCCTGTATTAGTCCACCACATAGGCCTCTCCCAATTCGTGCCAAATGTGCCCTGTCAGCGTCATATCCATTCTCACCCGGCTACCCTGCGCAGATCATGATCCTCAATAATATGATGATCCAAAATAATAATTAATGCAGCATTTTTTAGGTATAAACAGTTCATCGTATTTATGAGCACCAGACCAATAAAGTTCATTGGTTAGTGATATCTTCATGATGAAGAACGAAAAAGACAAAAAAACATTCTGAGGAGTGGTCACGTGGCACGAATTATAAAATTAGGGTCCAGTAAAATGTAAGTTATTTTTTGGACTATCATAGTTACATACCTATATTGACTGTCTGTACATTAATTAATATATGCTTGTCCATACCTCACCATATTAAAGGATGTATCATGTTCAAAATTTTATTTATTTTGTTTTCTTTAAGAACATGGCCAGCCTTAGGTCAGCAGACATTAAGGCCTATAAAATTTTACTATAGGCCTTACTATACTCCTTATTTATCATAATAAAATATTCTGTCACTAGTCAAGAGCTGAGAAATATCATTTAACTGGTAAGTACCTAAAATTAGCTTTTGTTCGTATTCAATGGAAATCGAGGAAATCAAGAGCATGGCGTAGGGGTTAAGTATAATATAAGACCTTTGACTTCCGATCGGAAGATGGCTGGTTCGAACCCCGCCACATACCAGTGTGAATTCACATGTACGTTTATTCGGCGCTCTTACAGTGAAGGAAAATATCGTGAAGAAACCTGCGCACACCTGCGCAGAAATTCTAAGGTATGTGAAGTCGACCAACCCGCACTTGGCCAACGTGGTTGAAGGCCTAATTACCCTAATTCAGGATAGGCTCAAGCACCTCGGTGGGGACATAATAGGACAGTCATGGTCACGGCCCGATCTAATGAGGCTGTTTGTCCATGTTCGCTAATCGGTGACCAACTTTTTGTTTAGAAAAATAGAACGTACTACTGATAGCAATAGTGCAACGCAATTGTCCTACAAAACTTCGGTTATAAACCACCAGTACACCATTCAGTCACCAATTGTCGGACGTGACTGGTTATGACGATGAATGGTTATGTTTGTTTTTATGGGTTTGGGTCACTGGATAGACTTTACCCACCTAAATACCTTACCGGTTCTGCGGACAATTTGTACCGCACAACTGGTACTTATAAAATTAGAAAACTTGGATGTTAATAACCACTCTTTGCCCAAGTAAATGGGGGAGTGATAGTAAAAATTGGTATAGTTTTATTGGTTTTTATATTATGGCATTGCCATGTACCGGTGAAATATTGAAACAATAGTACACTGTCTGGAGAGATGAAAACGCTTGCGTGTTTTAATTTAACCTGTGTCGCCATCTAGTCAAATGTTCATAGAAATTGTGTTCGCGCGAGCGTACTCGGCGCGGCGGGAGTGGGAATAAATTGTCTAATTGCATTTACTTTTGGACAGCCGGGTTAAGAAGTCGGTGCCAGATATTAAAATGAACGCTTTTTGAGATATTGAGATAGAACGACGACTAAAAGTCAGGACAAATAATAGGTATAATTCAATAAAAAACAAATAATTTTTGAATTATACCTATAACTTACATGTTACCTATTCAAATAATTACACAAAAAATTCTTCCTAAAAAATACTGTTCCTTCGATTTGATCGGTACTATAAACTTAGAAGAAAATCAAAAACTATACGAGATTGTCAAACATAGATAGAAAAATAATTTAGAGAAAGCATAATATGTTACATACGTACCTACTTACTTATTTAATAGTAAGATTTTTTAAATACTTTTATATATTCATTAATAAATAATCGATACCTATGATTCGATTATTATATTTGAAGTAGATACATCACTAAAATTTATTAATTTTATAATTATGAATAAAAAAAAAGTTGTGTGGTCCCATCATAGAATAAGGATCACGAATTCACGACCAAGATTCTCTCTGGTCTCTGGTACATATATTATCTAAGGGTCCCTTGGTATGAAATATCAATATGAAACGGTATGAAAAGCGTACTTTATAGACCAAGATCCCAGATGTGCCAGGCGTTACTTATTCTTTCAGTTAAGTATAAAATCTATGGGATTTAGTTGTAATAGATATGTCTGTCTCTCCAGCGTGTGCTTACTAGTTAGCTTATTATTGTGGCCGTTTGTCAGGTACCAGGTGATGAAGTCTGATAAAATAGAAATAAGTACTTAGCAGTTATGTCGATAGGTACATACTTGAACAGTTTCTGTAGTTTTGCACTTAAAGCAGTGTCTGGGGTATGATTTTGAAAGTTACCGCCAATGAAAAATCTCTGATCTTATTTATGAGAAAATAAGTAAGTGAGGAATGGCGCTTGTGGGATCTCTATCTATTGCGAATGAAGAATGGGAAAATTTTAAGCGCCATCTATAAACTTTTAGTGATACTATTACGAGGAACTCATGACACTATTTAAACTAGAGTGTAGAATGAATTTGAATACAAAATAGTTCATGTGGTATTGTCACTAGATGGCGCTAATAATTATTTAAAAAGTATTCAACAGATGGCGTTTGCTTCAGTTGACGTTGACTTTTTTGTTTATTTATTTAAGTACATGCTGGCTATTGTAGGATACTTATTATTTTACAATAGTTTTATTATTTAATAATTTAGAGTTTACAAAGTTACAGAGGTTTGCGCAGTTACGAAATACCAAAAATTATGCTTATTGCGGAAACTCTGTTACAAACTTACTAATTACAAGGAAACTTTTTAATTGATAGTTTTCAGCAATAATAATGAGATCAGATCAAAGTCAGTTCACAATGAAAAAATAATATACTAGCGGCGCCCCGCGGTTTCACCTGCGTAGTTCCCGCTCCAGTGAGAATGCAGGGATAAAATTATGCTAAAAACCTTTCTATTAACTCTATCTATTAAAAAACGGCTTCAAAATCCGTGGCTTAGTTAGGAAGATTTAAGCATACCTACATAGGGACGGACAGACAGCGACAGCGACTTGTTTTATACCTTTGATGATAGTGATTATAATACCGGGTAGGTAGTCCTTGGCATGTTCATTATTTTAGGTGGCGTCAGTTTACAGAGGTAATTATAAATTATGGAATAAATAATTTACTTTTTAAACTGAAACTTATTCACATAGGTGATTTAAATACAATTTTAGCAAACTATACACCTACCTGGGTCCGGGGTGTATTAAAAAAATCATCTTATTTATAAGTAAGTACTCATCTAAATATAAAAATACATAAGTAGCTAAGTAAGTGCTTATCAAAATATTGTTTATGTCATGCTATTAAATTAGTGCCACTGATAACAAAATAAGTACTTACTTATTAACAAACTAGCTAAGATAGTACTTACCATCAACTCAAGTATAAGACGAGCCTGTACTTTAGCTGGTGCTTTTTTCAACATCTTGACAAAAGCGGCTTACACGAGAACCACTATCATATTTTCCGCAAATGAAAATCCCTGGGGACTGGGGATGCTACTGGACTCGTGGAAAGTTTATTTTAAATATGTAGGTACTAGTTTATTACTAAAAGCTTTAAAACCTTGTTCTTACCTTGTGTGAACCACACATGTTTGTCTTGGTCTGGGTGTGTGTGTGAATGAGTGTGTGTGTAGTTTCTGATACCCTAGATACAGGTTTCGAACTTAGTTAGGGGTCAGTTACTATAAAGAGATGATGTAGTGAATGATTATGTTATGTTAAGTCCTTAAACCATCATGTGGTGATGGTTTGGACAACCTGGACAAAGTACCTAGCTGAAAATAGCACCACGTTACAAGCCTACACAATTAGTATGTTCAAAGGCAAGGCGAAATCATTTGACACGAAAATATGTATACGAGTATATCATACGTTACAGCTTAAAATGACACGTGTAAGTACTTATTTTTATATTTTCTTCATTCATTAATTTTCTTTTATACTCGTACTTAAGTTCTTTGACGCTCATAAGCGCTTCTTTGAGACCCAAACTGAAGAAATAATATTGAATTTTCGTTTAATATATTTTTTTTCATAATGTTTCTGCTGTTAATAGGTACTTACAATATTTTTATATATGGTGGAAAATATTACTAATAGATTACCTATCAGTAAAAGTAAAATTTTCCGAGTGTCTGTCCTTGATTCAAAATAGTTTCTTGAACAGAAACTAAAAGTGATTTGAAATTCTAATGAACTCATAGGATACCATATAGGATAATCTTTAAGGAGGGTAAGACCGCACGGTATTAATAGGTTATTTATAGTCCTATCCTAATAGCGCGTAGAGTAGTGTTAGAGCAAATAAAGTAACATTAGGATGCACGGACTTGAAGCTATTTGAGTACTTGTTATGTCATATTGAGTCTTCATTAACAACAATGGGATGCCAAGATTGTTTGCTTTACAAAACTGAACCGAAATGTGTATGCTATAAGTCATATAGTTCAGTCACGGATGACTAATGGTAGTATATTGAATGGTCGATTTATTTATTTCTACGAAGAACCAGTTCAGTTCGTGGCTTCGTCTTTTGCTGAGCGTTGATATTCATAAAGAATAAATGTTACTAACGTATTTTTTTTAAAGAAACACGTGGGATTTTAACGTATTTAAATGAGGTGTTCTTTGTTTTATACACGTTTAATATAAAGTTTTATGTATTTATGGAGCATTTATTAGGTAGAGTCGGTTAGTATGTAATCTAACAGTATTAAAACCACATGTTAATGATAAATAATACCAGTGGTAGAATTTTAATGAAATTAATTCTGCGATACGAATAAGTGAGAGCCGTGTCAAAATATTTATTTCATTAATCATCTGAGGAGTTATTTCACGAGATATATTGGCAAATAATTCAATATGATTTTGGTGTTATTGTCTTTACTCGTTGTAATTGCTGCTGGATATATAATTAAAACAAACATTAAGCCGAAGAATTTTCCGCCGGGTAAGTTTCTTTTTACAATATATTTAATTAATGTTGTACATATAGGTACAGGCCTAACTGCTGGTTTAACCAAAAAATATCGTCAGACAAAGGATCCAAATTAGAGAGGTCTAATTGCGGAAAACGGGCCACTTATTAGAATAATATACGTAATAGGTATTACCTATGTACGAACATAATATTATGTTATTTAATATTAGTTAAAGATATTTATCGTATAATAATACTCGTAAATCTTGACATAATTATGAAGACTGATATATTAACAATCAGTTATTAAAAAATATAGTTACGTAAAATAAAGTTATTTAAAAATATTGGTAAGACTTGATAGAAAATTTCGTGCCGCTGGATCATACTGTTATACATAAGTACTCCATGGACCATTTATTGAGAGTTATTCTAAACCAGTCACCTGGGCCAACATTTTGATTCAATGAGACAAAAAGTTCCAATGAGTGACATTGTTGCCGGATTTAGAGGAACTCGCTGGGAGGTCCAATAACTTTATTTATTTTTACAAAAGTAGGTGAATGTAGCACATGTACATAAGTATATGTATATTTAGTTTGATTACTATCCCCAAAGGAAAAAAGTTATGTTAAAAATACGAATAACAATTGTAACGTTTCTACGTAACTAGGTACCTATATTGTGTAGAGTTCTAACTTTATTGAAACCTATTGGAACGGAGACTAAATTATCAAGGAAATCTTCGAAATAGGATATGATAGGTGATAAGTATCTTTCTTTGTCAAATTTAATTAAAATTTATTCGACTGTTCAAGTCAAGTCGAGTCAATAATTAAGAAATCAGTAGGTAGGTATATTATTTGTATTAAGAAATTAATATAAGTACCTGCAAAAATGACAATTAGTAATATTTTTATGGATAATTTTCTATTGATTCCTTTCCTCTGCTTATTTATAAGTGCAATATAATCTACGTATCCGCCAAGTAGGGTAAAACTGCCGGCTATCGGCCCCTTAAGGCGACGAGCTTCCACAACTTTAGGTATTTTAAGCTACCTCAGACCCCGCGCTAGCTGCGTGTAGCGTATTCATTTACGACACAGATAGCGCGCGCAAATACGTAACTCGCGCGGTCTGGTCGACGACCTCGCGACTCAGTAAAGCCACAGTAGAGCCGATCACGCAGTAGGACTATTAATATTGAAAGATATCAATATGTATTAGAATCGACTTTTTCGTGACTTAAATAAAAAAACACTACTACCTTATCAAAACCTTTCGTGCACATTAGTATCTACCTACTTATATAGTAAAAACATAAAATATGTACAAATATATTATCTACCTATATTATTAGTAGGTACTATATTTTATTTATTTATTTATTTTATTTTTCGCTACTTCTATTGACGACCTCGATGGCAGAATGGTCACCATGCCGGGCTGCCATCCGTAAGGTTGCGGGTTCGATTCCCGCACGGGGTGAATATTTGTGTGAACGTGTGGGTGTGTGTGTGAATGAGTGTATGGGTAGTTTCTGATACCCTAGATACAAGTCACAAACTTAGTTAGGGGTCAGTTAATGTTATGAGATGATGGAGAGAATAATAATGTTGTTATTTATTACTCTGTTTATGTTCTATAGTGAAACTCCTACCTACTTTAGTTACTGCTAAGGCTGGGCCCATTCAGTCGGAAATTCAATATATTAAAATCTTATTCTTATAAGTAAATCTTTAAATCTAAATAATAAATATTATTACCTGCGCCTCACTCACGTAGTTCCCATTCCTATATACGATAATAACATACAACAATAACATTCTGAAAATATTTAATAAAGGAATAAAATAAAACCAATAATGCCAATTAGCTATTTATTTATTTATTTATTTATTTATTTAGGACGACCAGTGAAAGTTACATTACATCTTATAAATAAAAACTTAAATAACTAAATTAAAAATTAAATGCACTTTCTGTAGGTGCCACAACATGCGAAGAATTAAAATATAACATAAAATATCACGTTAGATTAAAATGAAAACAATGGAAATAAAATCTTGAGAATAAAATAAAATGCTTGAATAGAATTAAAAAAAAACAATATATTTTGCGATAATGTAATGTCCCTTAGATGCATACCACGAATTTGCCTTGAATCCACAATTTCAGGCAAAATGTGGTTCAAATAAAAGTCTGTTTGTTTTCTTAATAATAATAAAAAGAATCCATATATATAAATAAAATTGGAGTGTCAGTTTGTAATATTGAAATAACCGCTGCTTACTATATGCTTAGGAATATAGTATACTAGCAGCGCCCCGCGGTTTTACCCGCGTAGTACCCGCTCCCGCGAGGATGCGTAGCTCGTAGTATCAATATCATACAATCTCGGCACAATTCACCATCGTGTGTTAAAAATTAAGTAACAGCGCCATCTATTGGTACGATTTGCGACTACAAAAAGTTACAATAAAACATACGATTACATATACACAATCCCATGGGAATTTTGGGATTCAAAGTATCCCATGTGTTATTCCTAGTTGTAAGGAATATTTGTACCAAATTTAAACAAAATCGATACAGTAGTTTTTGCATGAAAGAGTAACAAACATCCAAACTCACAAACTTTCACATTTATAATATTATAGTAGGATACGGTAGACACACCAAAATATTTTTTGTCTGTCTGTCTGTTTGTTTGTTTCGGCTAATTTCTGAAATGGCGTGACTGATTTTTACGGGATTTTAAATGAAATACCCTCAAAGTTATTATTACTTACTTAGTATTATTTAAATTCGCAGGAGTTACAATACGGTCTTCACTTGTGTTTATTTTAGCCTGTGGTTCCTCGACAGTTTGTACAGCTTCGCTGTAAAAAGAGATAGTTTTAGTTAGGTGATTGTCAATTGAATTAATTTTGTGTTTATTTGTACAGTTTCGTCTTTTTTTACATTCGTTATGGCTTCCAGGTAGGTCCGTTATCTACGACATACAACTGCACTCAGCAACGGAGATTTGCACTATTTTACACAATTAAATTAAATAAATAATATTGGGGCACATCTGTTTGTCTTGAGCGGGAATCGAACCCGTAACCTTCGGCATAGCAGCCAGGGCCACTACCAACTACACCGCTCGATCAAATAAAAAAATTATATACACAGATGATCTAACTGGTGCAACTTTTTTGTCAAAGAGGAAGGATTTTTTGATTGATGGTAATGAATAGGCTTCGAAACTAATGGAAAAATTTCGTTTTCCATTATAGACTTAACTTGACATAGGCTACATATTATCCCAGAATTCCTACGGGAACTATTTGTGTGAAACCACAAGGCACTGTTGTATAATAGAAATCACATACATACCTTCCATATGCGTATGTTTTCTTATAACGACCATTTTCAGATCTTGGTATTGAAGAACTATAAAAAAATATTTATTAGGTATCGTATAAATATCAGGACATATTTAACCACCATTAGTTATCCCCAAAAAGCTTATGGGTACTAACACATACAGATATTGAAATATTGATATAATTATATATATATATATATATATATCAATATATATAGACATTGACATACATAACATATTTTATTTATATACTTACATGTTGTAATACAACGACTACAGCCAACCAATATGCTCATCTCACAAATGTTGACTGTACCGGGAATTGAACCCGGGACCCACTCATGTGCAGTCCGGCATAGCGACCTTTACGCTACTGGATGATATTAGGTCGTTTTTTACCTACTACACTCATACCTCGCACACGTTATACTGTGGCTCTTTGTCAATTGTCATCTCGACCTAGTCCATTATATATATTATCTATATATATAAATAAAATTGGAGTGTCAGTTTGTAATATTGAATTCATAATGAAAAATCATAATGGCGGGACCAACTTTATCTTACATTGTTGCTAATATAACAAGAAATAAATAAACTTACCTTATTCTTTTTGTGTTACGTCGAATTTTTAATTTTGATTTCCTTTTCTCTCTATTTGTTTTATTTGCCATGTCCAATAATTATTTTACAACACAATCCACTAATTAAACAATAATAACAAAAATATTTACACTGAAAGTACAAACCTAACTAATAAACACGAAACACGCGTATTTTTACGCAGCGAGCCGGCAAAAATCACACAGGTCCTACCTTCTTGACGCCAAACGGCGGACTGCGGAGGAACTCACTCGCCGCGTGGTTATATAAATTGAAATATTGTGTTATTGTTAGATTATATTATTAATTTTAGATATTTTTTCGGTTTTTTTATATTCTAAATGTCATTGTCTATAATTTGACGCAATTTTTACGAATATAAGTTTAATATTATCCAGATGAAATGGAAATTACGATCGCAAAATTTGAAAAATTGGACTATTTCAAAATATTTTATGATCGAGCGAAGTTGTTTAATTCGTGTTTCCAGCCGTTTTATCAAAAAGCTGGATTATTAAACTATAACATATATTTTTATTTATACAAAATTAATAATATTTGATTATTTACTATTGAATCTAAGCGAGGTCGATTCTGAATTTTGCGGAACTTCCTCGGCTTAAGCGACTTTTCAACTTCAGCGTTGATCTTTATACTAATTGGATAAATCAAAATCGTTCAAACAAATCATTATGTAATGCTACAATATTCTAGTTTCAGAAAACCTAAAGCATATAGACGTATCTTTAACACATTATTTACAAATAAATATTAATCATGAAGTGAGCGAAAACACCGGTTACCGGCCCCTAAGACCAGCTATCGACCAGCAATGTACCGGTTATCGGCCGCCTACATTCACTATAGGAAAATGACTCTTATAGTAGAGACATAAGGTTGATAGTCCAATGAAAATAAAACAATTTATGCGTTAAGTATACCCATACAAAAAAGGATTTTGGTTGCTATTATATTTTGATAAACGTTTTGTGAAATATAGAATATCAAATATATTATACCGGGAATCCAAGGGGAGATCCCGGTGGTTATGTGGGGCTCTCCCAGCCAGAAGGGCGAGGCATATCCACTAAAACCCCAGCGACTCCCGACTGCGTTACACATTACGGTGTCGGTAGGATTCCGCGGTATTTCTACCACGACCCCCCAATGCCGGACCCGTACTAAAAGCGGCGCCCCCCTCCTGAAAAGAACATCCTCGGAAGCAAGGACGTCCCCCAAACCGGTACCGACAGCGAGCGTCCTCCCATGCGTTCACCTTTGTACCAGGGCTTGAGAGAATTGGATCGATTGCTCTTCACGCATATCCCAGCCCACCTCCTGATCCCCCACTTTAACATGCCCGAAATGCGGGGGACGAGGGGACGGTTCGGAGTCCGGGGACCCCGAGCCGTCTGGTGGACGCGCAGTATTGCATAACCTAAATAAAAGCTAATTACTGGCTAGTTACCAACTCGTATGACTGATAAATATGTTATATTTTAGCCATTAAGTTCATAGGTCGATAACAGGTATAGCTGTACCCTATACCCGGCCGTCATAAATTCAGTATTTCTGAAGGTCATAACTTTGTAAATACAAAGTATTTTGACGGCCGGAATCTAGTTGTAAGACCACAAAAATATAGTTGTACATGCATGTAAATAGACCTACTTCAGTAAACCTAAGGTTTCTTAAATAAAATCAAAGAAAAACATCGTAAATAAAACTGGTTTGCGACCTTCCGGCCGATAAGGGGTTTTTGAAGAAATTCGTCGACCTGTTTGCCGGCCTCCAAAAATCTCAAAATTGATGACAAGTTGATGAGTTTTAGTATTTGAATATGAAATTTAAACATTTTATAAACACACAGCCCAAAGTTTTCAGCAATTGAACAATAGTAACACATCTTAGCTTTGAAAATCAATCTACTTGCTATGATTTTTGCTAAATTTTACGCAACTCCTCACATCAAAATTTTAAATTGCGATTGGGGGCTCAATATTCCACTTTCAGGAATATGCCGTTAGCTAATAAATAAGTGAAGTTTGCAGGAATCGATAGACACTAAGTTAGAAAAGATAAGATTAATATAATTTTAATTATTTAACAAAAAGTGCCAGGTGGCCGATAACGGGTAGTGGCCGGCTAACAGGTAGTTTTACCCTATGATATTCTCAAGCGAGTTCATTGTTACATTCCATAAAGCTATAATTGTACAAACTTAGTATACCCAGGTGCTTTGACTTATTTATTATGATTTATTTATTAGTCATATAAATAATAAACATAAATAAATCAAAGCCTGTTAAGATATTTTTGATATTTATTTTGTATCCAAAGGTAAAAACGAAACTATTACTAAAAGTGTCTGTATGTTTTCAGGCTGATCCGTGATAGCCAGACAGTTGAAATTATCACAGTTCATGTATTTCTTTCTTCCCAGGTCCAAAATGGTACCCGCTTTTTGGCTCAAGTAATATTGTGCACTACAATGCCAAGAAACACGGCTCCCAGTTTCGAGGTTTATTAGAAATAGCCAAAGAATATTCAACTAAAGTGTTAGGACTTAAATTAGGCAATGAATTAATTGTAGTTGTTTATGGAGAAAAAAATGTGAGACACGCATTCACGGATAAAGTATTTGAAGGCAGGCCTACTAGCTTCTTCTTGAAACTGCGATGTCTCGGAAAACGATTAGGTAAGTTGATAAATTATTCTACTAAATCACTGTCATCTTCATTAAAATAATTGGCATTTACTTTTAATCTCATGTCAGTGTAGACGGCGTTAAGTTACTGGGTTGGTTAGTTCATGGCTGAAAAGGAAATTAATCACTCTATCGTCTTATTGAAACAACTGACCCCTGACTTCATTACCTGTGTCTAGGGTATCAGCTACCCACACGCTAATTCATATTGTCGTACCCACTTTCAAACCTAGATAGAATGTTGAACATAGAGTACAGAATATTTGTCTAGAAATAATAAAAAAATTGTAGTAAGTAAGTAAAATCAAAATCAGTTGTTCAGTCTCTTCAATATATGATACTGCTTGACTAAACGATATATTTCTTATTTTGTTTGGTTTAATAAAGAGGTAGTGTAAAAATATAATGGGAAAACCTACAAGGAAAAGGTACTTACCTAATCATGCGAATGAAACCCTGTTAGTAAGTCATCATAATTTTGTACTTACTGAAAGATTGCATTACATTAAAAGGTATTGCGTAATTAAGTTAATTAATACGTTATTGTTGCAGTCTGTTAAAAGTTCAAACTTACCCCTTTAGGCAAATATAAATGTATGTCATAAAGCGAATATTATTTACCGTTTATTATTTATTATTCTTTGATTTACGGGTACTCTACAAGTTAAAATAACAACATCATATAATCAGTCACCCTTTATAACAGCAACTGAACCCTAACCTTTGTATCTAGAGTAAACTGAAACTACGCACACACACTTTCATATACACCCAGATCGTAATATACTTATACATACATACCTAAGTGAATCGCACAAATATTTACCCCGCCCGGGAATCGTATCCGCAACCCCTTTCGCAGTCTGTCATGGTGACCACTCTGCATTTGGGTCGTCCATAAATAAGACTTTAATGCATTTTAAACTTTCGCGAGCTGAATTTATAGTCCCCTCGTGACCACAGTGTAACCTGATCGAAATGTCGAGGTAAATAATTTTAAATATTAAATTAATAAACTATGAAACAAAACTATTTTATGCGGATTTAAAGCCGCAATAATAAAACCGCGAATTTAATTCGTTGAAAGTAGTTTTATTTTACTGTAAATAATTGTTATATTCTGTTAGTTGTTTTAAATTTAATAACTACAAGCGGAACTGAACCGTTTAGATTTTCATTTCAACAAAGCCAAGTAAATGTTAGCTTTATACATTATTGCAAATTGTTTTATTTCTAAATAAACTTGGGAGATGTGATAATTTATCACAATTTATTTAACAGTACTTTTGTAAAACAGTTATAAATACAACAGTATAAAAGTGCCTCATTCTGAATTCTACTGATTTTGTGGGAATTTTATGATATAAATAATCCTTTTCTGTACCACTTCTTAACAACATCTGTGTTAAATTTATAATGATGAACAAACAAACTCACTTTCACATAAGTTACCTAAGTAATCTGTATCAATCGCTCAGCACCAGACAATTTATTATTGAAATTGTCAGAATTTAAGACACGCAAACAGCGGCAAACAATTACAACAAGCCTTATAAGAATTGAACCTGTTGTCTTACCTAATATAAAGTCTGTCACGGACCGCCCACTCAACAACTGAGATTGTCATTTAAGTAATAACATTCTCTTTTTCCGTACATGTTCCCAAAGTATTTGACAATGTTAGATGACAAGGTAACCTTCACAGTGGAAATACCTCGATGTAAAGTATATTTGCTTGTATCTAGTGGAATTTTTCATACATTTGAGGCGCCTATGTCAACCAATATGTATGTACAAATGTTAGCTTTCTTGTTATTATTGGCGGAGACATGTTAGAGGACCCTATTCACCTTTCGACAATGGTGTATTGTGTGTGATAGGGACATTTGTATGCACAATCGGGTTAGATGTGTGTCAAATCGATTCGTATTCCGGCACACCGATTCACCGATGACATGGGGAGTGTGTACATTCATCTCGCCCGTCGCGCCGTACCCCCGTGAACGTGAACTTCAAATCATTTCGGTACTCACATACTCGTATTTGATGTTGACACTAAATTCCAATATACGGTACTTTTTCGATTTAATTTTTAAGTTAGTCGTCTTAAGAGGACTCTTGTATGCGTGTTATTAGATAGGTACTTGTATCAATGTAAGTTTACGTTTGTAATGAACGAGATTTATAATGTGGCAACAGGATCGATTTCCGAGTGAAAAATTTTATAAGTATAATAAGTAAGTACAGGTATACCTACTAAGAAGCGAAATTACTAAAACACAAAGTACAAATCCTTATTAGGGGTCATAACAATAATAAAACGGTAGAGTGATCTCCAATTTATATAAAATCATATTTTATATAAGTCGTAAAACAAAAGCTATTTATGAACTAAAAATACATCGCTAGCCGTCGAACACAATGGTTCAAGTGATCTTACTCTATTCTTATTTTTACTATTATAGGAATCACTTTCGTTGACGGCCCATTATGGAAAATACATAGACAGTTCACATTAACCCAGTTAAGGAATGTTGGCTTTGGAAAAACTCCCATGGAAAAAGAAATACAAAATCAACTGCATCACATGTTGGTTTATTTGAAAAATACCCAGGGAAAACCAATTAGTCCCGGTAATTTCGTATCTCAGGCCGTGATGAATATTTTATGGAAATATGTAGCCGGTGAGTAGGTATTCATAGAGATAATAATAACGTTAACACGGTTTTTTTTCAAAAGAATAAAGTAATGAAATTTTTAAACCATGTTTTTTGAGTAGGTTTAGAGTTAAATTTCAACTTGGTTACATCAAGGTACTAGGTATTACAGACTTTAGGTGTACTAGAGACAACATTAACATAAAAATAATAATAAGTATAGCTACTACCTGTGTTCATAGTATTAAATAAACGTGTTTTTATCAGATTAATATTCAATCGTTATAACTGTTTAAAATATTCAACCTTAATAATAATTTCGAATTCTAGGAGAAAAAATTAAAGAGGAAAGATGGAAGCAAATGCAAGAGCTGTTCGCAAAGCGCTCAAAAGCTTTTTCGATGGCTGGTGGATTGCTCAATCAAATTCCGTGGTGCAGATTTATTATACCAAATCTCTCCGGGTATTCATTGATTAAAAATCTGAACAGGCAAATATCAAACATCATTGAGGTAAATACTTCTACTTCGGTTTCTTGGATTTCTATCTTTGTTATGACAACAATATTTATACAATATCGTTTTATTATTTCAGGAAGCCATAGAAAAACACAAGAATAATGAAGTCGACGGAAAGGACTTTATTTATGCATTTATGGACGTTGAAAACCAGGATTCTTTTACAGGTAAATCTTACTTATTATAATACTTGAACACCCTAGATGTTTGATTTTATGTTGTACGTAAGTATCAAAGTGTCGGCCTAAACCAGCATCAGCAGGGCAAAGGACTCCCTCTAACATCGTACAACGAAGAAAATTTGCAGACATAATACTTATTTCATGATTAATTTAAGTAGGTAGGTACCTATAATTATCCAATAAAAACCTCATAAACTAAAAATAAGTGTCTATCTAAAGAAATAAAACGCTAAAATAAACTTATTACCATATAAATTGAATCATTGTTGTATTTTTATGAGATTTCAAATAACGTAATACAATGAACTACAAATACTTAAATATAATAACTGCGTCGTTTTATTTTGCTGTTTTTAAACCTAACTCATACCTATTTATTTACCGGTTTTACTCTTCTATTTGGTGGCGTGATGCTCTATAGACTGTAGCCTTACTTGATAAGTAAATTAAATAGGATATCCAACACTGATATATTTTTTAATTTCAATTAGTAGAGTGTCTGATACTTAAATCATAAAAACAAATAAAATCTTCAAAATGCTTTGAGTTTATGTATACATTATTTTAAATAAAGAAATTGATATTATGTAATTACATCTTTTTCAAAGAATTCTGGAAGAAACCGCTGTATCGTTGTTTAGTTTAAGGTACCAAAGTACTTACTGCTATTATTTATTGCCATTGTTGTTTGATATCAATAAAATGTTTGTCTTTTAACTTTCTATTGATGCGAAGTGTTTATACTTACAGGTACTTAAAACATCCATGCATGTTGTATTATTTGTATCTTGGGTATAGTTTTTCTACAAGTAAATGGAATATTTACGTATAAAAATATTTTTCTCAGAAAATTAACATTTCCTTGAAAAGGTTTTACTTTCTGACAATAGACATGAAACAACAATAATATTTAAAAACACACCATTTGCGGCTTTTAGATATTTTTGGCATCAATTCATAAAACTGTTGCATTGCATTCACAAAGGTTACAAAATATGACGTAACATTGTGTAAATGAAGCTCGAACATGGAGGTACGGTTAATCACCATAATAAACGAAGTATTGTTCTCGAAATCAATTCTGTTTTATTTAACCTACTTCGTTAATTTCTAGTTCCCTTCACAGAATAACTTATGTGGAAAAATCTGATGAAGTATAATATAAATACATTTTAATTAACTTAGTACTTATTTATGTATGATAGACTGCCGCCTTCGTCTTTTCCTGCGTAGAATTAGGGTATACGCTCTCTGTATCTGGATGTAGGAACTCCTTAAAATTTAAAAAGGTTGGGTCCTATGTAAAGGACATGTAAAGGTTACCTTTCCGAATTTTTGGTAGCGAAAGTTTAAGCTATGTATTAAATTATATGTCTTTTCAAAAGTTCACGAAAATCAGACGGGAAAAGGTCAGAATATGAAGCACGGAAACTGATTTTGTGGCGAGATTCCGTGCTATGTGAGACTGGAAATATATTTTTCAACACACTTGCTCATAAAGGGGCTCTTATTTGTGCAAAAACAGTTGAATAATGACACGCTTGATTCACTAGTGAGTTATAGTTTTTTTTTTTTATTGTTTAGTTTTAAAAAAGTTTCGATACCAAAAAAAATCGTGTCCATACATTTTAAAAACAAACTTCAACTATGTTGCCTTACTTTTGGTAGGTCTATGGTCGATTCCATTAATTCATTCATTCGTTTTTTTTTAATAAGTATATTCTTTTAATCTATGTCCGATCACCATTGTTGTGTTGGATGCGCGCGAATAGAAAAACTGTTTATTTATTAGTGAAAAATGAAAATTTCTTCGCAAATGTGTTGAAAAATGTTGTATGGTACACGCGAGTATTGATGATTACTATCCTATCCTCGGCTATCTTCAGACCCTCGCCTGATGGCTCGGGCCTCAATAGCACCTCGGGAGTAATCACCAAGTTACCTCGCTTGTACCATAAATAACTATGTTTCTCTAAACAAGTACACATAACACGTATATTATAATTAAAATGTCGTTTAATAATAAAAAAGTGGAAAAACTTTGATACATTCTGTAGTTCACAGATTAATGTTTGTGTAGTAAGTACATAGGTACTCACGTCACATGTAGTTATAGTCCATTCATTTGGCCGTGAGACAAAATGTAAACAAAGAAATACTGGTTGTCAAACTTTTAGCTCTTTTAGGCGAAAAATATATCGTTTTTTTAGAGTTGAGTACAAGTAAAAACAATTCATGTAAGCACCTGAATTGTTTTACTACAAAATAAATAAACAACTATTTATTGGTGATCCTCAGAAGAAGAAGAGCTCCAACATGGATTTTCCTTTTTTTCTTATACAAATCGGTAAACGGAGGCTCGTGAAGTCGTTATATACAATATATTTTTTGTAGGGATACGAATCTTTGGCCAAGTCTCTTCTACGTATTTAAATATATTAATAACACCTTGGTGTATGTTTGGATCTTCGGCGAAGTAAAAGTGCAAGCGCTGTTTGAACCAGGTTCACTTATTTTCATCAAAATCAACGTTCAGATAACAGAAATTTAACGATAACTGAATATAAAACATAATACAATAATAACTTTAAACAAAGAATTATCAATAATTTACAATATACTTTACTATATAATCGGTAAGAAAACACTCACGTCAACAAGTTGATCAAGAGTAAAAATGACGGGTACAATCCGGCTAAATACGAAAATTATTAATTTTACTTTCATTACTTAAAATGACTGTTCACCTTCATTTAGTAGTATTAAAATGTATCCATAGTTTGAGATTCACAGCATTTTTAGGTTTTAGTAATGTCAATTATCATCGTCATTACTATTACTACCTTAGATGAAGAATTGGTTTCGCTGTGTTTGGTAGGTATCGCCGACGTAGTCAAATGCGGCAACAAATACTACACGTACATACCCGGCGTATCCAAGCCAGTCACACTGCAAGCTGTCTGTGAGGCGTATGTTCCTAATGTTTTATTAAATTTTGAACATAATACGTAGTAATATGACAGTTTGCGAGGTGAAACTGTGTAAAAATAATACTTCAAGAAACAAATTTCGTGTAATCATCAAAAACAGTATACAACAAAGTAGCTTTCTATGTCCCTATGTCCTGATGTCCCTATGTCCCTATGTATGCTTAGATCTTTATAACTACGCAACGGATTTTGATGCGGTTTATTTTAATAGATAGAGTGATTCAGCGGGAAGGTCTTTAGCATATTTTATCCCCATATTCTTACGGGAACGAGAACTACGCGGGTGAAACCGCAGGGCGCCGCTAGTCTATATACAGGGTGGCGCAATAGAACGTGCATATTGCATCATCTTTTTTTGCGTGGTAGAAGGGGCGTGGGCGGGGGGAGACCGATATCGTTGGGTAGCGCGGTTCATAAAGTTTTAGTCACTATGAGTCACTTCGACGGGAAGCGTCGCGCATTTTGCGTGCGCGCATTTTACGAAAACTCTCGTTCGTACGTAGTTGTCAGGCGACTATTTTGTTCTGAGTATGGTGTACGGCAAATTAGGGAGGCTCCGAGTGCTAATTTAATTAAAATCTGGATAAAGCGTTTTGAAGAGACTGGATCGACGTTTAAACCACACGCGAAAGGTCGTCCACGCACATCTAGGACCGAAGACAATATTGAGAGTGTTAAGCAGTCGGTACGAGAAGATCCACAAATGTCTACTCGCAAGAGATCGTCTGTCCTAAACATATCGCGACGAAGTTTGCAACGAATTTTAAACTTGGATCTTAAATTGCATCCATACAAGCTGCAATTAACTCAAGAATTGAAAGAGTCTGACTTCATAGCACGGCTCACATTTGCTAATGAAATGCTCAATCGGTTTTCAAATTTTGAAAACATCCTTTTCTCTGATGAGGCACATTTTCATATGAATGGGTTCGTAAACCGCCAAAATTGTCGTTATTGGAATAGTGAAAATCCCAGACTCAAACATCAAAAACCGTTACATAGCCCTAAAGTGACAGTTTGGGCCGCAATATCTGCGAAAGGAATAATTGGTCCTTATTTTTTTGAAAACGCACGGGGGTAAAACATCACTGTTAATACCGAACGCTATGTTGCGATGTTGGAAGGTTTTTTGGCCCCAGAACTTGAAAATTCAAGAATAAAGAACTCTAGGACTTGGTTCCAACAAGATGGAGCTACCAGTCACACATCAAATGACTCCATGGCGGTTGTGAAGCAGATGTTCCCTGGCAAACTGATTTCGAAAAGAGGTGATATCCCATGGCCTCCGCGCAGTCCAGACTTGACGCCTCCTGACTTTTTTTTGTGGGGATACCTCAAACACAAAGTCTACACCAATAATCCGAGAAACATCAGTCAGCTCAAGGAGAATATTCGTGGTGAAATGGCAGCAATCACACCAGCACTACTTAAGAAAGTTTTCGGTAATTTCCGTTTGCGGTTAGAGGAGTGCCAACGTAGAGAGGGTCATCATTTAGATGATGTTATTTTTAAAAAATAAACTTCAGTTATCACTTAATAATTGCTTAGTTTTATTTTAACTATACCTTTTGTATTTA
The DNA here is from genome assembly GCA_958496195.1 of Timandra comae. Classification (NCBI taxonomy): domain Eukaryota; kingdom Metazoa; phylum Arthropoda; class Insecta; order Lepidoptera; family Geometridae; genus Timandra; species Timandra comae. Next base: position 14,007,262 of record OY292353.1, read on the forward strand.
TTTTTTAATAATTATTTTAAAAATGCACGTTCTATTGCGCCACCCTGTATATAAAAATGAAACCCGTTTGCCGTTATCACGTCATAACTTGCGAACGGCTAGACCGATTTGGCTTTTTCTTTTGTAGTTTTCTAAGACTCTGTAGAATGTTCTTACGCAAAAAAATTAAGAAAATATCTCAGTTAGATTATAAAAAATACATTTAATTTTGCATATTTTAAAAAACGCGCCTAACGTATGTCAATCATTTGATTCGGGCTGTTGTATATGCTTCGACAAAAAATCTCCGAGACGCATTATCGGTATTTCATTAAATTTCCAGGTATTTTATGGCCAAAGTGTCTTATTCCCTACCAATTGCTCAAAGGTAGTGATTTCGAGTTTCCAATATTTCTACGCTGTTGCAAGCGCCATGATCACGGATGAACTGAACTTTTCATCCGTGATCATAATAGTTACTCGCTGGCAGTGTGAACATGCGAGTTACTATTAATAATATATGTATCTCATCAGGTATCGCGGTATCCAACCAATCTTTCATCTATGGTTACTAAATAGTACTTATAAAACAAAGTCGCTGTCGCTGTCTGTCCGTCCCTATGTATGCTTAAATCTTTAAAACTACGCAACGGATTTTGAAGCGGTTTTTTTAATAGAGTGATACCAGAGGAAAGTTTATATGTATAATACATGCATGATATTGTAGAGAAACACCGATAAATCTAGGGGTTTCTAATGTGATGTCGTAAAAAACACATTTTTTGCGCTTACATTGCAAAAGTATTTAATCTAAAAGACATTTGCCTTTTACATGATTTGATTTCAATAAGTATCTTAGAAGATATCTTAGTTTTAAAATAACATTACAGCAAAATTATGATCAAGGCCACAGATTACTAAATAGTTACTACGACAAGGCGACCCGGCTAGTGCACGGCGGCACAGAATAACTATTTTTTCACCTTCTACATAAATGAAGTCGCGTGTTAAAATAATTATTACACGCGAACGAAGTTGAGGGCTAAAGCTAGTATGTTATATATTCTATATTTCAAAGATTAATTAAATATCAAGTAGTCAGTAGGGAGTAGTCTATGTATTATTGATAAAACATGACATACAAAATAACCTTTTTCATGGTTTGTTTACATTTTGTCTCACGGCCAAATGAATGGACTATTCCTCCGTTATATTAATTCAATTATAATATAATACAGTTGTACTACAAAAGTTACATTATAATATCATTTATAATAAACAATTTTCCTCTTTTAATACAATAATCAAATCAATTTCGGCACATGTCTTCTTTTTGTGACATTAGTTTAGATATTCCATTTTCTGTCTCTCGCAGCATTTGGTTACATGATTAAAGGTTGGATCCACTTATTCTTTATCATTTAACTATTGTTTTTAGTATTATGTGAAGGTAGTGTAACTTATGTATTTACACTTAGTCCAATGGACATTTGTCCTTAATATCATTAATCGCACGGCCATCTAGTTATATCGAGGTGTAGTCCTCCGGATATGGACCCATAAACGGTGTAAATTACCCTTTGCCTCTCATGCTAAATGCATCTCCATTTAAATATGGGGGCTTAAGGAACAGCCCAAGCTTGTTTCCATCAGCAGTTTTGACATCAAGTGTGGACAAGGAAGAAGGAAGAAAACCTCGTTGATTAACTATTTAAACTAAATATTCATAACATTTTATTGTATTGTTTCAGAGGAACAGCTGAAAGTGGTGTGCCTCGACTTATTGATTGCTGGATCCCAAACAACTGCAAACCTCTTGGAATTTGCTTTTATTCAGATGATTCGGAACAAAAATATACAAGATAAAGTGTGTGATGAAATAGACAAAGTTGTGGGTGATGGCGTGCCCTGCTGGTTTGATAGTACTAAGTAAGTTTTTGATGATTTTTTTAATAAGTAGAGAGATACATTTGGTTAATTTATCATATAGGAAATACTACCTTAATAAACAGATACTACCATTATACCTACCAGATTATAACATAACATTTGATGCATCAATTGTCGCAATGGTCACTAGATCGCTGAGTTCACGCGTTTAATTCCCGTACGAGTTAAATATTTCAGTGTTCTAAAAACGCTTACTTTAGTGTGGGTGTTTCATGCACATGTTTCTTCGTAGTTTATGATGTCATAGATACAGTTAGTAAATCTAGGTTTGATGGTAACAGTAATTAAGTGATAGAGTCATTGATTGATAGATTGATTTTACTACAAAAGAAGACAGATACAATTTCTAATTGTACCAAACATTTGTACAACAAAAAGTTTTCTCGAATCTTCGATGTTCGTTTAATTTATCTTTTGAGTTATAAGTACTCAAATTATAAATGTTTCTGGTGTGGGAGTACGACGCCTTTATGATTATCGAAAACTTATTTAATTAAATCAAGTATACATTTCATAATTAATAAGAGAATCTTTTTAATAAAAGTTATAAAGTAAATTCGTAACACAAACAAGTGCTAAAACAATGAAACTTTCTACACCAAAAACAAGGTAATAAGATAATGATAATAAAAAACAAATAGCAAACAACTAGAATATCAATCCTTTAAACTTTTCAAGTAGAAAATTGTATTTTAAATGAAAATAGAACATGGCATGAAATATTCATGATAAAAACGCTGTAAAAATCTCGTGAGAGTGTCCAAACAAAAAGGATCTGCTGAGCTCTTTCAGTTAAAGCGATGCACATCTCTGTGCAATATTCCTTTTATCGCTTTTAAAAGGATTACTGTAAAGTTTAATGCAATCAAGAGATGGAGTGCCTCTATAAAACGTTATGTAAAGAGAGAGCTGAGGATGTGGTATATTTCCTTTTAACTCAATTTCAATAGTTTGGTACTAATGGATGTTCTTGTTACAAATGGGATTCATGTTACTTTATTTTTACTACAAGTTTCTATTTTTTAGTTGGTAGTCTTGCTTGAAACGAAAGACTACCGCATGGGGTTTATTAAGACTGCCTTTCGTAAATATCTAAAAAAATAGTACGACCAAGCAAGACTACGTACTTGACAAATACTAACACAACAAAAAAAGATTAACCCAAACAATGTCAGGCGCTCTAAAGTGATGCTATGACAAACATAAGTACAATTATTTTTTATTTATATAGATCTTACTGTGCCCAGGTAGACATTAAATATGTTGCTTAATTTACTAATGCGGACGACACTTAATCAGTACTCAACGTTTGTAACCATCCAGCACTTAATTACGCGTATTCGCCAAACCACTCAAATCAATGAATAAACGAGTACTATACTTTGTGTGTGATGAACGTATGTTTATGTGTATACATAGTTTTTGATGCTCTAAATCCAGGTTATAAATGGAGTTCAGACTCAGATAACTATATAAATGATAACTGAAATGATTAGCTATTTTAATACATTTATTTTTTATAATAAAAAAGGAAAAGGTCCGCTTTACTGTTATTACTTAAATTTGAATAATGATTTCAATATTAAGTTTAGAACTTCCTAATGTAGCTCAAGTATTCCAACAACGAACGAGGAAAAGAAGCATAAGCTGCAATATAACTTTTGGTAGATCAAATGTTTACATGCAATGCAAGTTTGTTCTATCTGCTCAACTTCTTAGATTTAAACTACGCTTTCAGATGAGATTACGGGTAAAATATTCCAAAAAACTCATAAGTGGGCAGTTTTCTATAAATATACCTTTATATTTTGGGATTTTTGTTTGTGATGGAATATAATTATGTTTATTTAGACTTTTGAGGACTCTAACTATTGTCGATTATGTAAGTACGACAGCCGGAATTGGCTGACCTAACGTATCGAGGCATTGAAACGCTCATGAAATCAAAAGCCACTTCGATAGCGGTCACCTTTCATTATTATGAGATGTCCCGTAATCACCACTAGCTATGAGCATTTCAATTTAAAATATTTACGAGTATATCATTACGACATTTACGTCACCTCCGATAAACATAACTCGACTAAAAACTTTTTAATATTCATAATTAAATACTCAACACAAACATCGTGCGTGGTGAGGCCCCGGTTACTTTAAAACTTTGTTAAAATTAAAGACTTAGGTCTAATAAAGAGATTATGATCAGCCTTATACAAGTTCTCCTTGTTGGCTACCAGCCTACCGCCAGCCTGCGAGCGAATGTGCCTTTATCTATCACGCTCCTTGACTTTGGGTTAAATATACGAGTAGTCCATACTTGTACACTCCATGTACTTACTACATATAACGCTGACGTGACGTTTTTACTAGTATAAGGATCTTACTTACTTAGGTTTTCTCTTCATTTTTAATTTATAGCATAGTTTTAACATTTTACACACGGTCAGTTTTATTAATCGAGTTAATGGTGAAGTTAAACTAAGATCTACTTGAATAAGTAATGTAATCTTTAGACAGATTTATTCATTAAATCATACAACGATAACGTCGATATATGATTTATAATGAGGCGCCTCGGTGTGCTTCATAATAATGAGGTGCAGTATACATAATAACGTTTTACCTAATATCCTTACGACCCGTCCCGACCCGTTAATAATACGTTAAAAACCGTAGAGCACAATATAAAGGAAATCTAACAAGAACACCGTTTATTTTCAGATTAATTTACACGTCGGCGTTTCTATTAGAATTGCAGAGGTACTTTCCAATCACGCCGCTGGCCGGCCCGAGACGAGCTTTGTACGATACTGTTATAGATGGCTATTTAATACCAAAAGATACGACGATACTCATATCCGTTGGTGATATACACTTCGATACGGAATTGTGGGGGGATCCGCATGTGTTTAAGCCAGAAAGATTTATAGATGAACGTGGAATGTTAAAAAATTCAGATCATATGTACCCGTTCGGATTAGGTGGGTGCAAATAAGTTTTTGACATGTTTACTGTTTATATTTTTATACAATGTTTTGTTTGTTATGTATGTATGTGTTGTTTTTTGTTTTGAACATGTCCGTTGGTGTGTATTTTATTGATATTGCGATTGTTTGTTTGCTATTGCGAAATTTAAAATATTTCTAAGTTTTCTAATTTTCACGCACGTCCCGTATACGGACCTGCGTTGAAATTGCTGAGAATCATGCAAAAACCATGCTCTGTGTACGAAATTTATTATCGATCGTCCCGATAATTACATAATTATGCGAATTATTATTTGCAGTACCTTATTTTGTTTTACTTCTTTAATGGTTATTGCGAACTCCAGTTCATTAAAGTCTATTGTAAAGTCTGATATTGATTTATTATTTCTAATTAAGTATTTATTTATTTATCCGCAAGAAAAATTGAATTTGTAATTGCATTTTCCATGTTGTTCTTATTTGTCGACAGGTCGCCGGCGGTGCCCGGGTGACTCCTTAGCTAAGTCATTTTTGTTCATAACGTTTGTTGGGATTATGCAACATTTCAAACTGCAATCTGCCAACGGGATCCTGCCTTCTGATCAACCTGATTACGGCCTGATTACATCACCCAAGCCTTACAAAGCGGAGTTTCTGCAAAGGAAACAATTTTAAAAAGTTATTACTTACTTATAAAACATGTAAAAAACAGAACTAATTGGTAACATTTCCCGAAGCCGCGTTCATAATATTGCGTGTTAAAATAACGCGGTAACAACCTACTTTATGCGAAACTTAAACTGATTGTATCGGAAATCAATAGGTCAGTTAGTGAATTGGCTATAGTTATCGAAGCAAGGTCAGTTAACGTTTAGTCGTTGCTAAATTTAAATGTAGTTCAATCATTTATACGATGTTCTGTGATTGTTTGCAAGGTATTATTAATATTGTACCTACTTAGTAAAGCTTATGAATAGGCAATGTTGTAAGATAATTAATTGTGATGGAAATAAAATTAATGAGTAATTGATTTGGTTTTATTAATTAAATATGTAAATTAATTTTATCTCTAATCTTAATCTCTGCGCTAGATATAGATAAATTACACCACCAGTCTGTCAAGTAACATTTTATACCGATTCTGAATTGCCCTTATCGGGAGCTCTACTTATATTGCATTATCAAGAAACTAAAAAAAAGTATGCCTAAATAAAATTAAGGGATAACTTAAAAAAATATCAATTTATAATGGTAGTATGGATCTCGGCCCGCAGACGTGTTCCTTACCCGCGCGGGAATCTACCCTGGCTAAAGTTCCGTACCCGGATTGCCCACGTTCCGTTACGAGACGACACAGTATTTTTATCGGATAACAATGAACAAGAATAAGGTTTTAATATAAACTTTATGATCCGAAATCAAGTCACAATGACAGTGATGTAACTCTGACATTAATGATGTTGCCCATTGCCCGTAGACGGCCCATAGAAACATTTATCACTTCACATCCAATAAAAAATACAATAAAATTCAAATTCAATCGATTAACAAATAACACCATTGTATATACGTAAGGTTTGCAGTTTAAGTTATAGAGAATTTTGTTCCTAAGAGCAAATATAAATGTGAGTTATTATAAGTGCTATATTAAGATGATGAGTGATCGGTTGAGTTAGCTATAAAACACACATATTACAACACAGCAAGTAAATAAATGTTAATCACTAGTAACTATGTTCCTATATCACAATAAATAATACTTCAATATCTAGAAATCACTAAAATCGGCAATGTGTATGTTATTCATATAGGAATCGTCCAACGCTAGCACGTTCTCAACCTTGTTAAGAAATAAAAATGTTTTTCAAACTTAATTAAACTAGCGCCACATGGTGAATAGGGCTCATTTGCAGGACTCGAGCGTGGGTATACACGTAGGAGTGAGGTTAATTGACATCGCACAGTAATTAAATGGAAGATACGAGTAATAATATTGTTTTTTAAACCGTTGACAAGAGCGTGTAATTTGAGGTGCTTACTCGTGTGTCCAGTGGTTTGTGATGATGATGTTTTAATACTGACTGTTCTCGGGGAGAGAGTTTATTTAGTACTAATATTTGAATGTATTATGGATATTAGTTTGGAAAAGTGAGTGATTGACTTGTAACACTTATAAACTCCTTTTTTAATTATACTCACTTTTATAATTTATGTTTTTGTCTCTACATTATTGCAGCTGTTTTAAGAAATCGATACTAAAAATAAGCACATATTTACAAAATGACGTTAACCAACCAGCCGTCTTCAAGCGTATCCTTATTTATGGACAAAAAAGTAAGTTTGAACATTTCAAAAACATAAGTATACATTGAAATGTTATTAATGAAGAGTGACAGTCGTAACAGACACTCGTAACTGCATCTCGTATGCATTCAATTGAATTAGCGAATATGTGGCTTTCATCGCGAAACAGGCTTCACACTGTCAGATGCTAAATGTACGAGAATTAAATTAATATTCACTTTTGACATTAGTTTACTAGAACACCACTGGCACTGTAACTGTATACTAAATACACTTTAAATGGCACGTCGCCATTAATACTGAATTGCGTTTGATGGTAGAACATAATATCTATGAAATTAGGACTTAACTCTATCCCTATTACCTACGTGGTTACACCTCGTTTGTGAATTATATGGAAATGTAAACGCTCAATTGTTATATTATTGCAACCCACATTGAAATACAACTGGATACTATTCCTTATTTAATAATCTCCATCTCAGCATTTGAATGTTCAATGTTGAATATGGATCTTCCCAACTGATATCCTTAGAGACTGGAGTATCGTGGAGTAGGACATTTCTTTCATATTGAAACTTCTTGTATCCTTTTCTCCGGAACTACTAATCAGTTTTTATTACTAATAGTAGTAAAGTAGTAAGCACAAACCTATATGAAACCACGAGGCACAGCTTTGCAAGGATTTAACAACAAAATACTTAATACGAGTATATAAGCCGATGTAAACAGAAAAGTCCTCGTACATTATATTGCAAATGCTAGAATTCTTGGTGCCTATTTTCAAAGCTATGTGCAGTGAATAAAGAAAATTCCTTGCTCCGTGGTTATTTAAAATATATTGAACTAAAGGAATGTTGTATTTTTTACAGAATTTATACATCGACAGACATTTCAGATGGGAAAGCTTTAAGACATTCATACAAATAGCAGTTGTGTTCTCGAGTCATGTATATAATTTTGACATATTTTCGAAAATTTGTCATTCAAACGCCGGTAAATTTCCATTTTTTTTCTTTATGAAATTTATCAACCTACACAATTTTCAATACTGCGTAGATATTCCACAAAAGATTGTGTTCCAACTTTTTTCTTACAAATACACGCGGTTTTCTAATTTTGTCGAGATGTATGTTTGTTAATCTTTTTTGGTAAATAGACTGAAGTGATTGGAATGTTCCAGAAGGGGTGCAATTCCTTTTCGAAGTAAATATTTGTATGATCTACAAACCTTTACCGATGTGTAGACCTAAAGCTTCTAGCCCTCTTTACCTCGGTCTGTGTGTGGGGTTATACATTTATCTATTCCGTGGGCTTACTAGATTATTGTGTTTCCAAAGCCTAAAACTAATAAACCATGAAAGTCTCCATTGGATTATGTAGTGATTATGGTGGTTTAATAAAAAATAAAACTGCAGGGCACAGCTAGTATAATAAAAACCTAAAAACTCAATTGACAAGCGATGTAGAACTCTCTTTCAATTAAGAAGATCCTAATAATAAGTAAAGAAGAAGACGTTTAAATGATGATTTTTTGTTAGTGAGTACAAAAATGTAGCCAATAATATAAATTATTTCAGTGAGAGTATTTGACTTTATTATTTGCCAAATAGTCATTGGAATGGGCTACATGTTTATGGATTGCTTCATCAAACTATACACGTCCAAATTAAATTGCAATCATTTTTTGAATCCACTGTTAAGAGGCGTCACATATGGTCTGTTTCTTCAAACGGCGTTTAATTCTGTTATAGTAAGTCATTTTAAGTAATATTTGTTATTTTGTCTACATTTACATACAAACACAAGGCTTTTAATAATATATTCTCTAAAAGTCAAAAAATATGTTTTTTTATAAATCTTATTAAATGAACTCTAAACTATTAAGCCGACTTTGAGTAATCATCAATCTGTTTCGGAGCTATAATGAGACAGGCGACAAAAGACTCGAACGCCTTAACACCCCAATTTTTGCTTCAGAGATTAAAATATTATATTTTGTAAGACGAACCCTTCTGACAATTATTCGGGGAAAAAATATTCATGTTTAACCGATAAACTAAATTTACAATTGTTCAGGTATCTTAGACGGTTTCATAAGGCTTAATCGTTTATAATTTTACGTATCTTTTTTGTTATTGCTTTTTATTGTAAATCTAATACATTGTTTATCTGTATAGCAATCTTGTTACGTAGCCGATTCGTTTCGGTACCTGGTGAACACTCTTCAGTCAGAGATGCCTTGGTTAAAGTGTACACATAAGAAATCAAATTGTTTATCTCTGCATGACATTATGCTACTCTGCAGCAATGCTGGCAAAAAAATATCCATGAATGAGACGTCTGCTCATTTGTTTTACACGTAAGTTATATAATCCTTATAGGTACTTATCCTTTTATTAAAATTACCAGGTAGTCAGTAATATAGGTACGTACTATGTAGTCAACCGCAAAACCACAGAATGAACTGTACTGTAGTATGTACTACTGATATGCTTAAGCGTCGAAAGAGTAATTTTTTAACATTAGTTCAATTTGGCACAAATCGCAACCACATTCTATTGAACTAGAGATTAGAAGGCCATTAGATTATAATCGTTTACAAAGCCGCTAAATATGTTGGATTTATACCAATAGCGTTGATGGCGTTGTGGTTAAGACCTTTGACTTCCAGTCAGAAGATGCCTGGTTCGAACCCTGCCACGTACCAATGTGTTTTCGATTTTCGAATATGTACGTTTGTTCGACACTCCTAGCTCTTGCGGTAAAGGAAAACATCGTGAGGAAACCTGCACACAGCTATGACGAAAGTTTAAGTACGCTGGCCAGTGTGGTTGACTAAGGCCTAATCACCCTAATTCAGGGTAGGCTCGAGCTCCTCGGTGAGAACATACATGAGCTGATGAATGTAGCCTTTTGGAAACAAACCTGGTAGATAAATAGTTTGTTTCATGTATGTACTACGATGCGAAATGATATGATTTCTTATGTATATCATTATTTTACATGTCGTCAATTATATAATTGCTAGTCTGGAGACTATTTTTGGCGACATATTGGTTAGAATTTAATGTAACAAAATTGATCGGCAATTTTTTTGTAAAGTACTTGTAGGTATAAAGGTATATTATTATTTACCGCTGCAGTATTTTGGTTGTTCCTTCGTTCGTTTTTTGGAATGATTAGATGAATGCTTAGCAAATTAATATACTTACCGATATAACCGATGTATGAATTTTTAAGAAAACTGCCATACTAAAGTGAGAAAGAGGGGACGTTACTTGGCAAGTGGTTCCGCAAAAGAATGATATGGGTTACTGAAGGAATTACCGTCGGAGTTAGTCTAAAAAGCGTTGGCGGGATGATCTGGTTCAATAGCAGTTTGTGGAAGGCTCCGAAGGATAGGGGTAGTCGGAAAAGTTTTGGGACAGATTTTTGCAGTAGCAGTGGTATGAATAATTAAGAAGCGGTAACTTACGTTTGTACATACATTGTACAGGATATGCAATTTGTTCTGAAATAAAACTTCAATTCCAGTGAGTATAAAGTAATTACAAATTCAAGTACTCCGAAGTCCAAACAATATTTAAACTCAAGTGGACTGTCGATACTGACCGTAAGCCAAACGTTTACAGTTCCAAAAATTAAAGCACTCACTGATGGCATTCACTCGGTAGGGGAGGAATACATTGATTAAATGAGGTGAACGCTACGTAAACATTGATATCGCGTTTTAACTCTGTACAACGTCATCTAGCGATAAATGGAAACAAAGGGTAAATAATGAGTATCAATTGCATGGATTAATTACTTAGTATGAGTATAATTTGAGTAGACCTTATTATTGTCTAATGAAAATGAATTGTATGATATGGGGCGTATGTTCAGCAGTGGACTGAGGTAGGCGGATGATGACTATGAGCTTAGGATAGGTTGATTTAAACTTATCTACGTATACTTATATACAAAATGTTATCCAAATTGTGCGAGTTCTTGCAAACAGATTTTTATATAAAATAATGAATAACAGTATTATTTTTCAGTGATTCGTTTCTACATGTGGACAGAAATAAATTGACGACGAGATTCTTTGTAATGGGCTTGGTTTGGATATTTAATTTCTTGATCGCTACAGTCTCAGATGATACTCTTATAAAGGTTTGTATTTACTTATTCATTTATATAATCGTACTTATTTTTTCATACAGATCTATCTGTTTGTTATTTTAAGTGGATCGATTATTTAAAATGACACTCGAAATCTATTTCCTCCTATTAAACCTGTCGTCTAATGAATGCTATTTTTGAAGGTCGAGTGTAGATCTGATTAATTTAAATTTTTTCCTCATCATAACTACATAATATGTACATCTATTTTTAAATATAATTAATTATCATGCCTACTATTATTTAATTAAAGCAAAGATCTGATATTTTACTTGACACATCTTTCGTGGAACAACTAAATAAAAGAAGGGATTTATACATAGATATAGTTTTAAAACCAGGCATCGACTACTTTAGGCTACGATTCCGTTGAGGCGGTGCTAAGCTGTGTGGAGCGGAGAAGAATAGGGAGAGGTGGTGGGCGTTTATATTGAAGTGAAACGAATTGGAACAACGGCTACTTCAGCACTGGGCAGATGAACGTGCGGGCCGGTCTTTTTGCGCGATGCAACATACAGGATGGTCCAAATAGATCAGTCAGTGGGGGGAAGTCTGAAATTATAGATCAGTCCGAATTCCAAACTCCGAATTCCGAAGTCCGAAGCCCGAAGCCCGAAGCCCGAAGCCCGAAGCCCGAAGCCCGAAGCCCGAAGCCCGAAGCCCGAAGCCCGAAGCCCGAAGCCCGAAGCCCGAAGCCCGAAGCCCGAAGCCCGAAGCCCGAAGCCCGAAGCCCGAAGCCCGAAGCCCGAAGCCCGAAGCCCGAAGCCCGAAGCCCGAAGCCCGAAGCCCGAAGCCCGAAGCCCGAAGCCCGAAGCCCGAAGCCCGAAGCCCGAAGCCCGAAGCCCGAAGCCCAACGCTTTGTTTTATCGTTCGCAAAAAAAACAGTCCAGCTGTGCTTCTTCGCCTGCACAGCGCTTTACACTTATCTTTCATAGAGATAATAAGGCACGCGAGCCCTCCGCTTTACAACGCCCACTCGGCTTAAATGCATCAATTGAATCGAAGCAAATATTTCGAACATCTTGGTCAATTTACGTACCGTTAAATTCCACTCAGCTCAATTCCGCTTCATTAGTAAAGCAGCCTAAATCCCCACTTTCTTACTCAATTAACACTAACGCGGGTGAAACCGCAAGATACTCCCATTATTAAGACCAAACATTTTAACCATACTGGGAATTAGGTTAATATATACTAAGCAAACATGCTAATTCGTTTTGTCTTTGCATATATTATAAACACGATTATTGGGATTAATACTCCTTAATCTTAATGGATTTGTAATCTGTTAATATGAGGAAGACCATGAACTTGGGTATTAGCGTAACAGCTGATAAAAGCTGGTGAGTGATTGTGTAGCAACTTTAATTAATACCCCTCCCAATATACGACTAAAATAGAACGGTTAAGTGTTTATGCAAATTCGTTATTAACCATAAATGAATAACTTTTTAAATGAAATAATGTTTATTACAGATTTTCTTTTTAGTTTTCGTTGGTAAGACGTTGTCAACGGCCGTGATTGCTATTTACATATGGATATCAACTGAAACCTTTACGGTCACTGCATTCTTTCAACTTATGGATATTAACAATCCAGTCTCATTTGTAAGTTTCTTTTACGTATTTATTTTTTATTTCTCTTTATTAAAAGTTTTTATAAAACATAATATTAAAAGAACAATGGAATCATAATAAATAATACCACATATAGCGGGGATATGTCCAAACAACCGATAATTAAGCCTGCAAAGATAAGTCTTTTAGATTACCTAGATCTTTATTATTTAAAAAAAGTAAAGTGATGTAAAGTGCAGCATATCATAAATGAGTTACAATAAAATAACAAAAATATACCTAGGAATTAATCTCTATAATACGCTCCCAAAAATCTTCGACCTAACATAAAAAGTACCGTAGAAATCGGTTTCGTAGTTTCAGTCAAAAGTTGGAAAACCAAACACAGCATACTTTCATATCTTTATTTTCTAATATTAAGTATAAATAAAGATTAAACTGAAAGGAACATCTAGTATTCAATGGGCCCTAAGTAAATGAATAATTAAGTAAGTAAGTAAGTTCCTAATTAATTAAAAAATTTCCATTATAATTTCTCTCCTTTGTTATGAATGTAGAATAAAAATCAATTCTGCGCGAGCCCTAGTTTCAGTATGTACATTACGAAGCCTTTATGTGAATGAAAGGCTTGGTCAGCGCTGCAGGATATGAAATTGCATATTTCATCCGCATCCGCCGATAAGCAAACAATATTCCTCTATCAGGCAATTTTATTGTTTTTGTCAGTCGGTACTTGTTTAAGTCGTTGGATAGCATTTCATTTTGCTGTGTCTCTCTCTCTGTATTAATATCTGTATTGATCCTTCTATTGAACCGGCACAAAGGGCCTCACATCACAGTAAAACCGTATTGTTTCCGCACAAGTTATACAACGATAGAAATTGTGTGTTTTAGACAAGTTATTTTGTTCCACGTTAATTGGTTCCCTGTTGTATTCAAATCTCATTACAATTAAGACATTTGTTAAGAGAATACGCCGCGCAATGTAAAAACTTTTTTAAGAATTGCATTTCGTTACAGTGCAGCGGCAATTTAACGCCACACTCCGCCAACAAATTAAAAGTAAAAGCATTTATTTACGATTTGACACTATTTACAAAATGATAGCTCAGTAAATTATTACTTTAAATAAAGTTCTTCCGCTCTCTATAATGAGTAATTTGATTTATTAAGCACAGATCTAGTGTGCGTACTTGTAAGTTGCATAATTAGTCAGTTTAAAACATAATAGGTAATCCTAACACTTTTTGTAAAAATAATTTTTCAATCGGATAAGTAAATAGTTGGTGGCGCGAGCGGCGGTTGGTCGAGGTCGCAAACTCGGAATATTAAATAGGATACCAAACTATACCAATATACCAAATTTGAACTCTCCTTGACCTTTTGTAATTCAGAACCTTGCTAGTGTTGGGATAAGTGGGCTAAGAAATTAATTTATTTTAGAACAGTTTCATTCACTTCATACATCATAGGATATTAAAAAACTATTTACATTAAATTGCTTCTTCATCATACTTCCAAAGAAGTAGTAGCCTAAGTATGCAAACATACATAGGCTAAATTTAGACTTTCATTTTAAAATATACTGACTCAAATATTTTGGTCTAGTATTGAAAAGTTCTAAACGAATACACCATTCTACACAATGATAAAAAGAACCTGTGTTCACAATTTACTCGGCTGTATTCGACTACAATTCTGAAGGGTTGCTACACTTAAGTTAAACATATTTTAAAACTAAGTTGAATTGTTATTAAACTAATAACAACGAGGAGAGATAAATATATTAAAAAACTAGATAATCTGTTTCTATTGCGCGGGACTAACCTCGGAACATAAATCTGAACCGGTGTTAAAAAGATATTACGAGTACACATGTAGTGTTATGTACAACAACGCTAACTTTGTCAATGTGTATTGTGGTGGCGTTGAGAACATTTTATCGAATGTACCAAACATGTGTTTGTAAACGTTATAGAGACAGATAATGTTTAATATTTTTAAACATGTTATAGCTTCAATCGTTTCAATTCAGAATTTTGTTTAACTAAATTAATTTATTCCTTTACAATTGCTAGAATCGTGGATGGTAGAAGTTAGAAATAGACATGACATAGAGGTTTAAAGCTCTTCGTTAAAGTTAATTTACTCGATTAAACGTATTATTCGGGAACAGTAGAAATGTATCACTTAACTTCAGTCAGTATGCTAAATATAGTTTGTCTTCCCTGTTTCTAGTGTACGTATAAAGGACAGATGTAGTTTTAATTTAGTTACGTTCGAAACATCAGAAATGGAGGCAATGAAGCGAGCTCCACAGATACGTATCTCTACACAATATTCGATCCGATGACTTTATGAAGAGACGTCAAAGTCCTTTGTAGAGGGCTTACTGCACTTGTACGCGCTTTGTCTGTTCCAAAGAGATGTAACCATAAAGGACCATGTTCTATTCGTTGATCCATCTCTGTAATAGTTCTATCTGGAACTGCTGCACTTAACCCTAATTCACCTTTTGAATGTTGCCAGGATTCACCATTTGAATGTTAACAACCATTTCGTATGTGAAGGATTATTGAAACTCGATATTACTCTTAATTTGTATTCGTACTAGTTTTATCTGGAATATGATGCAACTTTGATTTATCAAGTCTTATTTACTAACCGATGAATTTACCAGCGTAAGGACAAAATACTCTAAAATATCAACCTTATTTAATCCACACTACGTCTTACTTAATCATATTATGGTTTGTGATATTATCCCACAATAATGTGTGAAACCACAAGTAAATGCCTGTCGATAATAGGATACTTTAGACCTCACGTATGTCTATTAAACAATACAAAATACCGAGCATCACCGACAATAAACTTAACCTGTATTAATTATTTATACAAATCTGAAATCTGCTACGAAATTGAGGCCTATTTAAGCACTTGTACATTCTTGAATATCAAATTTTCTTTGTAGTATTTTCATAATAATTTCCTTAAAATTTATCGTTCCTTGATATCAATTATTTATTCATTTTATATGTTTTCCATTAATATTAGGTATCTCGAGACCTTGGAGCGTAGATCAAACAAAAAATTTTATAAGAATGTTTTTTCGCGCAATTTGTTTGATTTGTACTTCTAATAAAATAATCTGCTAATAGGATTTTTTGTAATGCAAAATATATATTTTTACTAAACTTTATTTTTATGTAGGTAGATATTATAAATAATTCTTATACTGTTTTCCTTGTGTTACGTATATGGTTTGTTTATAATACTATACCTACAAATAACACAAACTATTCACACGATTCACATTGTTCTTTTTATATTAATAGGCTAACAATAATAATTATGAGAATCGAAATTAATTACCCGAATAAAATATGTTAATGACATTTAAATTTATTTTTATACAACACTTTCAACGGTCCAGGGAGGTATGCTTTTTTTCGATATTGCCAACTTTAAGTTTTGAAGTAGAGGCAAAGTTGTTAGCAGTTTTTCATTTGCGATATACACGTAGCTACGAAGTTACAAGACGAGGCGAGTCAAAAAGACTAAATATGTAATTATATTTTTTATAGTTACCCCTTAGTATTTCCCATCATTTACCTACGAGTATAAACCATAATTATCATTATATATCATACATGTTTATTCCGTGATTTGTGTAATAGTAATAGTTAGCATCGAGATATCGGACACTAGAAATAACATACATGGTAAATAAAGTAAAAAAATAACCTGTTAACTAAATACAATACTATCATTGTTATTAACCATAATCCGTTATAAATAATAAACCCTATTTTTCCGCTACAACTTTGTAATTGGTATTTCAAAGATAAACTACAGTGCCAAGCTTGTTACCCCATCTTTGCTTTGGTACGCAGTTGTTATAATTTTAATCATTTCATATTTAATCATAAATTAAGTATTTATTGTTCAACTTAGTGATTACAAAGCGGGGAGGAGGCTCTTTTTTACCAATTTGTTCGTTGATTGTACTGTAAATAAACTTTATTTTTTATATTGTCCTACTAATAATATCGACAGCAATAGCTGTCGATATTATTAGTAGGACAATATAATATCGTAATAACGAATAATAACTAGATTCCTTAAAGGTCTAATAAAAAATATTTCACACAAAGATCACATAAGACAGGACTAATAATATTCTTATTTTATGGTGAAAGCTTTTCCGGCGGTTTTACCCGTGTTGCTGTAGAACAACCAATGTTATACGATACCCACGCAATGGTAGGTATAGCACGAAATTCCCGAAAGAATTTTGAAAATCAGCGCAGTAGATAGTAAGTTTTCATCTCAAACAAAAATACTTACATCTTTTCTCCATATTTTTTTATATTATTTCATGATGATATGGAATAGCGAAGGGATGTGTAAGACATGTAGAAATATAATTTTAGAGAAGATGAATTTGTTAGATTCACAGAAATAGCTACCGCGGTTACCTATACTGCATGCATTGATATTTCCACGTAGATAAAATCAGACTGAAAATTACTTTGTGCCTTTCTCTCTAGTAGAGTTCCCTTGTATATTTTTCTATCTCATTTATAAATAAGTAAAAAAAGTCTATAAATAATATCAATAGGTAAATGATAAAGAAAGCTCTCGTATTTAGCGGAGTGCCAACCGCGGATTACTTGCGATTGTAATGATGGTGATGGGTGGCCGCTACCGAAGTGGCTTTTAATTTAATGAGCGTTTCCGTGCTTAGGAGAATGTTCTGAAGCACTTACGACGTTAAGGTCGTTCTCGGTTGTCGTACTAACATTATCGATAATCGTCCAGGGTCCCTCAAAAGTCTAACTGAGGACCCAATAAGATAATTCGGATAAAAAATTGTTTAAGGAAAATCTAGATAATCATGGAGTAAAAATATTGTTGTATTTTTAATAAAATCTGCTATTACTAATAAAATAACATACGAGTATAATCGTAGTAGAATATTGAACGTACAATAACAAGTTTCTTCTAGATATATTATAGCTGTGCGTTTGTTTCAGAACAGGGCGATAGATCACATATCATTCACGTATGGTGTTGGATATTTGGGATTCTACGATGTGGAAACAATGTCTCCTTACACGATGGTCGACACGGCGGTTATAATATTCTCAGTGTTATTTACAATATTCTCGTTAATGAGATCGTGGATAATTAGAGTACTTTATCTGATAATGGGGGAATGTGTCAACTTGGAGATATACGTCGCACCACATTATCTACTCTACGCTATTTTTCCAATGAGTACACATTTTGTAAGAGCACACAGACTGTACACAATTTATATATATTTAAATGTTACCGTCGGTACATCGTCTTACTTGGTAAGTATAAGTTTAATTGAATTATAGAATGTGGAAGAATGTACATCAGTATTACACAGAGTCAGGGCCTTGGGCCCTATGATAACTTAAGATAATAATGCCCCTATTAGTTATATACCTTACAAATAACTTTTATATACTTAACATGTAAAATTACTACATATACTCTTACTAACGTTTATTGATGATCTGA